>VZRX01014395.1:44345-174576 GCA_013398075.1 Notiomystis cincta
GGGCATTCAAGCCATAGAACTTCATGTGCAGTGTAGAAATGGGAGAGCTGATCCCTGTTCAGGAATGAGCTGGGTCAGCAGGTGGTGAGCAGTTTTATTGTGCCTCACTATTCCTGCTCCACTTTCTTTTATCTCCCTTTACAACAACATTACTATTATTATTATTATTATTATTATTATTATTATTACTACTACTATTTTCTTCTCTAAACCCATGAGTTTTATCTTTTTCAGATTCTTTTCCCATCTCACCAGGTGCAGGGAGTGATTTGTATGATCTCAGAAAGCAAAGGGTTAGTAAAAAGAAACACAGACTATTTTTGTGTTTCCATTTTTAAGCTGATCCTATGATTATCTGGGGTTTGACTCATAATTTTGAATGGTTGAAATTGGCAGTGATGTCAATATATATAAATCTTTCCAATTTCAAAAGTGATATTCTGGTTTCCAAAGTGTTTTTCCAGACAGTCTGTTTTGATCTTTAGTCAAAATGTTTATTTGCTCTTCTACTTCACTGTCATGTATAAACAGTAGTAAAATATGTCACAAATGTTTTCTCATTCCTTTATTTTTGTGTATATGATCAGATAATTAGATTTTTATAAGGAGTAATATTACCAGAGTTCATTTTCTTAATAATCATTATTGCTATGTGAGAATGGGAGAATTTCAAAAAATTTAAGTGTTATGTGGATGTGAACTCATTATAAATCTGCACTTTTGGTTGTATAAAAGATGTTGATGCTTTTCATATGAACCCTTGGCCAGCTGAATGTTTTTTCTGAAAAAATATTATCCAGCCAATAAACCTTGCCTTGTTATTGATACTCCCTAATTTCCTCACTTTGGTGAAAACAGGTCCTAGCTTAATGGAAACCATCATATCACAGTGGGGCCCTTACACATATATGGCATCTGAATGTGTGAAAGTGGTGGGAGACTGGACACCTTTTTCTTCTCTTTCCTTGCCTATGCCTGAGATGCCAAAAGAATCCAGTGAGAGGGAGGTGCACTGTGTCAGATGTGGCCATTTGTGTTCAAGTGATTAGTTATCACAGTGAAGATACTGCAGCACTCTCAAGAAACTAGACATTTTACAGCAAAATAAAACAGACAAATTTAAATCACTTTCAGGAATGGTCTAGACATCAGGATATTCAGAACATGTATGGAATTAGTTGCTTAGACTGAGCTTGATCACAGCTGCATGAAAAAGGTCATATTTTAAGGCAGTCTGAGACAGTTAATAGCAGAGCAAAGCACAGGATTTTTGCCTGATTTTGACTTGTAATACTTCCTTCTCTTTCAGCTTATCCTATTCCTTAACTACAGCAACAGACTGTCAATTGACCTGCACACTATAGTTATACCATGCTATGACAGGGAACAAAAGATTATTTCTTAATACCTAGGAAGTGTCTACAGTGTTAATTAGAGTCAACTGACAGCAATATTCTTCTTTTTATGAAATCAGATGTGACTGTTCTGTGCAGGAATTTTCAGGAATCTCTCCATTAAGATTTGCAATATTTCATAGAATTTAATGAATACAAATTTTATTTTATTCAACAAAAACAATGAAAAATACTCTAAAAACCCCGACCTTGAAAGAATGTGTTCTTGAGGAAATAACAAATGGTTCAGCTCATTAACTGACTTCTCATGCATTTTCCATAGTAAATCATTGTCAAAAGATTCTTTTTCTTTTGCCAACAAATAGATTAAAGTTAAAAAGGACAATTTACATTTAAACAGAACATTATTAGCAGCTACATTTAGCTTGTCACAAAAGATGGGAATGAGAAGGTAGAAATAGAAGACAGGAAAACACTGAACTGTTTAATCTCTCTTGGCTTTCTTCAGCAAGGGCTTGCACCAATTGAAAAGAACATCTCTGTTTATGATTAATTTCACTGAACTATATGTGACATTAAGTGGTTAGCACTATATGAAACTTTCTGTTTAATGATGCCATTTTCAAAAGACTTTTACATTCTTACAAAAAATTACTATGAAATCTTTAAAATAGGGTTATAAAGTCAGAGGATCTTAGTTTGGGAGTGTGTAATTATGAGTAGAATATAGTATTCAAAATGGGATTTGATAAACTATGAAATCAGCAATGTAATGTCAAGTCTTGTTCTAATGAACACTTACTTTTAGTTTAAAGTGATAATATATTAATAGGGCATGTTGTATCTTTAGTGTCATTTATAATTTAGCAATCTAATGGCAACTTGCAGATGTAGTCATAAATGGCAAACTTTTCTTGTCCAGATTTTTCTTCTGGATTTCAACATAAACCAAAACTGCTTTAAAAAAATATGAGAAAAGTGCATTTTGCACGGTCCTATGTGAAGAGGCTAAGACATTAAAGGGTAATATGCACAGTAGAAATTAAAACATTTTCCAAGATTTGGAATGTTTACATTGCATTATGCAGTAAGGGAAAGCTACTGAGCAGAATAGTTTGCAAGAACTAGCCAGCAAGTAGACAAAAAATGTCCTCATTGGTATAGGGGTGTGACTTTCTACTTTTTTTGATGATATTAGTAATAAACTGTGCATGTATGTGTCTGTGTGTCTGTGAGAAATATTTTTTCCTTTGAGACCCAGTCACAAGGGAAGCAAACATTGCAGCATGTTTTTCTCTTAAACTAACACACTGCTGGTTATCTTTGCACTGGGTTTTCCTGTTGTAAACACACTGAATCAGATCCTTGTGTTCGGTGGGAATTCGGTTTCTCTGGCAGTAATCAAAAGCTGATGGGCCAAGGCACTGAGTATATCTGTATATATGTGTGTGAATGCACACACAGACACAGAAAAACACACACATGTGTATCTATGTGTGTAGGTGCCTCTGAGCTGAGGGCTGCAGGGCACAGTGAGGAGAAATCAGGGCAGCTCTGGGTCCCTCACTGACAGTTCCAGACATTCCCACCATGGCTCAGCCCACAGCTGAAGTGAGGGCACCTCTTGAAAAAGCTGGGAAACACTGGGAAAAATGAACAGCAAGGCAGGAAGTGAAGGAGGTGCTCCATGGCAGGGCAGTGAATACCTCGAGGGAACAGCTGACCAGGGAGAACATTGAAGTGAGCAGCTGTAAGAGTGGCCTGAGAAGAAGGAGAGAATTCCTGAAAGAATGAAGAAGAAAATGTCTGCTGAAAGTACTGACAAAGACACCTTATGAACTGGCAACCTGAGAACCAGGCCTTGGAGCCAGAAACACTTTAAAAAATTTCAGCTGCCCTCTTCAAGGTGCACCCAAGGTACATAGAAACCTGTGATATTCTGAGATACCACTTCTGAGATACCCTTCTGAGAAGGGCAAACACAACTGTAAGGGCAACTTACTGCCTGAGAAGATGGAAAACAGTCCAGGAAAACAAAATGGGTTTGAAAATCCAGAAAATAGCATTGCCTATTAACTGTTACAGGTGAAAAAATCGGAATTAACATCGAAATAGGCTGTTCAAAGTAGGATATCCTGCATCCTTGTATGACTCTGTGTTATGAGGGGAAAATGGAGCCTCTTTCTCTCTCACACACACTTTTCCTTTCCTGTGCAGGCTGACTCCCACAAAAACACCATATGAGTCCTTGGAGTCCCATCGGGGACACCTGGTTAACTTGACTGCTGCAGGTGCCACATCTGAGGGGACATTCTGCCTGTTACTGGTCCTTTTTTTGGCCCACTGTTGAGGCACTTTGTCTTTCACTTCTGGGATGGATGGGTTGCTATTTGGATTCAGTCTGTACCTTTTGGTACTGTTTGGCCCCTTCTGAAATCTGTCTAAACAAATCCCAAACTCCCAAGCTCAGAACTGGAAACTAAAACTATGCTATCCAAGTTTAGTCACTCAGGAATAGCTTGACATTTAAAAGTTTTAAGCAAGTAAAGTAGCTTCTGTAAAAATGGTTTAATAAATGTTATCTTAACCTACAATATTGCCTAGATTGTTAAATGTATGCCAGAGAAAGGAAATGAAGGCAAAACATAGGCTGGGGGTTTTATATATATATTTTGGTCAAAGAACTTACTTTCCATTCAGTTGAATGAAGTAAAAATGGAAAAAAAGTCATCACAGTACTTTGCTCCATAGCATTCAAAATTCTATGTGAAAATTAAAGTCCCAGCATTTTTAGAGACAGGGATATAAGAAACAGTAAAAACATTTGCTTTCATCTGCATATCAGTATTTAAGTAACAGCTTAGAAGTTTTAATGACCTATATCCAATCAAACTCCCTTGACCTAGTATGAAAGATATCAAAGCACAATTGAGACCCTCTGTTGGAGCAAAAGAAATGTTAAAACCAAGTACTGCAGTTAAAAGCCTGTAATAGGCTCCTGAGCATTTCTGAGAAACTTCAGACTTGCACTTATTTATTTGAGATGAGAATCTGAGACACTTAACTGATTGCAGGAGCAAATTTTAAAAGTATTAGGTCAAAAGTTAAATGTCTTGAATGTTAAATTGATTCTTAGATCTTTGGTAATGTTACAAAATGTCAGAATTCTTTGTAGAATAGTGAAACTTATCCTAGGTGTTAGGTTTTGCTTGAACCTAATTTAAATTCCTCTACATCTGAGCATAAACTGGGAACGCAATCTAATAGAAAAAATATGTTGACTTTTTTTTCCTCTCTTGCTTCTTTTTTTTTTTAAGAACATCACTGCTTTTTTATTGACCCGATTCAAAAATAAACAAAGTCAGTGCACAAACTGGTTAGACCACAACAGTAAAATTTCTTTTTTAATTAAGAAGATACAAGCCAAGATGTGAACACCAAAAAAAAAGGCATGAAAGGAGTAAAAGTTGTACAACACTAATTACTGTGACATCCTTACTCAAAAATGAAAAGATTTATGCCATAAAGGGTGCTTGATTTATATGGAACTACTTCTAAATACGTCTCCCATATGCTGCCTTCAAAAAGGCATGGGAAAATTGTGATTTAGTTGGAGGAAAGCTGAGATAGAGAAGAGTATGTAAATGAACTAACTTCAATCTCAGTTTAGGTGGAATTTAATGTTTTCACTAAAAATAATGTTCTGTGCAGAATTTTTTTATTTTAAAAACCTGGAAAACATATCCATATTGTTACCTTACTGTGCCCTCTATCTTCTTTCCAGCCCCCAATATATAGTTTTCCCTAGCTTTTTATCTGTCATTCCTTCTTTAATCTCATTCTTTCCCTAGAAAAGCCCAGGCCAAATCACTCAAGCCTGAGCTGACATTTCAAGCCCAGAATTTTTAAGTGAGCTAAAAATTTTAAAATTATGTTGCCTATCTTTATCTAGCAGAAGCATTTTTCAACATTCCATTAGTTATTTCCACTCACTGCTAAATTTATTCTATTTTCAATCCATAGTGCTTCCTGACAGCAATTAGAAACTTACCAATACTGACTGGATGTTTGAGTGAATCAACAAGTGTTGTCTTTACTCTAAAAGTCTTTAATAACAAATTGACCAAAATTCCATTTGGATGAAAAGATTCAATTTGATAATAAAAGATTAAAGTGTTGCCTGAAATAAATCTTGTAATCTCCAAATTTTTTGCTTTGTCATGTAACTTTTTCTTTTAGGATCCTCTCAGTCTGCATGATTCTCTCTGATTGAAATAAGATAGTGAATTATGTTGACTGAACCAAATACTTCAGTATTTTGTGTCTTCTTTCCATCCTAAGACACTAATTGGTCAATGTTTTTCTTCCTGAAGCTGAAATGTTATGTAACTGAGCTGGTAGAAGAATCTAAGGGAAATGACTCAGCCATAAAAATGGAAGGTAATGATAGACTTAGTTTATGTCAGTTTATGTCCAAAATTTATTTAATACATACTGCACAGAACATAACATTTTGCAATAATCAAAGAGTATATTCCCATTTCTAAACTCAAGGATTAATTTCTTTCTATCTATGTTTCTGACTATAAACATAGAGACATTTTTTATATACACAAATGTATAAAAGCCACAAAATTATTTAAACCATTATAAACTGGAGATGTAGGAGTGTTTTGAGATACATCTGTTAAGTAGAGATAGTTTATCTGAGCTGCCAACTATCAAATTTCTGGGAAAGAGTAACAGGCCTATGAAGATGTGGCTCTAAAAGAGAAACCAAACCACTGCTCTTTTGATGCTAAGAGTTAAGTGGACTTTCCAGGTATTGCTACCAGACTGTTTAACCTGTTTTTCTATGGAAACAATGCTCATGCACTCATGTTGTTCTTAAAGTGTGTACTCAGTAAAGTGTGAACCCTTTTGCCAGTTTCAGTTCCCATGTGGGAGAGAGGTGGGAAATTCAAACATTAAAAAAATCTTGCAAGTTTTGGACAACTAGATAACCAAATAAAGGAAAGAAACCTTATTAAGGCTCCTACAGTGGGGAAAAACTGTAGCATGAGCTGACACTGGGGAATTCAGATACATTGCAGCTAGAGACCTATGTGGGAAAAGTTTAAACTGAAATTCATACTGTATTAAAATCTCACCAAATAAATTCATCCTGCGAATTTATTTATTCAAGGACATAATTCTTAATTCATTGATAAAATGATATTTAAGGCAAGTTTGGACTCAGATACTGTTACTTTGATTTGAACTTATGCCTTGTATTAGTTTATTATGTAAAAACATTTAATTTTCAGTATTTGATTTTTTTTTCTTTCATTATTCTTCATTTCTATCCCATATCTTTACTTTTCTCCTCTGAATATGCCTGAGGCAACTTTATCTGCTCTAGGTGGGGAAAATGCCCTCCCACACCTAGGCTAGAAGGAGATGTTTTTGGGTTTAGTGGCTATATAACTGTGTTGAAACTGCCATGACCTATTCAGTGACTGTCTGTAGAATCAAATAACTGGAGACACTCCTGTAAGCTTATCAAGTTCTTGTTAGTGAGGGCTGGGCAGAGTCAGAAAATCTTTTCAGAAGTGCTTAGCTTCCCTTTCTGCCTAGTATTGCACCTCACATATTATCCCTTTTCCAACCTTTAAAAAATAACACCATTGAGATACTTTTCACAAGGGTTTAAAGACATAAGATTTACTTCTTTCAGTGAATTGTAATGAAAACTGCTAGGTCCCAAAGGGCACCAAAAGGCCATATGTGTGCTGAACCTCACTTGGGACCTACGTATGGATTTGTGGGCTGAATTTAAGCTGATGTCTTGGCACCCTCACCTTCCCAAGTGATGCTGTAAGTACACATTCTCTACCTACACTTCTGCCCTCCTGGCTGAACTTGTAGGATGGAGCTTGGAGTCAGCTTATGTGTAGCCTTATCTATGTTCCTGCCTCCAGCCCAGTCTCCTGCCCTTTGGTCTTCCTGGATGGGCTGACTCGTTGCCTTGTCTTGTCTGGATTAGTCACTGGGATCTGTTGATACCTCCACTCCTGATCAGAACCATGGGACTGGAGCCTGTGGGAACATCACTACCCAGCCTGGAATGCTGGGGTTATCACTGTTCCTGGCTCATCTCCATTTGAGAGCAGCCCCACTCCTGCTGCTCCCTGAAAGCTGGAATAGTTTTTCCGAAGGAAATTATTTTTAAATTAAACATATATAAATTAAATATCCAAGCATATTTTTTTGGTCAATGTATTAATGCTAGTAGCAGTTTCATTAAAATATTTAGTATAAGTGCTTAGGTATTAAAAAAATAATTAGTGCGTATGCATTCTGGGATTTTAGTTTTTAATGTTATTGAAATACTCTAATTGATTACAATGGAGCAAAAATACCCCAGCTGTTCTAACTATGAACTTTTCCTATAACTGTAATGAAGCTTTAAAGCAGTCAGCCAGATTGCTTGTTTAAGTGTTTTGAATAAAATCATCAGTATCTGCTAGGATAAGCTTCTCCTAACATCTGTCCAAGAAACAGTACAATATAATTTAGAAATAAAGTGCTAATCTAGTGCAATATTTACTTTCACATGGCATCTGATGCATAGTTCTGTCATGAAGAAAAATGGATATTAAAATATCAGAATTCAGATATGACTCAGTTTGGCTTATTTAAACTTCAGTTGATTAATATGTGAATGTGAAAATGAGATACTCCAAGTGATTGATACAGTGGGTTCCATGAAAAATTCAACAAAGTTTCCTCCAGGAGGCACATTATTTTCTAGTATCTACAAGAATATAATCCTTACTAAGAAAGGTGAATAAAGATTCAACTTTCTTCTGTTTTACTTTCAGGGGAACTAAGATGAAATTTAGACTGGGTCTCATTTCTGTCATGATTACAGCATCATTAGGAGTCTGTCTGTTATGGGTTCACTGACTCAGACATCCTGCTGTCTGTATCAGACTAAATTGTTTGGGCTCTAAATGTACAACCTAGGTTAGAAATGAGTACTCTACAGGTTAGGTAAGTGAGAAAACAAAATGTCACATGATCTGGGGCCAGAGTCAATGGGATATCCACATTAAGAACATGCAAATATTTGAAAATCAAGTTCATATTTACTGCTTGCAGTGGTCTTGTTCTCAACCCTCCCCCTTCCCCACCTCCTTTTCAAATTTAAACTGTCTTCACTTGGCTAGGATGGGAAGCAGAAGTGCTGAAATATCTAATCTTGTAAATCTTCCAACCCAGCTGTGGAGAATCAAGTGGCTTTAGACAGTTGGAATACAGTTCAAAAGAGCATCCACAGTTTTTGGTGTTTTTCCAAGTGTTGAGAAACTTTCTGGTTTACCCATCACTCCTTGTAATATATTAGAAAGTAAACACACTCTGTCAATGCATAAAAATTTTATGAAAGTAAAGCTGCTCCTGACCTGCTGTCCACTTGTAGATATGACTCTGACTGTCTTCAATGTGAGTTTCACATAGGGAACTATGACTTCGTGATCAGACATCTCTACTGCAAACGAGATAATATGTATTAATGTGTGTGTTTTCTCTCTGGAATCAATTACAAGTGAGAAAAGAAAACTGTGAATATAATAACTTTCCCATGGACTGAAACTGTACAACTACTTCATCCATCTATGCAATGTAATTTGAGAAGTAAGCACAGTAGAAGAAATGCAAAATTAAAAGGTTTGGTCAAATGAAGCATGGCCTTTGCTATATGATACTTGAAAGGAGGAAGGGAAAAAGAGTACAAAAAGCTGCTTCATCCTTCATTACAGAACCTAGTAGAGGACCTGAGAACAATACTCAGACTGTCCTAGAAACAAGGTGTAAGAATGGCTACTGAGTTTGTGAAAAACACTTAGACTTTCCTGTCTGGTGCAGTGGGAGAACAATTACTTCTTTCATCCTGACATTATGTATATATTGAATACTTAACACCAAGAAAGATGATTGTTATGGGTGCTACAGCTCTGTGATGCTATGCAAAAGTGAGTTACTCTCTTGCATATATTTTCTCCAATTTCATATACGATGTCAGACCTTAATCATATCATTTTTCCTCAGGCTTGTATTCTGAAGGCAGACTTGAGCCTCTTTTTGTTCCATGATTTGCCTGCTCATGGAAATTGAAGAAGGAATTACAAGTAGATGGTATTGATTCAGAGTTCCTGTTCTTAAGAGTTTCTGTTCAAAGCTAATTCCAAGTTTCATCACCAAATCTTACTAAACACAAAAGTTTGACAAGTCATATCACTGACATTTTGAACAACATAATAGGTTTTAATATCAAATGTAATTAAAAAGAACAGTTTTTAGCTTAATCTGCTCAATAAGGTATAGGATGATTCACATATGGAAACACTTTTTTTCCCCTTAAGCATAAAGTAAAATTCTAGAAATACTATTTTCTTGCTATTAAATTTACTTCTATTTCTTTTCAAAACATGTTCTTATTTGATAAATTTCTTATCTATGAGGTGATTGAAAGGAACTTTTCCTTTGCTAGACCTGAAATGTGATTGAGGTCTGAATTTAAATTTGGATAACTCTTTGCAGGACTTTATATTGAAACTAAACTTTATATTGAAACTAAACTCCAGTGCAGTAAAAGAGCACTTCTTAAACCTGAAGCCATATTTGCACACTAGGTAGCTGATACTCGGATGAAAGGATGCAAAAATGTTTGGTCCTGTTCACAAAGTTACCAAGTGCAAAGTTAGATGTTATTTCAATATTTTTTGTCCTCAGATACTTACATTACAGCTTACTGCTAAAGACATGTCAGTAAGTAAAAAGTAATATAAAATATGTTTTACAAAGATGCTTGGATTGCCAGGTTTTCATAGTGTATTACTAGGTAATTGAAACAAATCATTAAATGGATCAGGAGCTAAGCCTCTGGGAAGGCACAGACTGTTACTTCAATTCTGTTAAAGTATTTTATTGAACCTGCAAGTGACATTTATAATCAATGACAAACTTACAGATGGAGAGTCTTATTTTTGAGTGTATTGATTAACTTTCAGTGAAGTATATATCAAGTATTTACAGTTTGAATATGATCTGTTAACCTGGAATATTGGTTAAAATGATGAGACACTTCAAACTGACTTATTTCCATAGTTGATAGATTTATGGAATATCATGACATAAAGATGACTTGACTGGCCTGTTGTTAATGCTCTGACATAGTTAACCAGTGTAGAGGGCAATATTTTTCAGTGATGACCCTTAGGATGACACCTCTTTTTGGCTATTAGGAGTCAATCTTATTGTTGCTATTGTGCTGTTCATCCAGATCAGCTTGACACTTCTGTCTTGCGTAACCAAAAATATGTTTAAATCTGAAAGTGTACTTTGTTTTCATGTTGCACTCTTAATTTTAACTCCTCTTATCTATTTCCAGAAAAATAAGACTCTAATCACTGAGACCTTCCCTGATCTGCTCCCTGTGTGTATGCCTGCCCATAGTAATTGAGTTGCATACTGTTCATTTTTTAATTTTCTTGTGCATCATTTAATATCTGATATTAATTTCGTGTTTCATCATATATATGAATACATAAGACAGGATGGATATTTTCAAATTAATTTAAAAAGAGGTTTAGAATACAAAGGCCTATCTTGAAATTCCATTGTGCTATTTTAAAGATGTTTTTCAGGTTTGAATTGAGATTTTAGACCTGAATGTATTTATGAAAAAAAAAATTACATAGATTAATGCTTATTGCAGAAGCTAATTCTAATAAAAAGTGAAAATATGCCTATTTTTAAAGTAACCAGTTTTGAAATGTATTTTGTTGATTTTGGTGAATAAAACTGGGTGTTGCTTGCAATGAACACCAATAAATAACTAGGAAAGGAGGTCTATGAACTTCTCATAACTGTAGTGTCTAATGACCCCAACTTTTATTTCATAATAGCCTATGAAATAGACTAATATTCTTTTCTTTGTAGGACAAGATTGATTATGATCTGGCACAATAATCTAAATGGACCAAGATTGAATTTTCCTCCATTTAGAATCAAAACAAACCCAACTGTCTCTCCAGTTGTCTAAGATATAGAACTGTTTGAACAGCTCTTCAGAACACGCTTTATGGATTTGAAAGTAAACAAATCAAAGCACGGGAATATTACTAGTCATACATTTTTGAAGAACCAATTGAAACTACAGAATAATACAAATATCTGTGGAAGTGAATAACTTACAGGTCACTTCCCAGAAGAGAGAAATTCAGATAGTTGTTACTCTTGATTGAAAATTATCAGTCCTTTATTGTCGAAGGATTACCTGGAAACATGGCTGCCATGTTTATACTTTCACTTAAAAGAGCTAAATTCTAGTGTGGGGCAGACACCACAGCATAGTCAGTAACTGACTGCTCAGGATTCTGTCTGGAGATATGCAGACAAATAGCTTGAACTTGCATCTCTGGCCCCCTGTATCTTCCTGCTGCTCCTACATTTTTCACTGGCTGTTGGGATTCTAGGATGAACTTTTATGAATGCCTCCTGTTGAAACATTTTTGTTGTCATTAGTAATTAAATGTTCAGCAGATCTCAGTGATTTGGGTTGGGGTAACAGAGTATTCTATTATATTCATTCTAAACAGTAGGAAAAAAAAAAACGGCTCAGGAATATTGTGCCTCATAAGCAGATGATTTCCCATACCCCTTCAGAATTAGAGTAATTGAAAATGATAAATAATGTATTAAAGTTTCTGTTTGTACATACTTATGTACTTACTTAAGAACAGATAAGATAGAAGTATTTCTCATTAAAGAGAAATACTGTTGTGCGTAAACTGCAATATCTTAACAAAATACCTCTTTTTTTACCTCCTGACCTTTTCCTCACCTCTGGATTTTTCTGCACTGTTTTCTCATTTCTACCTGAGTAAACCTTTAGCTTTGTCTGCCTTTAAATCCTTCTTCTCAAACTTGCAAAGCAGGAGGTTAATCTCAGAGTGAGATGTGTTTTCAGCTTCTTTACACAAAGTAAGATTCAGTTCTTTTTACCAGTCTTACAGGATTAAAAGCTCACAGCTTTAGAAACTGCTCCAAAAGTGAGCTAAATGAGAAAGCAGCACAAGGTAACTCAGTGGATTTATCTAAACAGCTTTCCTCCTTTGAAGGGATTTAATTTTACTTCAAGCTTAAATGAGAAGTGTTTGAAACATTCAAAGTCCCAGGGGACAGAAAAACTAAAGACTAAAACTAATATATCTTTTGATACTGTTGGCAGTGTCTGCAAGAACAATGCCAGGAATGATTGTGTTTGGAGAGTGAATCAACCTTTCATCAGGAGAAAGGCTTGCAGTTTATTGGTATTATGCTTCTAGGGAGTCACAGCTAAAAACTATAACATCATGTTGTAATTAGCCAAGGAATAAAAAAAAAGATTATCAGTCTATCTTGTTCCACATGTTTACATCTAAAACGACTATCATTCATTAAATTTCAATTAATAAGTGATGGTCTGCCACAAGACTTAATTGTTTTCATTTCAAAGCAGGACAGGTACACCCTACCTTAATCTTAAAACTAAGAACCATGTTGTAAAATAAACTGGTTTTGGTGTATCCTTTTTAAATAGGTTAGCAGGCTTCTGCTGCATTCACTTCCCAGCAGACAAGACTTTTTTGCTTTTGGAATCTAATTTTCTTTTAATCACAAATTAATTTAAGAAAGGTCTCTGACAGACAAATCATCTGAAAGCATTCATTAATCTTGCTCTGAATTCCATCACAGAGATTGCATATGTCTTAAGAAGGCCAGACTCAACAAGATGATAGCATGTTTCTGTAGCTCAGGCTTTTGACATAGTGTTGACAGTATGCAGAGTAAGCAGTCCCCAGGAGTCCACTTTTCAACAGGAATTGCAGAGAACTCTAATGTGCAGATAAGACACAGAAGTGTTCATGCTTTCTAATTGGAAACTATTTCTCTTTGTAAGCCTGTAAAAATGAGAGGCATAGTTTTATCTTTCGTTACAGTCAGAATCTTCCAGCTATCAGTCTGAACTTTTTAGTGGTGTCTTTCATTCTCTTTATATGCAGTAGAATGAGTCTCACAGAGCTCTACTCTCATTCCCCACGAACAAATGTTATTCATAATTCATTTCAGCAGCTCTACTTGTTTTTTTTTTCCCCTTGAAACTTATAATTGTAGAAAAGTTAGAATTAAAAACGAGAAGAAAAAGGGGCAATGTTATGGATTCTGACAGGGATATTTGATTATTTATGACAAATGTCTACGGCCACAGAATAATACCTGACTGTCCAGAAATATTTTGCCCAAGTTCAAATGCATATGAATATCCAAATAACTTAGAAAGTTTATTCCTAGATTATTTTGCCAGTAGTGGCATCAATTAAATCAAGACTAAGAGCCATGACACAAGAGTGTAATTTCATTTTTTTGATGACAGAAAATATATATGTTAGTTTGACGAAACAATTGAAAATTATTAAGCTGAGTAACCAGAGAATCAGTTTAATTTAAGATTTTCCAATCCAAGCAAGTAGGATTTTGAGTTTTTTGCCTTCAAAAGGCCAGCCCTCAAGAAAATAAGGGAAGTTTTTCACTAACTCAACTGATTCAATTGGTTTGAGAAGATTAAAGAATTAAACTAAGATAGGAATTTATTTAAAACATTAATGATACAAGAATAATTAGACTTGGTATCTCAGACAAAGGGGACATACTGTAGAACAGGACTTCAGAAAGGATATTAAAAACCAACAGAGAAAAGTCTGTCTTAGAGGTCAAGAAATTAAGAGGAGTCAGATCCTGCAGAAAAAATTAAAAGCAAAACTATCTTAACTATAGAAATTGATAAAAGAACAAGAAAACTCACAATGAAACAGCGGTGCATTACAGGAAAAGGTAGATAAAAATTATAATCTCTCAGTGCTCCTAAAAATAAATGAATACTTTGCACAAGATTTATGTGGAAATGTCCATCATTACTGCAGACAAAAGTGAAGAATTGAAAGCTACACATAACAGTGAAAACTCAAAGAAAATGGTGGGCTCGTGCTATTAAAGTCAAGTAACCCACATCACATAACTTCCAGAACCTGTGAGAGAAAATTGCAAATACAGAATATCTAGAAAATTGATTCAGTCCGTGTCTCAACATAGAAGTCTTGCTCTCTGACTATAAAAGAGGAATGATGGGGAAAGTGGATAAAAAGAAACAGATTTGCCTGATATCAGTATGGTATAATATTCCTTAATAACGAAAAAAAAGCAAGTAAATTGAGATAAAAGTGCAAGTTTAATTTACAAAAGCAAATTAAACCATGGAAAACATTTTTCATTGAAGAAAAGAGCACACTAGAAGAATTGATAAGAAAACACTTTTCCAAATCAGGTTCCTACTTTAGAATCTTGTCCTTTCAGCAAAGTACCAAAACTGAGTGGGCAATTTAGATCAGCAAAAGTTTATCAGCAGCTTTTACAAAACAAGGGGCAGTGGAAGATTAAATAAGGATGGGAAACACCCAACTTTGAAAATAATACATATTTTTTGCTAACTGAGGATGTCTATATTAGTACTCTAAATAAAAATGAAAAAATGGCATGGATATTCAGATTAGGCATAACAGTGACTTGCACTATATGAGTGATAATTCAACTTTGATAAATGTAATAATGGTACTGGAATTTATTATTTTCCTTATGTGATAAATTGAATTCAGCTATCTAAAGAACTTTAAGCTTAGGAAAGCATCATACTACATGAAGTTCTGGTAGACTGGATAGTCCCTCTTCACGCTAATACTTCAAATTCAGTCAGAAAACGTCAGATCCAAGGCAGCAAATATTCTCATGGAAACATTCTTAGGTCAGCTTGTTTATTTTGTTTTTGGGTTTGGTTTTGTTGTTTTGGGTTTTTTTTCCTGGAAATGTCTTAAAGCTATGATGAAGTTGTTTTACTTCATTGTATTTCTTAAGTGAGTAAGACATCAACAGGTCACTTTTCAGGTCCCTTACAGAGAAGGTCAGTATTTTAAGTTTCTCTTTCTCCTGATTTGAACTTGATTTCTTTAACTTGCCATCCTAAGTGGAAACCATCAGGCTGTTGGCTGTTGAAGCTAACTGTACAGCTCACTCTATGTATAGATATTGGAATTGGACTGAAAAACCAAGCAAACACAATATAGAAAATTTTAATGTTGCCTCTAGACAGAAGAGGAAAAAAATGTTTATGCTGGATTATTAGTCAGATCTTACTACAATCTTTTCTATCATTTGCTCTTCTTAAAGGCTGTAATATGGCTCATTTTCTACATTCCTCTTTTAGTATAAGCTTGCATCCTTCCTGAGGGATAGAATATGATGTTTAGGGTTTTTATTCACACAGCATATTTCGATCAGTATGTCTAATAAAGACATATCCTCTCCCGGTCATCTGGTCTATTTAGATAGTGGTAGTTCATTAAATTGATGCTGGGAAAACCTGTGCCATTGGGACTCTTCTCTATTCCTGAGCAGGGATTTAGTGCCTGCTCACAATTTTTCTGTTAATTAAGATCCGTATCTAAGCCCAAATGAATTGTTAATAGAGAACTGCTTACTCAGTACAAGAAGGGAAAACAGAAAGAAAATAAAGAAAAAAAAAAAAAGAATACTCTTGCACCAAAGCAAACTGTAAATATAAGAAAAGGATTTAAACAGTTTTTTCACTGGATATCTACCTTGACTAGAATTGCACTTTTGGTGAAATAAGAAAAAGAAGAAATAATCGAATCATCTTGTATTAAGTGTGCTCTGACAGAAATATTTGCCTTCCAGAACCCAGATAAGTAACTCTGAATGCTTAAAACCTGATATCTTTTCTTTTCTTGTCTCACATCTAATAGAAGCTTCGTACACTTGGATTAAAAAAAAATCCCAAAAGACAACTATTTATTAGCATTTCAATGGGATGACATGAACCTAACCTATCTGGGCCTTTTGTTTGCTTCAGTGTAAAAATTCTGTTAATATCTTCTTTTGAATATTTTTGTGATTAATTTATATGTGGAGGAGTTTGAAAAAATATAAAACGGCTTTCTTATATGATTTCAGAAAGTACTGAGACTTTCAGCTACTATGGGAACTCTCCAATTTCATGAAACAAATAATTTCTGTCTAATGCCTTCTAGAGATAGATGTTACCACCAGTGGAAGAATATCAGGACTCATTTGAAAAAAAATGTTCATTATACCTGTACTGTGGTAGAGCTCTCTCCAAGTATTGGATCAGGATTTGTCTGATCTTGAGCATCTGCACTCCTCCTGTGCTCAAGTGTTCAGCTTCAAGGTCCAGTTGAGTCCTGCAGATCAGAGGCAGAGCATGATGGCACATGGAAGGAGGGAGTTTATGTTTGAGTGCAGGCTTGGACCTCTCAATCCAGAGGTACAAACAGAGCTCTGCACTACACCCAGGGACAAGGCACACTAACATCAATGCCCAGTAGTGTTTTTGAAGATGTAGTTCAAATCTGTAAGGTGTTCTCTCTTGTAAGTGGTCAGAAACATAAAAGGAGTTCCAAAAAAAAGCCTGCACCACTAAACATCTTGAAATGTCTTGAAAAGAAGAACAAATGTCTCAAAGGAGTAAATACTTTTAATATATTTTAATTATCTCCTAAGAAAGTGCAACAACATTTATTTTTCTTTTCTCATTCATTCTTCCACAGTGACATTTTCTCGTGCAGAAATGCTCTACTGATATTATTTAAAGATTTTTACTCTTCATATTTTCATCTTTAATGACCTTGCATTATTCTTTTAGGATCTCATTATCATGAATATCACATTTTGTTTCTCTAGTTCCTGTTCTGATTATTTGTCTGAATATCCCCCTGTGTATGAAATTCTCAGATTACCTCAATTCTATACCTTGCAATTTTTAAATTAGCTGATGGAAAGATTTCACTGACTGCACATGAACTGTTCAGTATTGGATATAGTGATTTTTTTTTTTGCACAGCCTCATGCAGGACATTTAGCAAATATATTTTCTCATCTGGAGTAAAGCTAATGTGATTACTAACATCTGTACTGGCTCAGGTGAGGGCAATAATTTATTTATTTAATTTTTTTATGAAGATGGATCTCTTTTCCAAATATCACATCAGCCCAAGTCATGTCTTTGGGATCTTTTAAGCAGCTGTTAAGGTAATGAAAACCTGCTTTCTGTGCTGCCAGCTCTGCACAGATGCTGTGGACAACTACTTTGGGAGTAAAAAAAAGTCCTTCAAAATGCTGAAAAATCAAATCTATAGTGCAGTGAGGAGTTGAAACTTCACAGGATAACTGCTGAAATAGCATATGTAAGAGGTTCAGGAAACACAGACAGGTAGATTATTATATTCTTCTATTGACTTCTAAAATCTTTCTTCCGATCCCTTTTCTCTGACATCCCACTGATTAAGTAATGAATGAGGTATTTTTAGTAGGCAGTAGACTAAATTCTAAGTTGCAAACCCATGAAAACTTTATATGCACTCATTTAACTTTTTTTTCTTCCCAAGTCCATGACCTCTTTAAGCAAAGAGCTGTGAATTTGTAGTCTTTGATATCTTTACAAATCTTCATTCCAGGCAACTCATTGCTTCTTGAATGAGGACATTCCACTTCAGCAGCTACAGCAGACTGCATTCTCTGCAGCCAAAGATAACTTACTACTGTACCACACTCAAGTATTTCACATTTGACAAGAACAAAGAAACATGAACCATAAATTTGGTGTATGCGATCAGTGTCCCACAAAATTTCTGAATGCAATACAAAATTATTGCTATAGCATCCCGAAGAGATGGTCCCTTGATGTTTTGTGGATTAGTGTAGTCTTAATAGCAAACAAAAGAATCTTTTTAGGCATAAAAATTACTTACTGTGTGAAGCTGACCAAAAATTCTAAAAAAAATTATGAAACAATACAAAGTTCTAAGCAGGTCTAAAAGCTGTTTCACTCCTTTTTTACAGCAATGGTTTACTGAATGCGTACTTTGACTATAAATGTGTAATAATCACAAAAGCATTCTTCTGTGCATCTCTGGTACAGATATATTGTGCTTTCATAAATTAGATTACATATTGGTAGAAATTTGGCTAAAAAGGTCCAAGGTAAAGAAGAATTTCTAGAGAACACAGATTTTTTGCATCAAGAGAAGGAAACTATGATCAAAATTTAATTAAGAAGGAAAAATAAGAGGTCAGTTCAACTTTCTAAGAATACATATTGAATTTTATAAATATTTTTAAATTATTTTTAGGGAAAAAGATGGATGAAAAGACAGTCAACACACAAACAATCCTTAGGAAAAGATGTCATCTTCCCTAAACTCTTTACAAAGGCCACATTGGCTTTCCCTATTGGCATCATCTGTCAAGAGAGCTGGTAAACTGCTGGATGAAGTGGATGTTGCTTGTGGCACCAGGTATACACCGAGGGGATCCCTAATGCCAACAGCCTTACCCCAGCCCAGCCAGCATCAAGTGTGACAGAAATGGACAGCTCAGGGGCAGGGTGGACCAATGCACTGAGAAAAGGGGCACTTTGGCAGGCTGAGATCCAGCACCCAGAGTAACTGAGCGTGTCTCCACCTTGGCTGTTGTGGTTCCAACAGGGAGCTGGTATCACAGGTGTGTGTCCAGGGTCAGGAGTGACCACGTCACACAGACACCACTGGTAGTTGGCAAGGCTCCCTCTTATGCAGCTGCATATTGGAAACATGTATAAGCTGCAAGGTTCACAGGGAATGTGGTCCATTTCTTTGTCAGGCTGAATATAAAGCACACTATGCCTTTTATTTCTCCACTAAAAACACAGAAGGTCCTTTAAAAAAATAAATCTGCTAGAAATCTATTTTTCCATATACTTGTAATAGAGATGATATTTGTCTAAAACTATAGAGATTATTTTATTCAGAAATTAAAAAAAAGTCCAAAGTTTTTTTTATCAGGTCAGAATTATGGCTTTCTTATACCACTAATTCAGTTTTATACATTATCCTCTCTGCTGCTCGGTGACAAAAATCATGTTCTGAAGCAGTTAGAAATTGGTAGCACTGCAAACTTTTGACCTTAATTCACAAATAAGCCACTGAGCCTGAGCCTAATCAGCTGCAAGTTCCACAGCACTTATGCCTTATTTTAAATGCAACATGGCAAGAGGAAGGGGCAGGAAAAAGGAGCTCAGAACCAATAATTTGGGTGAAGATTTTTTTAAATATCTGTGATGATTGTGATAACGCAATACTTTGTAACTGCTCAGAGAGATTAAACTCAGGGAGATGGAACATCCTTATCCCACTGCAGAATACTTCAGTATTTTTCTGTTAGAACATAGTGATGGATAGGCTCATTGCTGAACACAATCAGCTTTAAAATGGTTTTACATTGAAAAATGGTTCAAAATTCTCAGCTGCTGGCCTAATTTCCTGTGAGGAGAAAATGTTAGCACCTTCTGTCACCTCCTGTATAATTCTAGGCACAGGGTGTTGGTATAAGCATTTCCACAATTGACATCTTCTTTGGATTCAAGGCTCTGTATCCAAATCCAGACACGATACAGCCTCTGTAATGATATCCAGTTAGTGGTTGCAGTTCTTCCATGTGTTGAATCTGATGCAGGCTTGTTTGCACTGTCCTGGAATGGTGTGTATTCCAAGCATGTACTGTGCTGGAACAGTTTTCCTCTTTTGGCTGTGGAGATTCTGCACTTGTTAGAACAGGGGATACACTGTAATTAGGGGTCCTCCCTTTTACCGAGTAGAAAAAAGTGTATTCATTAACATTCTAACCAAGAGACATTCTTGCTTTTACTCCAAATCTAGAGCAGATGCACGTGAAGCATGACATTCCCCTCTCAGAATAATTCTCTTGAAACCTCATCAAGAATAATGTAAGGTAGTTGAATATATTATACTTGGAGCTCCATCATTCTAAGATTATAGTAAAGAGCATGTAATACATGTCTAGATAGCCACTGGAGATAATCTATTCCACATTTGAGAGCTTTGTTATGTTTATAAAGGCAAAGATTTCAGGTCAAGACACAGAAAAAAAATCCTAGGAATTTTTGTCCATCTTGAAACAATTTAATGGCCCTGATCTTTAAAAGATGCCAACTTGAAAGGTCTCTCAGGATATATCATGTAAGAATGAGCACCTAAAGCCATTTGAAAAAAAACCTTGACATTTGTCCCTGAGGTGTAAAATTTTGTTTAACTCAGATGACAAACTGAAAAACAATATAAACACTCAGGCTATAATGACTGTCTTAAGAAATATTTACTTGTTCAAAGATTTCACAACCATGTCAAAGTATTGATGCTTCTGTTTTGTAAAATATCTTGGAGGGGATTGTAAAGATACAGCAATATAATAATCAGCTTTGTTATGTGTAAATGATATTCTAATGTTAGTATTTTAATTTAGCTCCTTCTTTTCTTATAGAGTGTTCTTTAATGCAGAATTTTTGCATAACTTTAATGGGCTCTTGTTCATCTTCAAAAGGTAAAGAGTTGGAAAAGAGAAAAATTCTAAAGGGAAAAAAAAAGCAAATAGGCAAACTCATTCCTGAAATACTAAGAATTATTAAAGATTTTCTGAAGGGACATGGAAGAAAAGGTTTTAGTCCAAATTAAATAATTGCGTAATTGAAACAATATTACAGAAACTGGTTTAAATCTCTTTATAGCTCCTTCCCATTTAGAATAAAATAATATTTAATGCCTCCTATTGCAAATAAAATTTATCAATGTGAATACTAATATATACTTGTAGATCCTCATTAGAAGTGAATTAAGTTAAATTCCTTTTAAGTAACTTTAAAACTGAATAAGTATATGATGTAGATAATTAATTGACTTAACTTAGCCACTGTGAAATTCATGAATTTTTGTGACTGATTCTGTTAAAACAATTCTCATGAAAAGTGTCAGGATGGAACTAACACTGCTGTTGCCTGTGAATGCTAGTGATTTCAGTTACTACATGGAGAAAAATACAAATTCTTGTCAGGACAAAGCGTGCAGTGGGTAGCTCTGCAGTCATAAAACATATGGTATATACTGAAAAGTGGATAAAGTGTATTTTGACTTTGAAGAGTACCATATATTCCTGATAATGTAGAAATTAGATATATATATATGTATATTTTTAATTGGAGAGCATTAAATATCATTGCATCCACGTAATGGAGTACATGCATATAGACACAGTGATTTTTTTTCATAGAACTGAGGCTGACATCAGTGGTGACAACACGGTGATTCCCTAGGACTGTGATTTATGAGCCTGTGGTACATGAGTCCTAAGGGCAGTTGATTCAGCTGTTATCTGAAAAGATTTACTCCCACAGAAGGACAGATGGCCTCTGAACTCCCATCCTTTACCAGCTTGTGCTTGAAAAGGATATTTTTCAAGTGCACCTGCACATAAGCCCTAATTCAAAAGGCATGCTGAGCTGCTGCATTACTTGATAGATGCTGTTCATGTTTCCTCCTTTGTTCCTTTTGACTTTACAAGGGTTTGGTGCTGCAGGTATTTACAGATACATTTTGCTGATTACTTTCTTCCTTCAAGGGGACGTGTCCTTCTACAATGACCAGACATAGAGCATATAATCTTCACAGCAGCTCGACCTATAGAAAAATAACAGGTAATACAGCCAGGGGAAACCTCAGAAAGGACTGCATATTTTACTAAATTGTAGGAAAAGGACACTTCCAACCACTAAACAAATAAAGCCAGACGCTATGACTTCAACCATTTCCAAAAGCAGGGGAGGGCAGTGGAGGAGGGGGAAGCTCTTCTCCCAGCCCCAGAGCGACTGACCCTGGGGAATACTCTAATGCACGTGGTGTTGGGCTGCAAGTGCTCTCCCTGGGCTGTGCTCCTCTGTGACCACTTTAGTTCAGAGCTATAGGCAGAATTCATCTGTCTCTGTGAGAGAGAGACATGCTAAAATGACAGCTGGATATGACGCAAGCTAGTTGGAAAGCATAACAACTATACTGCTAAGGAACAAAATAAGGGAAAAGCAGAACAGGGGAGACAAAATATCTGAAGCAAGAACTTCTACTTTACGCTCCCTTTAATGAATTCTTTCATTTGCAGAACAGATGAGATTTCTGTTCAGTGAAATAAATATGAAATGTCTAATGTTATATATGCAGATTTTCTATCTGATTTCTTGCCTACAAAACACAAGACATCACAACAAACTCTTATAGTTTAAAAACATATAATAATTCAAATGGTACTATAGGGGATGGGGCAGAAAGGGTGAATTAATGTCATTCTTTTAGTTTTCAAAACCAACACAAAAAATCCAAAAAAGTCATACCAGTTTTTAAGCGGAGTAGACCTTCCTTGTTGACTTTTAAAATCTGTATAGAGAAACAAATTGGCAGCTGCATTGATAGACATCTTTGGCTTATTTTCTGAAGAAAATCTAATTGCATAATAAGAACATGTATTGAGTCCTGTAAACCTGTGACAGACAGTATAGATAGCAGAACCAAGCTCCTGTCTAGATTTCCCCATATATAGGCAATTTCTGTGATTATTCTTCAATGACTTTATAGCTTTGACAAACAGTGTTTCAATTTGCTTTTTACGTAGATGCAGTTTATGGAGGTGAAAAAAAACCAAAACAATTCCAAGCAGAGAGAAGGCTTCACTAGAATTAATATGTTCAACAAGACGAGAGTCTGTGAAAACAACTCAGCCTGTAGTGGTAAAACCCAAAATCCTTCCATTTGCCCTAATGTATTGAACATAGTAAACCAGTGATGGTTATTCAGCTGATGAAGATACATTCTGTGCACTACTGAGTATTGACAAAAGGATCAGAAAGGATTTCATCTTGGACAATGAGTCCATGCCTACAACAGCAGGCACCAGCTGTGCCCAGGAATGCTCACTGGTTCTCAGGCCAGTTGGCTGGCAGTAGCCCATAGTGATGCTAATTACTACCCTGGCCCCTACAGGAGTGTGAGTGCACTCAAGCTGCCTGCTGGGAATGACCTTTGCAGTGTGGCTGTATTTGGTAAATGCCGGGAGAACGATGGCTGACATGGCCACAAGTCTGCTAAGGACCATGCTACTAACATAAAACTACAGATGGTCATATTCCAGTGCTAGATGACATTTCTAATTGCTATTTAATTTATTAGGCAGCCTGTAGGCCTCTACCCATAATCCACTACTCAATATCAGAATTTTCCATGAGGCCAGCAACACAGAGGAGATGCTGTGTTCCTAAACCTATTTCAATAAAACAGTATATTTGTATTGGAAAAGCAAAAGAACATGCAGATGCCAATCACTCAGAATATAATTTTTAGTAAAGAATATATGTGGATACTCCACTGTATATGCAAAGATTCTTATATTTTTGTTTTCCCACTTAATGTTAATTTTTTAGAAATTCAAAATATTTTTCCCCCCACAACACCCCCAAATATCCTTTCTAGCCTAAAAAGTAAGCATCCCTGTAAAACATACATATGTGAAATATTGAATGCAGACATACACATACACTCCAGCCCATACACACACCTACATGTATACTTATTCTCTAAAGGAAAAGTATCTTTTACTACTGACAATACTGGTGACAGGATTTGCATTGTTGTGTTGAGTTCATTTTATTGTTTCTTTGGGTTTTTTTTAATGGGAACTGTGCCAAAGCATTAGTTCTTCAGTTTCCTTCTACACCTTACACCCATGTCACCACAATCTTGGAAGCTTACTGCACATTTTGTGGATTTTTCTTCAACAATCTTTAATTTTATCATGCAGAGTAATTACTTAAAATATACTGCACTTTAAAAAATTTATTCTATTTCATTAATGGCAAATTTCGAAAGGGTAAAAACCGACTTCTGTTTTAGAGCCAATAAACTTAATGGTGAATGTAGGAAATAAAATTTTAAAACATTTTTTAAAAAGCCTATAAAATTATAGCAGAAAAATAAGGAGGAATTTATCTATAAATATTCTTCTTATGACATTATTTTACTTTAAAATTCTGGAAAGATTTTCCTTTCTTCATTCTTAAAAGTGGTTAAATTCTTAATTTCTATCACAAGTGCTGTTAACATCTTCAAATCCTAAATTTTTATGATGTTATTCTGGTTCATTTGGTCAGCAATACTTGCATTTCTGTTTGTGTCATGGATTTAAGGACAACAAAAGTAATAGACTTGCAACTACCTAAAATTACAACAGTGCTGAGTGTCTTATTTGTGTATTTCTGTATGTGAGAACAGGATAATTTGGATAATTATCACAACTTTCTGGTTTTTTACCTACTCAAATAATGTAAACCAGTGCTTGAGGTACATTAGTATTTGGATTGCTTTCTTAGCTATAAAATCTATCAGGTAATTCTGACTCTGTGATGTGTAGTGTGTTGGCTAATCAAATTAATTCATAATTCAGTAAACACTGTACAGAGTTTTCAACAGTGTTAAATTGTCTTGTGTGAGAAAAGTAATTATTTTTCAAATTTTAGCATATGTTTTTCAAAATGTCTAAGCATGCAAGCTGAAATGTGACTGTATCATTCATATAAATTACATACTGTGGTGTAGTAATACTAAGGAATGAATGGTACATTATTCTGGGTGTATGAAAAATAACACTTTGTGCTTCTGATATAGACCTACATGAAGGCAGTGAATAATTGTCAGTGCGGCATTTCAAAATATTTTTTTTAACCTAAATTTAATTAAATGAAAGAAATAATTCACTTCTTATTCTCCAAATAATTAAAATACTTTAAAAAACATCCCAATATAACTGTTTTAGCCATTATTTACAGTTTTACTCTGGTTGTCATTATAGTTCAAGTGTTAGAATTTTACACAATGGAAATACATCAGAATAAAACAACAGAGGGTCATGGAAACAAAGCACTATGTGTAAATAAGAAAGCTCCAAGTTAAACATCTCTTGAAGTTAGCATAGAAGTTCTTAACCTTTGGAGTCTGAAATTATGACACTTAACATTTTGGGGGAGCTTCTTAATATATGTTTGGCAACAGAATGGCCTATTTTCATAGCATTCCTAGTGCAAAATATATGCCTGTGGTGTTTTTGGTCCAAACCCAGACTTCAGATTTCATGATTCAACTTTCAACACCTCTCAATGTGATAAATCATAACAGGCAGTGAGGAATTTACTTATAATGCACGAAACCAAAACCCTAACCCATGGAGACACCACAGAAATCTGAAGTTTCCACATCTGAGGAGCAAAACAAATATTTTTTAGATTGCAAATTCATGTTAGCAAATGCTGTGTTAGTAACACTAAAATGAAAAAGCCCTGTTGTACAATGAAGTCCACTGAGCTCTTCTCATCATAGCTAAATTAGGCAGGTTAATATGAAACAGTGAAGATTCAATGTGAAAAAGTCTAAAATTACTCAAAGTCTCAAAATTACTACAAACATCCACTATGGGACTGTTCTGGGAATTCAAAAACAACTTTTAAAGATTAGACTTTCTGAGGACATAATGTGGAAAAATATTAAAATTAAACACCTTTTGTCATCAAAAGTAAAGCGATTTTTTTTCCTCTCAAAATATTGGTTCAAAGAGGGGAAAATTAAGAGAAGAAAACATTTTTGTTGCAGAATATGAGAATCCAAACACAGGATGCAATGTTTAGTGTCTTCTTAGTTCAGTGTGTGAAGTGCTGGAAGCCAGGGAAGGGTGAAGTTATTGTTACAAAAGTAACTTTTACTGTTTTAACTGCACAAACCATTTGGGAGACTGATGGGGACAAGTTGCACAGAAAATCATTGCCTTTTTTTTAGCATTAAAGATTTACTCGCCAGAGGACATTTTCAATAGCATTAAAGGAAGGAAAATGTTATGTACAGGGTCTCAGGAGAAGAGATTCTAGGTGGGGGTTCATGATCCAGATGGAAACTATTAAATATTTTAGTTAGAAAGTCTTTTTGGAGTGATGTCTGAAAAACACAGAAGAACCAGGAAGCTATAACTTAGAATTTAGTAATTAGAGATAAACTTCTTTTAGGCCATGAAGAGGTAGTTTACTGGTACTAATGTGAATCTAAACAGATTGAGAATAAATTATAAATAATTGTAATTTTATGGCTTTTTGACTAAGTGATACTTAGTTGTAGCAAAACACAAAGATGTGAAAACAATTATTAAATGGAGACTGAATTACATAAATAAGCAACACTGTACATTATATAGTTTAGAAATTAGAAAAGGAGAACTTTTCACTCACAATAAAAGGCAAACCAAACAACAGTAATTACACAGTATTCAGCAGACAAACCTCTCTATTTCAACCTTGCTTTGAAAAGACATTTGAAAAACATTTTGACAGTAACGGATTGTTTATTCTTACTCATAATTATACTTCTTATTTATGTAAGACAGTAGGCATCAGGAATATGCCTGTGTTGGGTTGACACCTACAAGAGGAAAGAAAGACATTTACAATTGAAAGCTGTCCCCCAGGGATGGATATTTTCATGAGGAACTTCCTTTGAAAAACAAAGTAAGGCGGCACATTTGCTTGTTCTGTACCTTACCTTCCATGTAGCTGCAAGTTGGGAAATGAGAAAGCTGTCAGGTGAAAGTACTACACAGTCGCACTTTCTCCTCCAATAAAATTCTTTCCCAAAGAACTCCCTCACCCTGAATAAACCCTTTTTTATATGGGATCAAAATAAATCTCTGAAAGGATCCAACTGAGAACTTGAGTTAAGAAAAAGATGGTACTATTGTCTGAGTGTTATCTCAGACCTAGGGGGAGATTAACAAGGTGGGGGAGAAGAATCTATCCCTGGTAATGGATGTAAAGAATGCTTTATTTATGGGTCACATGGAAAGCCAGCAGCTATGCTGAAAGCAGCTTAGATTGGGTAAGAGGTAATTCCAGCAAGGGGAGATAGTGACCAGCTCACAGCCCACTGACCCAAGAAACCCACTGGCTCAAGAGAAAGACTGGGCATGGGGCTAATTAACATTAGAAGCAGTGAAATAATTTAACCAACAGAATAAGAAAACTATGTAGCAAATGAACATTAATTCTGTTTTTTTGCTAACATGCATAAATAGTGAAAATTTTGAACAACCTTGGGACCCCCACCACTGAGAAGACCAGGCTGAAGAACCAAAAGAATTCTGCTAGATGTACAGGTGGAGACTATCCTCTGCTTGATGTCTCAATATGTCTCTCTCCCCTCCCTCTCCCTTTTCTATTTCTTTCTCTCTACCTCACATTTATTGCTAAATAAAATCCATGTCATTGACTTTAGCATATGGTCTTGTTTGCACCTTAATTTGGGCAGAGGCATTTCTCACTAATCAAATCTTACCACTGGGTTATGTGACCCCAAAGGATCCTTGATTCTACCCACATGACTATGGAGAACCCCACAAACTGAGAGGTTTTGTATTTATAGGAAGGATGTTATTCATAGAGCTTTTATTCTTGCTCTTGTAGTTTGCAAATAGTTGAGGCCACCCTTTATTTTACATATTTTTTGGTTTTATGCTTGTGATGAAACTATTATTAAACAATTTTGAAATTTAATATCTTGGCAGCTTTTGATGTGGATATCCAAAGTTACAGAGTGTTATTTATACAGTTTCATAGAAAACAGCTATTTTTCTTCTACAAAAAAATTACTGCCTTAATAAAAGCAGGCAAGATTTTAGTATAAATTTCATAAAAATTATGCAGACAATTTTTGAGAAGGGTGAAACTGTGAGGGAGAGAGCACACATGCTTCTTATACTTCCTTTACTGTCCTGATAATCTTTGACACATTTTTTTGTGTAACATTTCTGGATTTCTGCATGGTATATTTTTATCCTTATAGAAAGAATTACATGTGATGGTTGATGTTTGGAGAGAACAATACCTAGATCTTTAAATGTATAAACAGATATATAGGTCACATATTAAAAGAATATTGCTTCATAACTCAGATTTCTGAAGATAAACTGAGGAAAGAAAATAATAATCCTCACGTACCTGTCAAAATTAATTAAAAATCTTACTCTTGGTTGAGAGTTTCACTATCTGTCTTTGATTATTTGGTAATTTGTCCATAACACAATATAACTATAAAAGGAACAAGAATGTCAAGGGATTTTGAAAACTTGCTTTGTGACCTTGAAGGAGGAGGATTTCTTAGTAACAAGGACCAAAGACAAGGCTAAGAATAAAAAGGAAACTGATGTTTCAGGAACCATGAATAACTAAACTGAATTTGGTTAAAACCTAATTATGCTGTTTTTTTTTTTTTTTTAGTTCACAAAGTAGTGTTGCAAATTATTAATGTCCAAAGCCAACATTATAAAAGTAAATTTGTCAATGATATTATCATAACTGCTTATATGACTCCAGCAAATAAATGTGTTCTGGGGAAAAAAAAAGAGATATTTTCAAGCCACTGCCATGTAACCTGAAATCTGACAGACAACTAAACACTGACTGCAGTGACAGAATCATGTTCAGCAATGAGAGACGAAAACTAACACCAAGCCCACCAGTATTACCGAATTTTATTTGGTTGGGGTAATTTATGAGCATTAGTAAGCTGGTCCTACTCCAATATCAATACCTTTCACTCCAAACCTAATTACTTGAGGCAAACTTCGGGAAAAGTGAACATGTCTTTTCTGAGAGCTCCAGTTGAGGACTTCACCCTCCTCTCTGGGAGGAAGGCGATGTAGAAGCTTTCTTCCACAACACCATTGGGTTCTGCCTGGGTCTGCCTCTACACATTTCCTTCCCACAGGCTGCTTCCTACACATCTCTTACCCTCAAAGCCTGGAATAGCTTCCCTCAGTCTCAGAGGAAGCAAAAGGACACTGTTTGCTTTGCAGTCATCTTGTCTGGGCTTTGTCACACTTTTTCCACAAGGTCTTCACAGGATTTTAGCTAAAATAGGCAGGGCAATAGGCACCTGGCAGAAGGACAGCAGTTAAAGTAAGGTGAAACAAGGTCAAGCCCAGCTGAGTCCTGAGCACCTGCACTCAGGAGCCTAAAGGACCGTAGAAAGCCTGTGACTATTGCCAGTAATGGCAAAGTAACATTCACTGGGGCTACAGACAAAATAATTATCACACTTTAAAATTATTTTACTGGAGCTTTGGTTGATTCACTTTGAATGAAGACATAAAAGTTAATATTAGTACTTATATTGATACAGTTTAAATTACAATTTAAGTCATATGGGAACTTCACAATTAGCAGTAGAGACTTGAAACACAAGAAATAAAATTAAAGTAAGAATGCTTTCATTCTAAATGTGAAGGAACCATGAAGAGACTTAAAACCATTTCTGTAATAACTTTTCATTAAAATCCTTATTTAATAGCATTAAAAGTTTTCTTTACTTGTCCCTCCAGAAGAGGTCTAATAGTTAATATTCTCAACTGTGCTAAATGCTATTTAGAGGGAAGAACACCTAAGTATTCAAATTACTTTTCTGGGAGAGAAGTTTTACCAAATTTACCATTCCAGAGAGACCTAGTGAAAGCCTACCAAAAC
The DNA here is from genome assembly GCA_013398075.1 of Notiomystis cincta. Classification (NCBI taxonomy): domain Eukaryota; kingdom Metazoa; phylum Chordata; class Aves; order Passeriformes; family Notiomystidae; genus Notiomystis; species Notiomystis cincta. The sequence goes on from VZRX01014395.1 coordinate 74,295, forward strand.
TGACTGTGATTTTGTCAAGTGGATACCAGGTCCCCGGAAGGCAATAGATTTAGAGAGCTGGACAGGAACAGCTACTTTTCAGTGGAATGGAAGCCAGGCTGATTAAGGATAAAAGAACTACAAGACAATCAGCATCTAAGATTGATTGCTGCCACTGATGCAAAACATCTAAATATTTAAGACCAACAAAAAAAAATTTCTAAAAGAACTAAGATGCATTAATTCTAGAAAGCAATTAATTTGAAATGGCAGTATTAACAACTGGTTTGTGTCCTCCTTTTAGAAAATTAATTACATGGATTCCATCACAGCCAACATAAATTCAAACTTTGAAAAACAAAAAGATGTTACATTTTAGTGTGTTACACTTTAAATGCCAAGATGCCTATTTCTTCCTTTTTGTTGGATTCACATATTGAAAATAAGTGGAAAAGATGGGACAAGAAATCCCTTTTTGATGTCCTAAATATTTCCATGCTTGGAATCTAAGAAGCAAATATCAGATATGTAAGCAAATTTTTCAATAGCCATTTTAGACACAATATGGCACCCAATCTGGTCTTCAGCTGTTGCTGCTAAAAGAGATGTCTTCATATAATGCAACCTTGTGCAGAAAACAGAGACTCTTCAGGTGCCTAAACTGGCTCTAGAGGACTGCTTTAAAGTAGATGAATTGTCATCTGTGTGTTCAGGCTAGACACATAGAATAAGTCAAATAGAGTTATGTCTCAAAATATCAATTAACTCCCATGTGTTTTAAAAGGTCCCTGGGCCACTACCCTTGATGTAGGTGTGTACACTGAATCTTTGTATTGATGTCCTTTAGCAGATTGAGGCCTTATGTCCTATAGATCATTCTGAAGAGATGTAGTTTTAGTGACCATTCAAGAACTCTGTAGGGTACTGCAGTGTATATCTAATGGGGATGTTATATTTTGAGTCCTATGAAAGATTCATTGTGGGTCCTATGAAAAATTCATTGCATTTTATATGTTTTATGTGTTTGTAAAAGTGGGACACAAAAAAACCCAAATCAACCAAACACAAGAAAAAAACCAAGCAAGCAAGTAAAAACCCAACCAAAATAAAACAAAAGCCCAAGCCCAAACTTATTACCATATGATTATCAGAACCCACATTATAATTGAAATATAATTGGTACAAGATGAGACAAATTCACAGTTTTTGGGAAATCTCTTTGGCTAGCCGAACATTTTTAACAAGGAATGTGAAAAGTTATTCCCTCTTTTTTTAAAGTAAAAGTACTTCCATTGTTGATGTGTCTGAATAAAAGCTAACTTATATAATTTACTATAACCTAATTAGGTAAGCATTTGAAGCATTCAAAGCAAATTTAGAATACTACTATAACTCAATAGCAGATACACTTCTTGACATTTAATATAATTATTGACATTTAATATAATTATTTAATTGTTCTTAATTTAACAACAAAGGAGCATGTACAAGTGAGTTTTTCATAAAAAATGAGGTCTTCAGGTCTCATTGGTGAAAATAAATCTATGAACTACAGTCTACTTGAAGTTTGAGGGGTTTTATACAACACTACTTTTTTCATCTTAGGCTGAGTCAAGGTAAACAGGACACAGGAAACTTTAACAGGAAACAGCCTGTTGAGGCACTATTGCTGAAACATACAGCACATACAGAGGAGAAAGACAGCCTTTCAGCAAGCTACCAAGATAATTAAGAAAGAAACTTGCCCAAACAGTTACCTGGGGACCCTGTAGTAATGCTTACAGCTATAGCTTGGGTGTAAAACCTTTTCCTGTGTGTTTAAATGTAAACTCTTTGAGAAGCCAAGAATAGTCTTCTGTATTTTCTGCTTAAGTAAATAGAAAAGAATACAGATGTTTAGAATATAAAACCTTTCTAGACACAAGAAACAGGGGCAGATATTTGTCAGAGCCTTGAGTGAACAGAGAGGCTTTAACTTCTCTGACAACTCCCAACTGTGCTCATGGTCCCAGGAGCCCCATTTCAACTGAACTCTGAGCTGGGGCATTGCTGTCTCCAGCCCAGAGGCTGATCTATGCTGCATCAGCCACAATCCTGTCTCCAGCTCCTGCTCGTTGGGCTCCTAGCTTGGATCTGGAAGGAATGATGGACTTGATTTATGCCTTCACCCTTTCTGATGCTGCCATTAAACGCTACTGCCAGCCACTAGCTCTGCTGGCAGTGCTCAGGCCCTGCAGGGCTGCATTCTGATAGCAGACATACAGCCTGTGCACTTCATTTTTTCTGCCTCATTTCCCTCTTGAGGCAGACTTGAACACAATGGACTAGGAGAAAACTATATAAACAGTCTGACCATCCTAGACTGTTCTTGTTTATTGCCAACACTTTGTTCTCACGTTTGGCTCGTGTAACATTTTGACAATAATTGTACACATGCAACAGAACTAAGGGTGTCACAAGGTCTTTGAAAAGCCCTCACACATCTTTGTCTCTTGTCTGCTGTGATTCCCAATATACCAGAGGGATAAGTGTACAGAGCAGTAGAACCAGAACCCTAAATGTACAAGCCTGTCACGCAAGCTGAACCACCATGTGCAGACATCAGCCATTCCAGTTTATGCACAGTATCATGACCCTAAGTTTCAAAGAAAAGCAATACTGTTGTGCCAGTCAGAAGTAGAAACACACAATTAACTCAACAGATTCAATCAAATCAGAAAACTTGGACAATTACTGCACTTAAGTGAGCCAATGTAACTCATGAATTTTTCTTAGGCCTGATGAAAACTTGCCTACATAAGGTCATCTACTGAGATTTTAATTAACAACAGGTTGTGGTTAGATGTATAGACATTGAATTAATGGAAAGAAAAATTGCTAAAATATCAAAAGTTAGTGATGAAAACAATTTCTACAGATAAAAATATTAACACTGGTTGTTGGAAACCTATTATCTTTTATCTTGATCATTAGACCTGCTTCACATATTTCAGTCATATCCAGATTTTTGTATTGTAACAAGTATAATGGGCTCTTTCAAAATGTGGATTTGCTTATGCCTTTTTGATGGGAATAAAGGTCAAATGTATAATAGTATGACCAGTGGGAAATATTTAGAAATTCATAAAGACTTGCAACTAGCTGATGACTGGAATTTTTTTAAAGTAATTTTTACTACAGAATTCAATTTTAGAAATCTTATGAGTCATAGCTACAGCTAGGAGGGCCTCTTGACATAATAGGAAAGATGCTGTTGTATGTATCCTTATTATATATATCACTACTTATCTTTGTGAGCCACTCCTGCTGCATAAAATTAATAAGGTTGGAACCAACACTTAGAAACATCCATAGGTATGTTTTTAATTTACCTATACATTGATATGTATAGATATATCCTATAGATATCAATAGTAAATTACTGAACCCTTAAGGTTAAAGGTGACCTCTAAAAGTTATCTGGTCTGAACATCCACTTTCCATCATCAATGTCTGGTTTTTTATTCTATTTCTAAATTTTTTAATTAAATAAAACTATCAAGGAGTGCTGTATTTTCCACAGGGTTTGCATCCAAACAGCCTTTTATGCATACAAGATCAAGACTCCTCTATCCTAGTATGTTGTATACCTAATGTGCAACTCCTAGTCCTAGCTGTATTTGGAGAGATTCGTAGTTCTGAGGATCCAATTAAAGGTTATCTTAAGACATTTCAACCCTAAAACTCAAAAAAAAGAAAAATGTTTGATAGTGCTTTGGATCCATCTTTGATTTTTGATGATTTATACATTACTCCTATTTTGGCAAGTGTTCTGAGTAGTAATGGAGAGATTGGGAATAACATGTAAATTTCAACTACCAAGGGACAGGTCTGGAATAGATGCTTTGCTTATGGTTCCTGAGCAATTGCCAAAGATAATATGTTATGGGTTTCTCAAGCCAAAATAAGAAAGAGGACAGCGGGAAGTGACATGTACAGAGTAAATTAGTGTGAGAGATGGTTTCTGCTTGAGTGCTATTTTCAGGGATACCTAGAGTCCCTGAACTCTGGGCACAGCATGAATACACACAGAAGTGAAATTGTTGAAAACCACTTAAGCAGAATTGTTGATTTCATGGAAAAACAACCCACATGGTTGTAAAGAAAACAAACTGAGAATTTAACTTTTGGGCATTTTGCCTCACCGCACTTGCAATGTATTAAGCCAGATAGCATTTTAGGAAAGAATCAGACATGTTATTTTTTTCTTAATTTTCTTTAAAATAAAAGAAGGCAGAAAGATTTCTAGTGCCATGTGTATCCAATGGACTGTTTTCTTTAACCAACTGTTCTACGTAAAATGATGTTTTTTACTTCTGTATGTGAGAATTTGTGGCAAATTTTCCTTGCCACCTTCCTCTATGAATGAATTAAAAGCATTTTTATAGTAGGCTGATGATCCATGAACCTCCAGAGTGGTAACAGCCAGAGTATCTACATCAATTCCCAGCACTGTGGTGCTTACCTGTATCCAAGACCAAATGAATTCAGACTGAAAGAAAGTAAATGTATATATAGTCCTTATGGCAGTAAACTAGAGCAGAGTAAACTGTGTACATAAGGGAAAAACAAAAACATTTTTTGCATCTAATTCCACTGCACATATTTGTCAAGGATCCTACTTTTTTTTCAGTAAGTTTGTAGTATAGGTACTGAACCAATTCCAAGTGATATTTTCTATTGAATACTGAGTAGTTTTTCTTTTGAACATATAAATATTCCTATTTCAAGGCAATATTTTCATGGGAGGGGTTTGGGACAGTCCTACAAAATTTAGTGATGTCAGTTAAAGTCCCACCATTGATGATGATGACAGACTTCCTATTGTCTTAATCCATAAAATGCTAAAAAATGGAGAAAACAATTATATTGCTTTTTGAAGAATTTGGACCAAAGGACACTTTCATCAAAAATTTTTAATTTCAGATTTCAGTGTTTTCAGATTTGGCTTCCTCTCCTCCCTCCTCTTGTACTTAGGCTGGACCACAATTTGGATCTTCTGCATAGAAGAATCTTGAAGCATAGAGTTCTTCATTGAAATACATCCTCCTGGCTGCTTTAGTGGCAATGAAATGCAAGTGTTTGTGATTCTTTAAATGCCATGAAAGCTTCTTCCTGCTCATGCTGTCAAAAGCAAATGACCCTCCAAACAAACCCAATCTACTACATGTCTTAAACAAAGGCCCCAAACCTAACACATTTGCCTGAAAGACTTTCACTAGAATATTTTCAAGCAATCCCACTCAGAATCAATCAGACTGTCATGTCAAGAAAATTGTCAGAAAATGAGGAGTGTATCTATGTGTAAATACAGCTATTATTTCTCAAAAGACAGCAATAATACATAAGATTTTATATGCCTTTTCATCTCTACTCATTTTAGCAGTATTTGGAGGCAATTTTTCTAAATGTAACCATAAGGGTACTTGTAAAGATCACAAAATCAGAGCATACATTTCTTCTTAAATGGTATTTGACCTTTTTGGCCAAAATAATAAGATTGTCAACATTAAAAACATCTTGATAAAAGTCTAGGAGCATCTAGAAATGCTAGATATTGCTTACAGTTCAGAACCCTTTATTAACCAACAGAAATTACAGGCTTCCTGAAATGCTATTAAAGTATAATACACAGTTGACTTTTCTGAATAAAATTTTCTACATCAGAATTCTAATATTGAAATTTCTGTTGTCAGGTGTTAGGGTGACTAATAACTGGAATGCCTATCTCTCTTTAGGGTTTTTATTTTATCTCACAAGCTGTCTCAAAAATATCAGTATGAAAGATTCCCTCTAATTGAAAGAATTGGGCAACTACTTTAAGTTAAACTCTGAGTAAAGGTGTTCTTTTTATTTTTTTTATTTTCCATACAACATTCATGAACTAATTATTGAAGTAATGTTTTTTCAAATAATTTTAAAAACATGGAACATGATGAAAGCATTTTAACAAAACAATCTCTCATAGTAAGAGACATTAATATATGAAGCCAGCAAGTTCCATTTAATTCTATTTTATCCACTTATTTTTTATATTATCTTTAAAAGATATTTCATTAAAAGTTATTTTAATGACATTAGTAATGTCATTTTAGTGACATTACTCTGTTAAAATTGTAAACCTATCAAAATCCATTAATTTTTTTCTATCCTCTGACATAAAAAGCTTTGCTGAGCTTCCAATTTTGACTAGGGCATTTGTTGTAACCCTAACATTAACTTTTACTTTGAAAAGTTTGTTTTATGCAAAGAAAATAACCTCCACTGGGAGAGGCAGTAGTGCAATGCAGTGAAGACCTGGATTTTCATTCCAATAATCTAATTGTGTCTACAGATTCAGCCAAAAGTGAACACTCAGTGGAATTAATGAATCTCTTTTTATATTAGACCTACTTAATTATATAAGACCTACTTGCTTGGTGTTCAGGGTTGGACATATTTTCATTGGACTTTTGATCTGGATTTAGAAAGTATTGAAACATTTGTAATGCTATACAACTGGCTCAATCCATCACCTTATGAATACTTTAGAAGCACTTTAGAAAATTTTTATATCTCTACTGTTTGGAGCGCAGTGCCATTACTTATGTCAAATTGAATATGGCTTGTATAAAAGGTAATGTAAAACATCTATATTAGTATTAATCTGACTGAAGTATACAGAGTAGGGGAACCTTCCCAAGCTTAGTAAAATGACTCCAATCTCAAATAAATCTGTGGCACAGACTGTTTTCTGTAAACAGCTTGTTGTTTTTTTGTTTTTTTTTTTTTTAATAATTTTCAGGTAACAGACATTAGTGAGCAGCATGTCACAACATCAGGAGGAACTTACTGTAAATAAAAGAAGGTTACAGCAAAAATACCACCCAAGAATACAGAAACAGCCTGATCTCTATTTGATCACATAAAAAGCCCTCATGTGGGTGAATATCAACCTATTTGTTTAATATGACTAAGGAAAGCACAGAGATGAAATGGTTCCACTGGTGAGAATTACATTGTCTTTAATCATTAAGTGAAATATATTTCATTCACTTTTACACAAATCTAAGAGGATATTTTGAAAATGAGCAGTGCAGAGCAACCCATGTTTAGGAAAGGAGTGCTGCCTGAAGGCAGGTTTCTAAATCTATATTTATCTGATGATTTGCTCTATGTTGAAATAGCTGGTTGCTTGACAGTGGAAAAGGCTGGTAATGAAGTAGCTCTGGAGGTACATTTTGCCTCAGGGTGTATGTACACTGCAGGACAAAGGCCTTGAGCTGGATCCAACTGAAGTTGCTCAGGAGCTGGAGAAAGTGTAAGAGAGCAATGTAGTTCAGCATATTTCTGGGAATCAGATAATTAGTGCTGCCTTCAGATGGAGTCAATTAGCCTGGCCACTAACTACTAGGCTAATCCAGTTTTACTGTGGCCCATAGTTGTACCCATATCCTTGACTTCCCTGGGTAAACATGCTGGTTGAGCAGGTAATCTTTAACATAACACTGAATTTGTGCAGTACAGACATGGCCAAAAGAGCGATTTTAAGAAAAAAATTTTATAGAGTATGTTTTATAGCTAAAAGCGAATTAAAGAGCTAATTAAATGTCCTGGGATTAAGGAACACAAATATTTCCTTTTCAAGGAATTATTACTAAAGTAGCTCATGCCACCAAAGTCTCAGCAATGGGACAGCTCAGGAGAGTGAATTTCTTTGATAATTGTTTTAAACAATAGTGCAAAATGACTGTCACTAATTGTAAAGTCTCTTGAAGTTTTTCGTCTTTCCTGTTTTGTCTTGTATAGACACTGGTTTGTTTGTTTGTTTGCTCGTTTTTATTGAGATGTACTTCTTCCCTATTAGAGCATTTTCCTCAAAACGGTCTCTTTTTTTATGTTTTTATAATCCTTATAAACTAAAAAAAGATAACATAATCAAAATCAGAACCCCTCCCAGACTCCATTTCTCCTCTTTTTTCTCTCATTTACATGACATTCTATAAGTTTGCACCTTTATATAGATGATAAGGCCCTTTTGGCATTTTTGTGCTAGTGACACTAATTAGGGTGAAATATCCAACTCTTTGAAATATCTCCCTAAGGATCCAAATCCATCTTGTATTAATAAAAATTTCAAACTTTATGGTTGATACTGTTTGCTTAGATTTCCTGAGGAGCTTTCAGGTAAATCTTACTGGCAGCAGATTGTTGCATAAGCTGTAGATAAGTACTTTACAGAGACTGTACTCATAAATCATAGGTAATTGTGTAGATCTTATGTCAACATATACTATTTGATCACCTACATTTTAAGCTGAAATCCCACAAGTAAAGCCTATTTTCAAAAAAACTCCATTTCTGTCAGCTACTTTGTTAACAGAAGTGGAGTAGGATAATTTGCACTTGTTCTACTAAATAAAAATATGGAAGATGTATGCTCTGACCCATTTAAAAATGCAGAAATATGGTGAGGTCAACAAGATTGATTTTTGTCATAACTATACCATGAGGGATAGTCTTCCATCTTCCATCTTGTTAGACACCTTGTTGACAATTTAAGTGAGAACTGCCATTTTGCCACTTTTAAAGACTAATTGTCCTATTTTGATCCATGTGCAACTCTCAGCAATTAAATTCTTCCAGGCTGTGGCTCAAAGAGACTCAAATGTCTTCTGGATACCTTTGCAGTATCTCTACATTTATGCAGCTTTACAGGAGAAGAAAGTGATCTGCAGAAAGACTGATTTGATTAGGCCTTGAAAGAAAGGAAGAGATGTAACTGTTAATTGCTAGACTTAATTCAATCATGTTTTCTGTGCCTTTTGTAATCAAAGAGTTTCCTCCTCTTACTGTGTAATACAGAACAAATCTCTTGTACAATCATCTCAGCTTTGCTTTCCCACTGATTACTCTGTGCTCCCATCTGTTGAAAGGATGTAAATATTACAATCCTATATTAGCCTTAAAGCTTATTAATATTCTTCTATACTCACTGGTAGTTTAAAAACCCCTGTATTTTTCTATTGGCTTAAAACCTGTATTTCCCCTAGTCCTCCATATTTTTTTGAGGAGGCAGATTTCTGGAGAATCTGATTAAGATTAATCTGAATCAAATTAAGAATGGAACAAGTTGACTGCATATTGTACATTTTCAGTGTTTAGGACATTGCCTGTAATAGCATGTTTATGATTGGTTTAATTTGTTTCTTTTTTAGTCACTGGTTATTTAAATTTTGTAAATACATGCTATTGAATTTGAGAAATTGAGCTGAAATTGGGTCAGCTTTAAGAATTTTCTGATCTTTAAGAGGAGCTTGGCACAAACACTTTTCTTCAATTGAGCTTTTAGGAGATTCATAAAAGAACTAGGGAAGGAAAAAAGATGTAGGAGAGAGCCATGAAGACACAAGTCTGAAATGCAATAAAGATGTAAGTAAGTGCATAACTAAAGTATTTCTGATTTCTCCTGTCTGATATAAATTGTCTATTTCCCATTTGCTGATATGCAACAGTTCACAAGTTTAAAAGCTCCCAATAGTTGAAAAAAGTAAAGATAACAGACCATTTGTAATTCTTCAGGACATAGTAATAAATAACCATATTTCCAAGTAGCACAATTTGTACTCAAATTTGATTGCTTGACTTGCATTCTTTTTATGATTTTCAACTGATTTACTTAACCATCAGTATTAAATTTTAAAAATCCATTCTTTGAAGAGTGAGTTTGGTGATTTTGAAATTGTAGCCTGCAGTCTGTTAAAGGTAATTTTAAAAAAAAGTCTTTTGTTATCTTGTATTTGCTTTAGAGCATAAAACATGATAAATGTTCGGAGTTGTTCCTAAAATTTTGGAAAATCCTCTCACAAAGCCATAGCATTCTCATTACAACAAGTTCATAACAGTGATCAGGCATGTAATATATGAACTATAGTGTCTACTCAGATGTTAAAATGGAATCTATTAAGTAGTGCCTGTCTCAAGCTCTTCCTACAGAAAATACCATTGTACACAGCTGTAAAGACAATGAGAGCCAGTGTGAAAGTAATAGATATTCTTCAAAAATAAGTAAAATGCATGATATATTTCAGAGTTATGAAATGATCGGCTTCACTTGGGCTGCGCCATAATAAAAAATTGCTTAAAAGGCTGTTAGTAAGGAAATTATCTTTATGCAACCTGTGTCTAGTATTTGGACTATTCTGGGTACTAGGATACCTCCTGTGTTGATGAAGGCAATTTCTCTGATCCTTTATCTGTCGAATTAATACTTAGGATTTTTTCACATTTAATATTATATAAAACTTCTGAGTTCACTGATACTGAAAGACCATTCCATATGCTGATAGGTTTATGAAACAGATGCCTTCCTATGTGGAAACTCTGGCCAATCGTACGTGATCTAAAGAAGATAAGTACAGATCATGTTTTTTGCTATATTTGTGCTCAGTCATGCTGGGATGAGAGACAAGAAACCTGATTGGTACAGACTTTTGGAAAACAATGTTTGTTAATGTTATACTCAGTTTGGCCAGTTTACAATGAATCGCTGCCTATGTATGGTGCCTCATTATATAGGGAGATCACTGATGATGAAAAGGGTTTATCAGCATATCTGTACATTAATTACGCTATCAGAGTTTAAAATAACAATTTGGTTTTATTTCATTTAACAAATGAAAATTTTGTTTCGCCTTAATTCTAAAGTAATGCATGTTTAAATAATAAAATGAAAACACAGTTTTAGAAATATAGACTATCATGAAGTAGAATTTCTAAACATGATAAATGCCATTGGTAAATAATAATTGTAACTCCAGTTCTCAGTTTTCATTCTATTTGCCCCAAAATGGACAAACACAGCCCAAATGGGGATGGACTGAATAGGTTCAGAATAGTATTTTAAATAATCTCATTGCACTACCAATTCTGTTGGATATCTTATTCACTTTTCTGTTTGGAAGGGTAGGGAAGCTGCATTAAAATGTTACTAACCAGGGTCTAAGCAGGGCTTCTTAATGCAGTCTTTGACTGTGCAAAATCTGCGTGGAATCCCAGTGAATCTTCTAAAGCAAGATACACTCATCCAGAAAAATCTGAACTGGAGAGTTCTTGAAAGAGGGAGAAGTTAATGATCCCAGTGACACACGTAGCACGCGTAGTTACCTTTTGACATGTAGAGGGTTGGTTTCTATCCCTACAATTCTATCATCCTTATAAAAATAAAATTTTGCCTCCATTCTTGGATTTCCAGCATTACAGTCTAAAATAAGTGTTGCAATTTCTGTTGTATACATTCTTTGTTTCACAGAGAATACCACAGAGGAATCATCTGGCAGTCAGTAGAATATGCCTTGTCTTTCTGTTTGCTGAATTAAGAAAAAGCTCTATTGTATACCTCAACCTCATCACCCTTTACTGATATAACACTTCCTGTATTGAGATAGGAACACTTTTTTTGCCCAGAATTGACGAGCTCACCATTCTCACTTCTGTTCTGCTGCTGGCATACGGCAATCTGGGATAAATATTGAAAAAAATAAAAGGAAGGCCCAAGCAGAGCTCAGCTACTAAGGAGTTCTGTGGAGTTCATCCGGTTTCAATAGCAGCTTTGTAGAAGTAAGTGATACACAGGGTAGCTGCTGTGTTCACATTGATATAATTATGAGAGTCTGACATCGATTCCCCACTCCATGTAGAGCAGTTTCACTGTGTTTTGCCTACATTTTCCATTGTGAAAATCTATGTGTTTGAATTGGAATTTTTTTCTCACATCAAAAAGAATTACAGAATACTTCATGTGGTAATTTAATATAAGCAACAATTTATGAGGTTTTATTTTACAAATTTGTAGTAAAAAGACATTAATCAAGATATAAATAATGAAATCTGCATCTGCTGTTTAGTAAAGATATTTATTTATACTCCCTCAATTAAGAACAAAACTCACAATTTGAAGATTTTTCCTTATTCTATCTGAGTACAAGTAACATAATTTTACAATGTAATGAAAATCATGATCTTATTAAGAATAAACTCATTACTGTTAAGGTGCTGATTGACCCCACAAGCCTTGATCCACTACTAAACATTCCTCAATATTCAATTCATTATTATCCTTCCAAAAGAAGAAATCTTACTTTGTTTATAAGTGTACTTTTTAAGTATAGTGACTTCTTTTAAAAAAAAAAGCAAACAAAACACCCTATTAGTAAGAAAAACAATATAAATTGAGTGACAGTTTATCTCTTGAGTGACAAAATCACACAACTTTAAAGGTTTTTGCATGAGTTCTGGATGCTTGCTGCTTGTAATCTCTGTTGAACATTGTATGATGTTCATAGGCCCCCAAAGCTGGTCTTTTATCTTTTGACAAATTCTATCTGGTGATTTCTTTCCTTTTTAAAATTTCATTTCTGATGACCCTTCCAGACATTTATTTATTTTACTTGATTTTCCTTCATGTGATAACATTGTCATTTTTGGGGACAAGAGGGCAGAGAATGTATGAACTTATTTTTTTACAGAAAGGATCATGTTAAAAAACCTTTCCCTCTCAACATTACAATACAAAACAAACCAAAAAACATAACCTCTTCTGAATTTTGCTTTCCAGCTATGTCCATAGTCACTAGCTGGTCATGATTGTGTTATTGTTACAGAAGTTTCTTGTTTTTGTAATTCTAGATTTGTTATTGTTATACTTTTTCTATTGAAAGATCTTTCAGAAAATGATACAGTGTTCATTCATCAGTCTTTAATCTCTCTTTGGGGAAGTTTTCTGTTGGTGTTGACTCTACCTGAGCCTTTATAAAACTTTCCTCAAGTGTTGTGTGTATCTTCCCAGCCCACAGCCCATCTGCCATTTCATTGCAGTGCCTTTTCCTATGTGCAAGAAGTTATTCAGTCTTTCAACAACTGACAAAGGGCACAAGCACCTAGGAGAGATCAAGTTTTACGCTGTGACCTGCTGTTAATTATTCTAACAAAATAGGTTTTCCAAAGCATAGAATCCTGTAAACCTTTTATATTTTTCAAGGAACAGTTCTTTTTCCTTGGCTTATTTAGAAACTGGCTGATGAGTTTGCTGCACTATTGAACTAGGGACTGCTTCTGGGACCATCTTGAGGACAGGTAGATTTGAGGCTGGTGACTCATCCTTATATCATTCTGAATGATTTTTCTTTCAGGCAATATTGTTATCTGAGGAATTTTTACATGGTTTTATATGGGCAGTTAAGCCCCTATACAAATTCCACTGTTGAGACAGCATCCAGTTTAAAGTGTAGATCTAACATGTTACAGATAAACTACTCCTTGATCTTTGTTTTGGGGTTTTTTTTGTATTTTTCCTCCCACTATGATACAAGAACCAAATACATGTAGTCAGCAAATAACATAGTTGATGGTTTCCTCCCTAAGACTTCAGCAGATAAAGTTCTCTTTCTTTGTAGTTTTAAATGGACTTGGAGAAGACTCACAAAAGCAAATCTACAAAAAATGTATTGACCATATGGGTCCTTAAATCATAGCTTGAGTGGAAAGCATGTTTATGTTTCCTTTCTAGGTTTAGCTCAGACCACCTTTTACAACACAGCAAGATTAAGGTAATTGAATTGGCAACTATTAAAGGATTTATTCCGTTGTAAATAAACAGCAGTAAGATACTTGAACTTATACCAACAAAAACATCCAACTAACCAAAACAAACAAAAACCTCTCTAAATCCTGTATTTCTTTATTTAGGACTGAAGAATTAAAAAATATTATTTCCAACAGAAAAGGATATAGCTGAACTCTGTGGATTACATATGATTAATATTCCAATACTGTCAATACTACTGATCATGACTGAAAGCTGAAAACAAACTATGACAAAGTTAACTGCAAACTGTTCCAACCTAAAGAAGAGCAATGAGACAAAGATTTTCTTTTCTTGCATATAGTAACTCACTCTAAAATTACACTGAGGTGACACAGAACAAAGGGAAAGGATAATTGACATAAGAAAGAGTGAAAGAAAAGCACAGTTGAACGAACTGTACTTTGTGTGACTTGCTTCCACATTTGGCATTTTTTGCCATTATTAACAAGCAGTAATGTGACTTGAAATGCTGCATAAAATGTGGCTATTAGCAATAAATATCCTTATGATGGAAATATTTATATTATTACTGATATTACTGACAATGTTTTCCACTGAAAATACTAATTAAATAAAATCAACAGTTATCAAATAGTTGTTCAGAAACAGTGTTTTGGCAATACATCAGAAGATGTTTTAAAGGACAAAATTTCTGTACTTATCACACTAATTGCCTCCTATTTGGGCTGTCTGTCATAGAGTTATCTCCCAAATTATGTAGCTGTGAAAGATTACTGTGTTAGCAGGTCAGTGTAGCAGCCTTTTTTTTGTTTAATTTTTAAAACTGTTTGAAATCACGGGTCAGACAAAGTTTAGAGATTGCTTGAAGTACTATTAGAAATTAAAATGTTTTAACTTTCCAAAGAATGGCTGGTGATAAGTCCTATATACATTCTGCTCCCTGATGTAGAGTTTTCCCTGTATGTATACTTTCCAGTTGTAAATAAGCAATATATTAAACTATAGGTTTTAATGGAAGCTATTATAGTTTTGGAACTTAAGGGAAATTAAATATATAAATTTCACTGTACAGATAAAACTAGCAAATCATCTGCCACCCTGAAAAAGCAGTTACAGACTATTATCAATTTAGAGCAGGTGAAGGAGTTACTTAACATTGACTTCTGTTGTTTCTAAAAGACAACAAAATATTTCAAGTTTATAGGGAATTATTATGGATCACTGTTCATAGTAAAAGTTCAAGTCTTTAATTTTAAATTTCTGGCATAATTGTTCCACAATCTGCAACTCTGCTTTATTTATACTGGACCACTCCTAACAGGTGGTGACACCATCCTCAATATGATGTAAATTAAGCTAACCTCTCAAAAACATATTTCTGAAACTACTCCTAGGGAAAAAAAACAAATCTTATTTCAGATATTTTCTGAATTCCAGAATGTGGCGTCTGCTGATAATTTATCCATGGCATATATATTTGTAAATATGTTTGTCTATGTATACTGCCAGATTTCTTGTTGACTTACATTAATTTTGTCCAGATTAAAAAAATAAAAATATAAAGCAAAACCCCAAACAAAAAAAATACAAACAAAACCAGTTTGATATAGATATATCAGCCTAAGGTATCTAGGCAAAATTAGCTTATAAGTGGGCCAGCCTGAATCCAGACCACAAGAGTAGTGTCCTCTCTGTTTCATTCAAAATCTGCACTAACTATTTTTATTTATATTTATTTGACTCTCTTGTAACTTGTAACATAGGAAAAGTATTCTCAAAACTGGTTAGGAGATACTAGCTAAATGTACTGGTCTTACTACACAGACACTCCAGGAGATCAGCATTCCAAACCCAAGCATTCCAATATATTGGAATTCTTTGCATTAAGATGGAGCCTCTCCACAGAACTGAATCTTTGGGCAGAGTAGTGTGTCACTGTCCACGTGTCGAAGGGCACTCTCAGTTTTCTCAGGCTGAGTGGGATGAAATTCTCTGGAAACCTGTTCTGCTTAACTCATATATGCAGCTGACCACTTAGAATCACAGAATCACAGAATGAACTAGGTTGGAAAAGAACTTTGAGATCATCAACTCCCACCTATGTCTTTACACCACCTTCTCAACTAGGCCATGGCACCGAGTGCCACATCCAGTCTTTCCTTGAACACCTCCAGGGACAGTGAATCAACCACCTCCCTGGGCAGCCCATTCCAATGTCTTCATCATCCCTTCTCTAAAGAAATTCCTCCTAATGTCCAACTTGATCATTCCCTGGCACAACTTAAGACTATGTTCTCTCATACTGTTTCTTGTTATGTGTAAGAAGATCCCAACCCCCACCTGGCTACAACCTCCTTCCAGGGAGTTGTAGAGAGTGACAGTGCCTCCCCCAAGCCTCCTTTTCTCTGGGCTAAACATTCCATCAACAACTGCTTCTCATGAGACTTGGGCTCCAGACACTTCTCCAGGCCCCTTGCCCTTCTCATTCCAGCACCTCCATGTCCTTGTTGCAGTGAAGGGCCCAGAGCTGCACACAGGACTCGAGATGTGGCTTCCCCAGTGCCAAGTACAGGGGGACAATCCCTGCCCTGCTCCTGCTGGCCACACCATTGCTGGTACAGGCCAGGATGCCACTGGCCTTCTTGGCCACCTGGGCACACCCTGGCTCATGTTCTCAGATGTTGACCAGCACCCTTACACCCATGCACAGTGCCTGCTGCTGCTGTCCTAAACTGCATGCAAAGCACCTGAGGGATCGTTCCAGAGCCTGCAGGAACAGTTCCTACTGACTACAAGTACCTCATCTCTGCTTCAGACTACATAACCTGAGTTATTTCACCTGAATGAAAAATCAATTTATTGTTCAACAGTTATTCAGGCATATAATAATGTAAACATAAACACAAATCTCTTTGTGTTTTGTCTGTTTCCCTCTAAAAGCCCTATTTTTGTCTTTCATTATATAACAATAACTGAAAATTAATTTCATATTAGCATATATTTGGATGGGAAAATTATTATTGTCTAGTCCTAAATAAGGTTATTAAGGCATCAAATGAAGCTGGCTCTCTTCCTGCTTTTTGGTGAACAGATGCAAAGAAAAAGGGAAATAAAGTACATAAATTAGCACATCAAATGTGAATGCTTTTTTTGTAGCCTAAAACTCCTTAGATAACTGTTCTCTGCAAGTATTGGGCTTTTGAGGGGATAGGGAAAGGATAGGTAGGTTTTTTGAGTCTAGATAATTAATCCAAAAATTAATCCAAAAAGTTATAATGCTTCTATGACCCTTGCAACATTTGGAATTCTGCAAAGAGGAAATTAACAAATGTGATATCAAATTAATTTTGATAAGTAAAGCAAAGCATTCTTAAGTATCTCTTTGTTTTTGATAAAGTTAATTACCCAAAAGGAAACCCAGTCTCCATAGGGAAATATTTTCAGCACATTCCTATTGATATGAATGAGGCTAGAAGAACTAGAAGTAGAATTAGAATATAATTCAATTGCACAAGGGCCATACACTTGGGGACTAAGAACAATTTCTACTAGAAACTGAGATCTTATAATTTGGAAAGAGAGGAAGACAAAAACCTCAGATCATTAGATGACCATGAGCTACCAGTGCACTGTGTCTCAAAAAAATGCAAAATAGATATCTTAAAGTGCATCAAACATGGTTTTTTTTGAGCAGTGATAAGATGTTTTTGTTGAGAGACACTGAAGAAGCCCATACAGGACTGATGAGAGGGATAAAGATGAGGTAATAGAGAATGACTTTTATAAGGTTCTTAAATTTTTGCTCTCTTGTGAGAAACACAAAAAAGTGACAAGATAGAATCTGAAAGTTTTCCCTGAGAACTTACCTTCACAGATCTAAATGGATCAGGCAAGTGTGATCTTGGATGGAATGAGACTGCAACAACACTGAATGTCTGCTACTGTGGTTGTCTTTGTTTCTACCCAAAACTAAGAAGCACAGAAATAGACTAAGATGAACAGTATTCCTGCATAACTTACGTATCATATAAGTTTCTTTATTAATGACAGAATTTTATGTGGGAGCTATGAAAGGGACAGATGTTCTGAAAATCAGCAAGGGCCACTGGAAACAATCATTTCATAATAATTCCTATGACAGAACATGTACACAGATGTATCACTAAAGAACCCAGCAAACTATGCATACTGACTCCAAAATGGAGACACTATTTTCCAATTCATCTATTATTAGGGGTACTAATTATCCTGTGAAGAAGAAAAATCTGGAAGGTAGAAGAAGAAGTACAGAATCTAAACAGACAGAAAGAGTAGTACAGAAGAGAAGGAATAGAAAAAATAGTATCTTTCCTCAAACTCGGTAAAATTTTTAGGGGGAACATAATATATAGGGAACTTATCTGAAATGAGGGAATCAGTCCATTTTCTTTCAGTAAACATAATTTCAAGCCAAGATTGCCCTGTTCCCAAAGCTCCCAAAAATCTTCTAAAAAGCTATTGTGTATCCATGCAATATTCATGTAACAAACTAGGGATATATGTGGTTCAGATGCTCTGGGATGTGCCGAAATGCAGAAGAAATTCCTTTTCCACTTCTCTTAAATACAAATCTTATGTGAAAATGGTCGAACATCACATTCCTATTTGAGGGAAAAAATTACAGCTCACCACTTCTGCCCAGAGTTGTGGATGTCCCATCCCCAGAAGGGTTCAAAGCCACATTGGATGGAGCTCCAAGTAACCTGCTCTAGTGAAAGGTGTCTCTGGCCACAGCAGGGGGTTGATCTTTAAGGTCCCTGCCAACCCAAGACACTCTGTGATTCTATGATTGCTTTGATTTTACTGGAAATTGCCTAAAATTAGAAATTAATATCAAAAAGTAGTTCGTTGATGTTTTTTTTTTTAATCCCATCTTGAAAATATTTCTTCCTTCCATTGGAAAAAAAAACCCAAAACAATGGAAATGTTTCTAGTTGTGCATATTCTAGACTGAAATGTGCTTTTGACATCTTGGTTTTGTTACTAATATATAAACTTAGAAACTAAAAATGTCAGAAGCTGAGGAGAGGACAGAGCAAATAAAAACAAAATGAAGAATCTATTGTCCCAGACTGAGTGTCCAATATGAAACATATTCTGGAAAGAACTACAAAGAGAATACTTAGCTGTTTAGCTGTGGAAAAATTTTGCAGCCTTATGGGATATAAATACTGTGCTGAAAAAATATAATCTGGTTCACATCTAATACTAGAAGCTACACAGATACAGTACATGACTATATGAATTCAAGGAATTGGGGCTACTGAGAGGCCTGTGTGGGTTCACCCCAGATGGAATCCAAATGCCCACCAAAGCCATTATATCCCTCCCCTCCTCAGCTGGATAGAGTCCAGAAAATGCAA
Source organism: Notiomystis cincta (assembly GCA_013398075.1). NCBI lineage: Eukaryota > Metazoa > Chordata > Aves > Passeriformes > Notiomystidae > Notiomystis > Notiomystis cincta. The sequence goes on from VZRX01014395.1 coordinate 93,300, forward strand.
GAAAAAGCTCCTTGGTTAAGGACAGGAAGCAATCACTCACTGTCTTGGTCAACACAGATTGAATGAGGGGAAATTAATTGAATTTATTAGCAACCAAAACACAGTAGGATTATGAAAAGCAAACCTAAATCTTAAAAGCATCTTCACTTATCCAGCATGGGTCCCCTAGAGGATTACAGGTCCTGCCCAGAAAACTTGAAGTTTTCTCAAGGGGTCACAGCCTCCTTTGAACCTCCACCTGCTCTGGTATGGGGTCCTTCACAAGCTGCAGGTGAATATTTTCTTCCCCCTGGACCTCCATGGGTTACAGAGGGGCAATATCCTCATGATAGTCTGCATCATGGGCTGCAGGGGAATCTCTGTCCCCCTGCCTGGACCACCTCATCCTCCTCCTTCACTGACCTTAGCATCCCATGGACTCCTGCTCTCACATATTTTCACTCCTCTCTTCTCTGGCTACAGTTGTTTCAATAGCATCTTTCTTCTTAAATACATTATCCCAGGGGTTTCCACCAGTGCCTCTGGTAGGCTCAGCCTTGGCCAGCAGGTCCATCTTAGGGCTGGCCAGCACTGGCTCTGTGAGACACGGGGGAAGTTGCAACAGCTTGTCACAGAAGAGCCCCTGAAGCCCCACTTGAAGACCCTCCACTACCAAAACCTGGCCCTGCCAAACCATATAAGGCCAGACATGAAAAACAGGCCATGAAAATTGTACTGAGAATGACATGTTTTCAGCTGATGTTTCTGGAGGATATGTTTGTTTGCCACAAGTGCTGAACAGAAAAGATTCAAGATTGTTGGGGAATCTGAGCACAGTATTTGGGAATATCTCTGGCAGCCCCTGAAGAAGTGAGAAGGCTGAATTGTCAGTAGGGATGATCAAGAAGCCAGGTTTCTCCTGAACACTCTCAGTTCGGCTCAACAGAAGTTGTAGTCCTTTCCAGATGTTGATGGTGTGGACATTGAGAGTGACTTGCCAGGAAGGATACAAGGATAAAAGGAGGGCAGGCTTGATGCAAAAATAAAGTAAGCAACTATCTGTGAGAATAACAACCTCTCTAAGAAGGAGCCATGGATCTGCTGCCTACCTAATGATGGCAGAGCAGAAGAGGAAAGGCCAGTTTCAGCTCCTGGCATACATAAAGCCACAGACTTTATAGCAGGAAAGTACCCCTAGTGATAACACGAGGTGTAGGACTGTCTCCTCTGCCTTCCTTCATGTGTGTGAGCATTCCTCCATCTTTAGGTTCTGTGCAAAGCAGCGAGAGTTGGTATAGCAACTGAAAAGACTCTCCCTTCACTCTGCACTATGCCCTGTTTTTTGTAGAATAATTTTTTCCCTCTGAAAGGAGGCATACATGATTTCAAAATCCTTTAGTTGAGAAAGTGGTTTTCAGGATTTCAGAAATCCCCATCTAATTAGAAAGGTTAAAATTTATTTCATTTACTACAAGTTGCCTCTGAATAATAGGATATCCGATCAAGCTGCCCAAAAATATATCCCCTTTAAAAATAATTTATTCTAATTGGTAAGGTTTTTGTTGCTCTATGGTAATTATTTTTTCCAGTAAGTTTATAAGCAATACCTCTAGTCTTTCAATATGCTGCAAGATTTGGCTGGGAAAAGGAAAATTTATTACAATTGTAAATAAGGGCTAATGATAAGAAAAGCTGTCCAGCTGCATGAATGTAATTATGTCATAACATGTAGGAGTGCATGTTTCAGTGACCAGTGATAAGCAATACTTCTTTCCTCTGATAAAGTCAGCCTAGTTTATTATGTTAACCTCGTGTGTGCATTGCTGCCATCTCTGCTACTGATAATGTTGCTTTAAGATTCTTGTGTGAAAGGGTCTTTGCAAAGTGCTTTACAGATAGATTAAGAGTCAATTAAATCCACATTTCAGATTAATAAATCAGCTTACAATACTCTGTTATCCCCTGCCTCAGAACAAAAAAGATAATCTTTAATTTACAAATGAGTTGGTTGTTATTTCTATCAGCTAAACACCTTGTTTTCATCTTGCACTCCACTTATAAGCATTGCTCAAAAGACAATAGGAAAAGCTCTCTGAATCCCAGAAATGATCATTTAGATAGGAGTGCTCCCTGGTCTGTTGCCAAACACTTGGAAAAACTAATAAAAACATTAATACTATACTCTACTGGAAAAGTGGGTCTTGTTATCTTGAATGATAAACTTACCTTAGTCATAAACTTAGATTCTATTTTCTACATAACAATGAAGTTTAACAGAGAGTTCAAAATAAAATTAATAATCTGACAAGGGAAGAAGAATTTATTGGATTGAATTTGATAAAAAAACAAGTTTTGCCTTCATAGATAGACTGTAAAATAAAAATTCTGTTTATATACAATAGAATAAAATATAAACCAAGAGAAACTAAGCTTCTGCATGGTATATACATATGATCTTCAACACTTAGTGATATTTTATATCTACTTGATTCCTGCAGGGAGTGTTTTTAGGATAATTTCAATCATAGATGGAAGAGTTCCATTAAGGTATAATGCAGCCCATCTTAGTACTAATGAAAAATTATTCCCTAAACACAGTTTGCAATGCTTTGTCCTCTCCAGTTTTAAGTTCCCAAAGACATTGGTGCTCCAGCAGTGTTCATTAAGAGAGTCTACGCACAAGGGAATCTCACTGCCTGTAAATGTGTTCTACCACTCAACTATTTCCCTTGTTATTACTTAAAATATGTTCCCTAATCCTAAATATTTCTTCATGTGTCTTGGTAGTTAAATATTAGTAAGAAATATAGCACGTAGGACTCCTATACACAGCTGATACACTGTTTAGATCTATGCTTTGGAGAATACATTTTATTTATCGTTGCTCAGTAGAAGATTTCTGTGATCCTTCAGTGTCCTGTGCAGTTCTTTTCACTAACACTACTGACTTCTAGACGTGACTTTTTTATAGGGAAGAGACTTGTTTAAGGTTCCTTCATGTTGTCCTAAAATCACCCAATTACTCTAAAGAATTTTTCTCAAGTAGTGAGAAATCATACAGCATGGCCTAGAGAAAACAATACTGTATAGTGTGCACATGTATGGCTCTTCATGCCACATAAAGCTACACTTCATGGAGTATAGACTTTCCTGTTTACTAATGACTGTGACCTAGAAAAATATCACCCCTCTTTGAGGCCACCCTATTTTCTACACAGCCTAACACAGGTGATAAATATTTTTAAATTGCTGCAATTTAACACTGTTCAATAGAGTTTAGTTGCTTGAATCTGAGGAGCAAGTAGTGTTCAGGTGAGCTAGCATGTACATGTATCACATGTAAGTTAGAGCAGTAAATCTAAGAAGCATGCTTTTGAGCAGCTTTTCTCTCAGGACAAACAGGGAAAGAGGGAAAACACAGGCAGAGCACAAACAATATGAAAGGAATTTCTACATCACACTCCTCCCAGAGAGAGGATGCTATAATAAGAAACAACAATCTGCTATGGCTCATCAAAGAAGCTGCAGTTTTCAATGAAGAAGAAATTCAAGCTGTTGGGAAAATCTTTCCAAAAGTAAGATAATAAAACACTGGAGTAGGTTCAGATAATTGTCATGAATTGGAAGTTTCTGAGCATTCTGGAAGATTTCTAAAAAGAGATTGCATAAATACGTATTGGCAAAGCATAAAGAAAATGCCTTGAAAATGGGAAAAAATTCCAAGACTCAAGTTGAAAGAATTTATACAATGTGTATTCATTTAACTTACTGTACCTTATACATTCAGGTAAATATATTAAGTAAAAATGAACAGGAGAGTGGAGAAGTGACTAATAAAATTCTGGTAATCCACACAAGAAGGCATAATAAAAAGGTGCAATTTAGAATATGTAAGAACTTGACAGCATCCTTGAGCACGTATCAGGGCCATAAAAGTATAGTATGGTATTTTGTTTGTTTTGATGCAGTCAGTATTATTGTAAGGTCTTTATCAGTTCATTAGCTCCTTTAACTCATATACTTTGAGAAAAGCAGACCCTGTCAACCCATCATTAATCTGATGGGGCGAATAGGGAACTATCTGTGAACAATTGTATTCATTAAAATGTCTTATAACAGCATGGTTTCAATTGCTGCAAAGCTGCAGGATGTTTCTGGTTTCTATATTGATGCTGTGTGTATGAATGAGACGGAAAGTAACAGGTATTTCCAGCACAGACATCCATTTCATGCTGATTAGGCACTCTAACACAAGATCATGATCCAGGGAACTATCCACTTTTAACTGAAGAGATCTCACTCCTTTAAGCAGTTCCTAGCATCAATTTTTATCCAAACAGAATAGATAGAAAGCAAGATTACTGTAGAACACAAGTTCAGTCTAGCCCTTGGAGAATTACAAACTCTGGCTGTGCTTCTTCCAGTGTTGTTCACACACTCACAGAAATGAATAAGAAATCTGAGCTATTTTAATTTTTCAAGCAGTGACCCTTTTACCTCTTTTCAGTACTGTTCTTGATTTTCTTCCACATGCCAAATCCTTCTCACTCCTCTAGGGAAGATAATCACAGGGGATTTTAATAACACAATCTTATTGTAGATTCTGCATCTGTAATGAAATTATTTCCATTTCATTAGTGGTCATTTTTAAAAGAATATAGGGGTTTTTTCACTTTATTCAGAGAATATTGATAATTTGTGTGATTAATCTGGATTTTTTTTTCCAACTTTTTGCCTTGTTGATAATCTGTCTATGCTGAGTGCTTTTGTTGAGGACTCTCAACTCATACACAGTGTGAGGGGAATTTAGTACTCTTTTTAAAAGACAACATTTCAATAAATATTATTCCATTTACTGTTGCCTTAAAATTTTCTGCCTTTTGTACTATTAAGTCCCTATCATGGGGGTTTTGTGTACCTCAAAAATCTTCTGGTCCAAATTTTTCATAAACTTATTTCTGTAGAATTGCATAGCAATCTCAAACTTATTATTTTCACCCTTCCTCATTTGTCATTAGGTAAAAGTAACTGAAAGACACTTAGTTAGCCTCAAGTCACTTTACCTTGTCATTTTTAGTCACTGTACTTTAGAATATATATGATCCTACTGCACAGTACAACACATATCTTTATTATGTGACCGTATTACATTACATTTATTTCCTTTATTATTTATTTAATTACATGCTATTTCATCCACAATGCCTTCCCTGTCCACCCACTGTGTGGCTGAGGAACCTCAGGATTTGAAGAACAGGAGAATAGCAAACACTGACAGCAGCATTCGTAGCCAAGCTACAAATTTTAGTAAATAAAAACAATTTAAGAAACTTTCAAAAATGAGTGGCAACAAGATGGCAGATGTTGTTTAATAATGGCAGACTTGAGAAGTTTAATAGTGCAAAGTAAATATTAAATTATCCTCAGGTCTGAAAAGTCTCTCAATAATTTAAAATATCTGCTTTTGGCAGATACTCAAACCATGAACTTGTCTGATTATTTGGATTCTATGCTGTCTATGAAAATTTTATACAATGTTTCAGTCTGAGGGAATACATTTTGATATTTATTATGTGTTTCTTTATGGCCTGGTACTGTCCAAGCAGATTATTTTGCACTAGATGACATGCAGTATTAGAGCAAGGTGTTTTATTTATTTTGTTATGAAACAACAGTCATAGCTATCATTAGTATTATGGGAAATATTCCTGTTTAATCCTTTGAGTTTTGGGGTTTGGGGATCTCTGGGTTTAGAGCAGGAGTTCTTTTTCTTGAGAGGTGTCTTCCTTGTTCTAGTCATGTACGAATACGATATATTAGCATTTAATCTAATGCAAATAATTATCCAAATACTTTCACATTAGGATTACTGAGCATACAAAATCAATACACATTCTGCAATTGTTATCCATATTTCAGCCTCTGTATGGTACAATGAAATACTTCTGTCCTACTGTTTTTCTAAACTAACAGAAGTTAGTGATTTGCTATATTACAGCTATCCTCTTCTTTCTGGTGAGAGTTAGCAACTCAGTTAAAAGTGCAAAAGTTCTAAAAAATAGGTGAAGAGACTTTTATTGATTTTGACTTAAAGGAATCAAGGAAATGGCTTAAGCTAAACAGAAAAGAGTAACCCTTAAATTCCTTATTCCTTAAGACACTTCAAGAAAACCTCCTTTAATTAAATGGATTTAAAATAACAGTCCTAAACTTACTCACTGCAAGAACTTTTACTTGCATGATGAAAAAAGAAGGTTTGGTTAATCTCATAAAATATCTTTTAAAAAAAATGGAAGTCTGGGCCAGTTTCACTGCTTCATAGTTCTACTTCTAAACTGATATCTTAACCACAATACTTAGAGAAACAATGAGTCTAATAAATTCTTTAATGCATACTAAAGTGTTGTCTTATTATTATATGTTTGGATTTAGGCTTGCCAAACTGATTTTTTTTTTTTTTAAAGCAAACAAAGAAACTGAAGTTGCTGGTAAATCTTTAAACTGTTTCCTGGGGGATTCTTGCAAGTGTTATGTTAGAGTTATTATCACTGAAGCATATATTTGAGTAGATGAAGTATTAGTGTGTTTGTCAAAAATGTGATGGTGAGCACCACCCTCTTCAGGTAGCTGTTGGTGAAGGAAAAATTTAAGAAAAGTGTTTCTTTTTCTTCCAGACAATTCCAAAAGATGTCCTCACTATGTGAAGGGCCATAATTTCTTTCATAGAGCAGCAGCAGGAAAATTAAAAGCAGGAATAACACAAAAAAAGGCAGATTATGCCAGTTAATAAGGTTTTTCCTTTTCATAATGGATATTATTAAAACTGAAGATAATTGAAAAACTAAATAGATTTGAAAGTTACCAGTTCCACTTTGGAAAGAACTTATAAAGATTCTGGTTTGTTTGCTGCTTGAGAAAGATTATTTTCCATAGTTTAACACTTATTATCTTTTAAATTTCAATGTCTTTGATTTCAGTGAGTTTTGAAAATAAAAATAGGAATATCTACATTTAAAAGCTCCTACATTTCAGGATAAATTATTTCTAAATAATGAGTAAAGATATTGGATAGTAAGACCAAATGGTGCCTGAATTCTAAGATCTATTAAATTGTCAAATGTTCTATATTTAGGTATACTATTTTTTAATCTCTGAATGTGTTTCTATGTTTTTAATATCAAATTTCTTTATCAATAACTCTTGAAGTGACCACACTCAGTCTTCATATTAAATATACTCTGTGAAGAACCTAATGTGGCCTGCTAACAAATCAAAGTTTAAACTGTTCCAGTTTGCTAAGTGTTTATGTGGAAAGCATATTCTCACAGATAGGAAAGAATTTAGGAGCTGAATTTATAGTGGTGAAATACCATTATGTGAGCAATGCCACATAAAGTTTCATTAGGTAACACTCATCATAATAATATTAAGCATTTTAGTATAATATTAAAGAGCATTCAAAACTCTTTGGCATATCATCCTTCTCAGAAATAACAGTCTAGTTTTTGTCAGATAATACTGTTGATAACACCACTCGATGCAATTTTGTATTGTTAAAAAGTTTTCATTTTATTTTGTTTTATTTTATTTTAGTTATGTTAAGCTTTTTATATTTTTTCAAGTAATGATGCAAAGGTGGTTAATAAGTAGTTTTAGGCACTAACCATACTTTGAGGTTATCTTAAAAAAACAGTTTAAAGGGGAACTTTTCTGGATTACTTCAATTTCTACCTGGCACATAGTAATTTGTGCTGGGAAGTTGAAATCAGCAGATTATGTCACAAGTCATCCTACACCCCTGTGTCCTGTTGGTTATGAGGAACTAGCATTGCTGAAGCTCTCCATGAGCCATTTACATGGCCCATTGGATGGATACAAGCACTCCATCTTAAACTAGTTTTTCCTGCTGAATAAAGCTAAATGCTTTTTAAATTGCACCATATTTATTTCATTATAAGATAAGAATTCCATTTTATGTTCTTGCACCTCTTGGAAGTATGGTAATAAGATATTTGTGTACATTTGCTGTTCCCCATAACAAAAGCCACATAAATGTAACGGTGAAGGAAGCAATAAATCTACCTGAGTTTATGACTTGGCCCTGTTCAAGTAGCAAAGTTAATATAAAAGATTTCTTCAAGCATAAACAGGATAAAATGTGATAAAACTAAAATAGCTAAGTGAACCTAGAGCAAAAATGTATCATTGACTGTTAATTTTAGACAACATATTTTTCCATAAAACACCCTCACTGGGGGTTAATACTTATTGTTTTCTTGAAAGCAATTACTCTACTGTGCAGTACATTAAACTGTAGAAAAAAAAACACACCAATAAACAGGAATAATAACAATTCTTTAAAGTGTCCCCAGTGTGCTGTGATGTATCTATTGCTAACTCACATATTAAATCTAAACTATTCAACAAACATTGTAGAATGTATCTGCAGGGCTTAAACCAGCTTTTCTCATTTAGCAGTCTTAATAGTAAAAAATTGGCTTCAACACTAAAGTTTCAACAGCAACTCTCACAAAGTTTATTTAAATTTTCAGGAAACAATTTTAGAAACTAAGCCCTTGTTGAAAAATCAGATACATGACTGAATAATAAAGCGTCATAAAAAAGAACAGTTGGCCTTTGTCTTGCAAACTATTTTTTATTGCTGCTACTGGGTTGTCATAACTAGGCAGTCTTCACAGTTCAGACTTTTCATACTAGACTATGAAAAAGATTACACTATCTATATGTGCTATTAAAGTAAGTGCTTTATCTTTAATAATCACATACTATAAAATAAACTTTCTGGAAATTTGCCTATTTGACTATTATAAATTACTTTATTTCTGTTAACTGTTAAGAGGAAAAATTGGATTTTCCATGATATCTGAAGAATGAGACTGTTCCATCTTTGGTGATTTTGGATTTCTGCAGAATGATGGAAGCATTAACTCTTCAGTGGATAGATTAAAAATAAAACAAAACATCTCCACAAATTCTGAGATCCCTATAATTACTTCAATATGGTAAAATTGCATATGAATTTTGTTTAATGTATTGAACTAGCCTTGACAAACAGACAAAAATTGACCATTCTTTGGGTGAAGAAATTTTTCCTAATATCCAATCTAAACCTTCCCTGGCATGACTTGAGGCACTTTGCACTTGTTACTTGGGAGAAGAGATGACCCTTCTCTGGCTACGACCTCCTTTCAGGTGGTTGTAGAGAACATTAGGGTCTCCCTTCAGGCTGCTTTTCTCCAGGCTGAACAAAACAGCTCCCTCAGCTGCTCTTCGTAAGATTTGTGCTCCAGACTCTTCGTCACCTTCATTGCCCTTCTCTGCCTGTGCTCCAGCACCTCAGTGTCCTGAGGGGCCAGAACTGAATGTAATATTCACACATAACCATATTTATAACCTCACCCAGCTGGCCTTGGCCCAGTGATCCAACCTGTCCGTACCACTCTGTAGTGCCTTCCTACCCACCAGTAGATCAACACTTCCACCCAGCTTAGCATCATCTGTGAACTGACTGAAGGTGCATTCAGCTCCTAATCAGCATCACAGACAGACACTAAACAGAACAGAACCCGGTGCTGAGCCCAGGGATCAGGGGCTCTCTCTCACTGTCCCCAGTACTCCCTTACTCACCCTCTCCTGGGAGGGAGCTGTTCCTTCACATGGGCTCCCCCCACGCTGTGCCCACTGCTGCAGGCAGGTCCTGGCAGCATGGCCAGGCTGTGCCTTGCTGGCTGCAGGGCTCAGAGAGGCTGTGGATTTCTCCTGAGTGGATACCACTGCTCACTGGTGGGGCTGGCAGGGCTGCAGCTCCTGCCCTGCTGTGCACAGTGCCATGCCATGCCCTGTTGCCCACCCTGTGAGTGGCACTCCTGGTGCTCCCTAAGGCCGCCTTCCATGCCCATGGGGGGCTTGGCTGCTGCTGCTTCTGGCCCCAGCCAGCTCTCACCCACTGCTCTCGTGTGAGCTGGTGGCTCCTGGCAGCTCCCATGGCTCCTCCTGAGGTTCTCCCTGTTCAGGAAAGCTCCTGTGTGCACCATTCTAGAATGCTCTGCTGCTTACCATGCCAGCACCAGAAGCACTTGACTACTGATGTAACAAACATATTTATGTAGTCTGATGTAGCCAACCTGTTTATAACTCCAAAGATGCTCATCAGGGTTCAGAATTAATGCAGTAGTCTACTGCATCCTACAATCTACCACTTTTGACAGATTATATAAGAAGCTGAGCTTATCCTGAAATTTCTACCTGTCCACAGAAGTTAGAAGTGTTCAGAAATGTCACACAGAAAATTCTGGTCTTGTTTTTCGGTCTGTTTTGGTTGGTTTGGTTTGATTGGGGTTTTTTATGTATGTGCTTTATGGTTTAGCAAAAATAAAGAAAATGTTGCATAGCAAAGAATTCATCAATGTAATTTTCTTAGGTGGCAATACCTTACTTTTCAATTGTTGTGTTAAGTATTCTTATACCATTATTGCCTGTAGCTGTTTAGATCTTTCCTTTCCATATTGAAGATTTCCCCTGAATTATATCAAATATTTGCATGCTTCCATTTTACATACATGGGCAAAAATTGACAATTAACAGTTTAAAATGTTAAGTAGTTTTTGTTTAGACCATATGATTTATGATCCAAATTGTAATACTAAATACTAGCTACTTTGANTTACTTTATTTCTGTTAACTGTTAAGAGGAAAAATTGGATTTTCCATGATATCTGAAGAATGAGACTGTTCCATCTTTGGTGATTTTGGATTTCTGCAGAATGATGGAAGCATTAACTCTTCAGTGGATAGATTAAAAATAAAACAAAACATCTCCACAAATTCTGAGATCCCTATAATTACTTCAATATGGTAAAATTGCATATGAATTTTGTTTAATGTATTGAACTAGCCTTGACAAACAGACAAAAATTGACCATTCTTTGGGTGAAGAAATTTTTCCTAATATCCAATCTAAACCTTCCCTGGCATGACTTGAGGCACTTTGCACTTGTTACTTGGGAGAAGAGATGACCCTTCTCTGGCTACGACCTCCTTTCAGGTGGTTGTAGAGAACATTAGGGTCTCCCTTCAGGCTGCTTTTCTCCAGGCTGAACAAAACAGCTCCCTCAGCTGCTCTTCGTAAGATTTGTGCTCCAGACTCTTCGTCACCTTCATTGCCCTTCTCTGCCTGTGCTCCAGCACCTCAGTGTCCTGAGGGGCCAGAACTGAATGTAATATTCACACATAACCATATTTATAACCTCACCCAGCTGGCCTTGGCCCAGTGATCCAACCTGTCCGTACCACTCTGTAGTGCCTTCCTACCCACCAGTAGATCAACACTTCCACCCAGCTTAGCATCATCTGTGAACTGACTGAAGGTGCATTCAGCTCCTAATCAGCATCACAGACAGACACTAAACAGAACAGAACCCGGTGCTGAGCCCAGGGATCAGGGGCTCTCTCTCACTGTCCCCAGTACTCCCTTACTCACCCTCTCCTGGGAGGGAGCTGTTCCTTCACATGGGCTCCCCCCACGCTGTGCCCACTGCTGCAGGCAGGTCCTGGCAGCATGGCCAGGCTGTGCCTTGCTGGCTGCAGGGCTCAGAGAGGCTGTGGATTTCTCCTGAGTGGATACCACTGCTCACTGGTGGGGCTGGCAGGGCTGCAGCTCCTGCCCTGCTGTGCACAGTGCCATGCCATGCCCTGTTGCCCACCCTGTGAGTGGCACTCCTGGTGCTCCCTAAGGCCGCCTTCCATGCCCATGGGGGGCTTGGCTGCTGCTGCTTCTGGCCCCAGCCAGCTCTCACCCACTGCTCTCGTGTGAGCTGGTGGCTCCTGGCAGCTCCCATGGCTCCTCCTGAGGTTCTCCCTGTTCAGGAAAGCTCCTGTGTGCACCATTCTAGAATGCTCTGCTGCTTACCATGCCAGCACCAGAAGCACTTGACTACTGATGTAACAAACATATTTATGTAGTCTGATGTAGCCAACCTGTTTATAACTCCAAAGATGCTCATCAGGGTTCAGAATTAATGCAGTAGTCTACTGCATCCTACAATCTACCACTTTTGACAGATTATATAAGAAGCTGAGCTTATCCTGAAATTTCTACCTGTCCACAGAAGTTAGAAGTGTTCAGAAATGTCACACAGAAAATTCTGGTCTTGTTTTTCGGTCTGTTTTGGTTGGTTTGGTTTGATTGGGGTTTTTTATGTATGTGCTTTATGGTTTAGCAAAAATAAAGAAAATGTTGCATAGCAAAGAATTCATCAATGTAATTTTCTTAGGTGGCAATACCTTACTTTTCAATTGTTGTGTTAAGTATTCTTATACCATTATTGCCTGTAGCTGTTTAGATCTTTCCTTTCCATATTGAAGATTTCCCCTGAATTATATCAAATATTTGCATGCTTCCATTTTACATACATGGGCAAAAATTGACAATTAACAGTTTAAAATGTTAAGTAGTTTTTGTTTAGACCATATGATTTATGATCCAAATTGTAATACTAAATACTAGCTACTTTGAAAGCTGCATATTTTGGTCAGAAAGAATCTGTTCAATAGTAGTTTTCCTCCTAGGCTGAAATTGCAAATGTATCTCACACTATCAAGAAAAAGATGCTGAGTTAAACTGTCTTTCATAGGTGTACTCTTCAGACAATTCAACTTACGTTTCATTAATCTGTTTCAAATCTCTTTTTATAACTCTTGATCAGTCTCTAGGGATCTCATTAAGAATTACATATTAGGTTATGACAATCTGCCTGCTTTTTAAAAATTTATTAAAGTTAAAATATGTGACTGTAAAGTCAGAATTCTCAGAGTATATGAATGTATAGAAAGAATCTGTTGCAAGTTTAAAGCTCTATATAGTGTAGGAGAAAAGAAAATTTGATGTATATTGTTATACCTTCAACAACCCTGACAGAGACAGTGAGTAGCATTATATGATAATTTGTCTCACTTTGCAACTACATTACAACAATAAAATTATCAAAAACAATTTTGCTGATTTATTTCTATTGACATTTTCACCTCAAAATTATCTGTGACTAATTGTCTTATCTAAAATACTCCAATTTGTATATTTTATGAGTTTTCTTATGCTTTTGCTTGCAGTTCCCTATTGCTATATTGTACATGGGCTTATGTCAAATCAAATTAAAAGAACTGGAAAATTGCCCTTTGTATGACTTTAATTTCTGCTCAGATCTCCAATTAGTTATATTTTATTTACATGAAGCCTGAAGCAAAGCCACTTTCAGTTAGTAAGAGTTGACTTATTACTAAGAAAAATGGTTTTAGATTAAAGTTTTAGTTTTTTAGGTTAACCCTAGGTAGATTCAGGAATCAATTACCAAGTATTACCATTGATATGAAGGGAAAAAACCTTTGAGCTATATTATAAAAATTACTTTTTTTTCTCCAAGCAATATTATTTGGAGATAATTTGCAATTTGTTGTAGCAGTAGGCTTGAGCATCTCACAGAATAACACAGGTTACTAAATATGGGTTACATGATATTTCTAGAATATATCAAGGGGCAATTCAGAAGTTTAGTTTGTGTCAGTATTAAATATACCTACAAAAGCGAGATTTTTGTCAGAATTGCTGTATTCACCTTGCCAAAATTCTCATAGGTTTTGAAAAACAGCTTTCTGTGATTAGGAATAAAGCAGTAATAGCACAATAGCACAATCTGTGGAGGCAAGATTGGTCTCTTATTCACAGAGTGATTTCAAATTGCCAGAAGGGACTGACTGCTGTAAAGTGTCTTTGTGGGGAACATCTTCAGCAAAATTGAATAATAATGTTTCTGTGGGCCTTAAGCATTTTGTGCAGGATGTGTGTTTTCCTGAACTCATTTCATTTTCATAATCATCAAAAAGCATCTCAATACAGGAAAACCATTCTGTTTTGTACAAATGATCCTGGACACCTCCTGGGAAACATTTCTTTATACATTCTGTATAAAGAAGCCCCATTCAAGTAAGGAATCTAAGAAGAAAAGGTCTGACATTTTCATATTTTGTTCTCATTTCTGTTCTGAAAAGCTTGAAAAGTATGAGAAAGAACAATCTGGGCACACATGGATTTCTGTGATTAGGCATTTTATATACACTTTTCAACTTCTATTCCTTAATCCTGTTAAACATTATTTGCACTGCAGGTACTCTCTGAGAGTAGCTTTCATTTTAGCTGGAAATTTCTCCAGGGAAAGCTCTGAAAACCTGAAGCTCCATTAGTATCCTTTTTTATTTTGTACTTCTCAGCCTATGAAGTAGATTGAAAAAGTGACTTTTAATGCACATATTTTAAATATGAATATTTTCATCCCTGATGTGAACATTCATCCTGTTTCATTTGATAGAACTTTAAAATGAAATTCAGAATTTTTGGAATTAGAAGACTCCAGTGTGCATAGAATCAAAGAACCTCTGTGTTATCTTAAAGGAAGATGAGAATTAAACTTTATTTAATATTTCATGTGCGATACATTGCATTGCATTATGTTTGTCAGAGGCAAAGAGGAAAAAGAAGATCATTTCTTCTAATAAAATATCTTAACAGATTTCTGAATATTCAGCCATAGTCAGATTTTTGCTTCTCTGACTTTTAGTTGTCTTCTTGCTTCTACTTCCATGGGGTGGTAGAGCAGGTAGGGCAGTTTGGTTTGCCTTGTGAAGTTGTGCAAAACAGCGTCTTCTAAGCTTATGGAAAGCTGACTTACATAAAAAAAAAAAAGTTAAAGGGGAATGTCCTGTTTCAGGGAGAAGTTGTCCACAAATTGAGGTAAATTCTCTTTAGCTGTATTTCTGTATTGCTGTTACAGAGATTTTTCATACTGGTTTTGAGAATTTAACATCTTTTCTGTCTGAATTTCCTTGTAAACAACCTAAATTTGGCCTGACAACAAAATTCATCTGTTCTTTTAGTTGATTAACCATTTTAACTACTTAATGTTAGTCATATGGCATCACAACATATCTGAATAGGAAAGACAAAGCTTCAAGTGTGCTGGCTAAATTTAGATGTAAATGTAGGTTTTTCCTCCCCAGAAGAACCTACTTTACAAGGGTCCTGCATGGAAACCTCATTCATTGGGTACCTCAGTTAGCCTCCAGTATAGTCATAATATTATCCTAAATTAGAGTAGCTTTCACCCAGCCAGTTTGGTACAGGTTAGACAAAAGATTGTAGATGGATAATGAACAAGCAATGGTAGTATATAATAAGCATGAATTAATTTTCTTCTAACACATGAATATCCTGAAGATACTATAACTCTGGCAGGTGCAAGACTACTCATTCAGTGGTTGTGTCTTGCTAGAAGAATGCCTAAATGCTATTAGTAATGGATTTTCAAAACTATCACCTTTAATTGTACTCTCTTGCTGCTGTAGCATTTGCAAACATTGTAGGAGCAGAACAGATAATAGCCACTGTGGTGGTACTCTTAGGGCTTCCTGAAAGTTTAAAAATTTATATTTAAATGCTAGCTGTGCTTTGTTCTAAACCAGGAGTGTAAAAATTGAAATGACAAAGTTGTAATGGTGGTTGATGATGCAGCTTCAAAATAAAATCCCTATCCAGTTTGCCCACTGTTTTTAAACAGTTGAGTTTATGAAGCAAGCAGCATCAGCCACAGAGATGGGCATCCTTGCTGAGCTCCAGCAGCATACAGGACCAGTTGTGCTTCTGCTACAAAACACAGATGAAAGAGATCTATCTGGAGGAAGAAGTCTATCAATTGTAAGGGATTTTTGAAAACTATGACTGAAGATCACAGTCCTGTTGCTTTCAGAATCACTACAGCAGCTAAAAAAACCCTGCCTCAGGCATAATAGATACAGTCTAGTGTAAGCTGTAAAAACTCTAAGCAGAAAAAAAGAGCTGTCAACATTGTCCAAATCCAACACAGATACACAGTGATAACACCAGACAAAATGCTCCTCTGCTCTAATTTTGCGATTTTTTTTTCATTTGCACTTTCTACTCTGTTGCTGTGGAAAAACATTGCTGAAATGCCTTCAACATCAAACAATTGACACTTTTCACTTTGGAAAAAGGCAGAAAAAAAAAAAAAGAAAAGTTGTTCTTTTTCCTTTTGTTCTTTTATACTTGTAGATTTCTGCTCAATTCTCCTGCTGCCTGCAGGTCATCTGCAATGGTAATCCAGAGAGCTAACCAGTCAGTGTGAGCAAAAAATGGCAAAAAGAAACAAAACTCAGCAGGCTTTGTAGCAGGTAGTTATTGTACCCATTGCAGTAGGTAATTATTGTCTTATTTTCTGTATAAGCCACACAAAAGGGTAGTGTTCTGAGAAGGAGGAAGCAACTTGAAAGCCATTTCTTTGGTTTCAGCTTCTAAACCCCTGCCTGCTCTTTTAAAGTGCTGTCTTTCCTAGCTTTTGCAGTTAAGAAAATATCTGCAGTTCTGTAAATTTCATCTTGCTTTGCCTTGGAAACAGAGCTCTACAGGGTACTAAGTTATTATGAAATAAATCAAATCAAGAAACTGATGAACTTTTTGATCAAGATGAAATTGAAAGAAATTAGACATTCTGAGGCAATGTTAGTTTTCAGCATTCACAGCTGCCAGGGTTCTCCAGTCAATTCCATCTGTCTGTAAAAAACAACCAGTTTTCCAAAACAATAAATAATATTTAAAAACTAAATTATTGTAAGAAATAAATCTACAGAGACATACATAATAATGGCCTGAGTAGGAGCATTAGATACTAAAGGTCAACTTTGTAGCAGTAAATGTGTCGAATTGCATAGACGACACAGTTGTTCATAACATTCATTTATATATTGCACAGCTTTTACAGGACAGCACTAGGGACTCTCCCAGGTTGCTGTCACGTGCATCCTTGTATTCCTTGTCCTAAAAGAAGCTTATTGTAAGCAATCTAAACCATACCAAAACAAAGATCAACTATGTACTAGATAACATGGGAGACCAAAAGTGAGGAAAGCTTAGGTTAAAGGATCATCTTCTGCAGAATTCATCTGTGATCTTGCTGAATTGAGCAATTCACATGAATTTTTTCCCCATTTGTAAAAAGGAAATTATGTTTGTCTAGTAAACAGAAAGTTAAGAAGTTCAGTCTAAGCATCTTTGTCAAGAATCTTTAAATTCTTGTGTACCAGACACTGCATTATTTATTGTATTCCTTCATCTTTTATATAAAATAAACTTTGAGATGGAAAGAGTGCAAATTAGATACTATGATGTATACTACACCGATTAAATCAATGTTAAATCAAAAGTGTTTGACTGATATTTATTACGTCGGGGCTAGAACTACTTGGAAAATTTCTGTTGGAATACTTTTCAATGGGAAATGTCAAAAAAAAAAAGAAAGATGTTTTAAGTCTGCAATTTTGAAGTATTTGCTCTTTTTTGGTCATGAAAATAAAAATTAATTGCACAGAGGTAGTGAGCTAATAGAGACCAGAAATGCTTTTTTTCTGCCAGTGAGGCTTTCAGCAATTTCACTTGCCACCAGTAAAACTGGCAGGAATTTTGGGCAGGAAAGAAGCCAAAATATTTCTCTTTATGTTATTCCAAACCCAAATTTTCCTGGGAATCCCTTTGCTCATAAAAGTTGTATTTTTAATTTTTATCCTGAAGTGGGATGACTAATATTTCCATTATTTTAGAGGGATATTTTTAATTTTCAATTTCTGTTATGCAAAAACCCATTAGGCAAGTAATAGATATTTCTGAACATCATGCTACTGCACAGTACATGCACATGTCATTGAAGAGCCTTAAGAGGATGAACCAATTGATACCTCTACAGCAAAAGGCAGCAGCTCTGTGTAGTGACTAATCAGAAAATCCAAGCACTTTCTATGTATATATCTTCAGTGTATGAATTTCAGTTGCACTAGATCATAAATGTCAAGTGTATTTTAATAATCCCAGCCATATTGCAACAAATTCTGCTGTCTCTAATATCTATTCAATATCCTGGGACTTTGTGAAAGTAAGGGAAAATGTAGGTTAGAATGTGACAGGATATAACTCAGAGAACATTTGCTAATTCATCTTCTTCCAGCTCACATTAAATTGATATAATTTTTCTAGGAACTGTTGCTGAGAAAGTTCTATGACATATTATGTAACTGTTCTTTACTCTCACAATATTTCTATTTCTAAGACTGGAAGGATGAAAGAAAGGATGGCATCTTCTAGTAGTTTCATGCTTGCATTTATGAGACAATTTAAAAATTATTTTAATAAGATCTAAATCCATAAAAAATCTTTTGCACTGAAACCTTATGACAAGGAATTATATTTCTATAAAATGCAAAGTATTTTATAGAGAAACCAAACGAATGTTCAATTGCAGAAGGTCATAAAAGAACTAGTTCCTTTTTTCAAATATTGTACCATCAAGGATTTAAGTTTTCCCATAGATGAACTTCTAACAAGTTATCTTGCTACACTAAAGAATTTCAGTTCAGTTTTCCAGCAGGCACACATGCACATTGTGTTTTTCAAACTGCAACACTGAACTCTGTACTCTTTATGAAATCAGATCTCGTCTGGAAAACGCACCTTTGTCATTATTGCTGGGTACTTCGAGGTTTCTATTCTGTTGATAGGTACTCTAAGAAAGTAATTCCCCTCAGTATATCTTGTCAGTAAAAAAAAAAAAAAAAGAGCTGAATTCTTGGGTTGATGCAATATGTAAAGGAATGGGAGATAATTGGAGATGAGGACAGGAAGATAGCAGGATAAAGGTTTTACCACATGGAAAATACTTTGCACTTATAGTCCTACATTTGCTTTCTGCTGCTGCTCCAAACTTTTGTCTTTCTTATTCCCAGTACTCATCCCAGATACTCTGAGAAGGTTTAACTGCAAACTAAACATTGAACATTACAGCTGCAAAGTCCAGGTGCTCTGCTGTGATATACATTTTTCTAGCAAAAGCATCTGGATGCTTGGCTGGCTGCACCATGGAAAGAACTGGCTCTAGCATTGCTTGTATTGGCATCCAAGGGAATTGCCTAAGGATCAGTCTGCTGTGGGGCTGGCTGGGATATGCTGCCCAGCTGGAGGCCGTAGTCCTTTGATAGTCCTGTCATTGTCAAGAATTTGATCAAGTTTATATACATACGAAAAAAATCCTGTTCGAATTTCTCATGATCTCTTCCACATGTAAAGCCTTATTACAATTTAAAGGATCTTGTGCAAAATCACTGAGTAGAGATATAAGCAACTTTTAAGGCTCCAATAGAGATATAAGCTACCTCTTTCACAATCCATACACTACAAAATATGCCATAGGCAAGAGCATTTCTATGTTGTGTGAACCTTTTATTCCAAAATAAAACCATTGTGAGATAACTGATTTACATTTAGATATTTTAAACTGAAATGTAAATAACCTCCATGAAAAATCCACCAAAATGTCCTTGAATTGTTAAATTAAATAATCTGGTGAACTAAGTTTGGCAAAATCTTTCAAGCATACCTCTTATGGCAATACAGACTCAAGACTGAAAATATTTCCTTTCACTTAGACACTGAAGAATATAGACAAGAAGTTCAGGAAACCTCTGGTAAAGACATGAAAGTAATTGTGAAATTGAGAGGATTAATAATATTGGCTCTATGCATATAATAAGCCTGGAAAAGAATTTTTTTATTCAAACATTAATAATTTTTTAGAATTTTTTTTGGTCTGCTTTCTTTTTAAATTAAAGATATTCAACACTAAAAAAGACCAAACTATAGTCCTTAATCCAGAGTGAGTGCACAACTCAGAGCTCTTCTATGTACAGCGGAAATATTGGCAAAGCAGCTGTGTGGATAAGATTAATGAGCATGCATATGCTTTTTTCCTTCCTCCAATGATTGCTAATGTTTCTTAGTTTCTCCATGTGTTTTCTTCTACCTTCTACAGCTGGAAACTTCTTGTGCATTGCCCTGAACCCAGCAAAGAGATGCATCAAATACATGCAGTTCTACATCACTGATTTGGAAACTCTCCTCCATAAATCCTTTGTGAGGGCAGAGAAAAGGGTGCAGAGATCATTTGAATACTCTTCTGCAGTTTGCCAGCATCCCAGTTTCATGTAGGCTGTAAGGCAACTTTAGTGAGCCTAATTTTAAATTAAAAAACGCATAAATATGCAAAAATATCTTGCTCTGCATATGTAGAGGCTAGTAAAAGTATTTTCTTTACAGTAAAACCTCTTTTTTTTTTTTTCCTGGAAAATATTTTATTCATATGTCAGGGAATTATAAAAAGAAAAAGAAATCACTACCTAAAAGTGATTCCTTTGTCTTTCTGTGTTGAAAATCTCTATGCAGATCAGACAGACCTCCTGTTAGGGCCAATATTACTATGATTTTGAGAGGAGAAACAACTTGTACAAGTTGCCAGACCAGATTTATAAAAATTTGCAAATTATGGCTGACTACTTTAGCAGCATATAACTAGGAGAAGGTGCAGACAGTACCTACCAAAACTGGTTAATGTTAGGGCATTCCTGGTCTGGAATTATTTGTTTGCTGACAATGGACAATTTTTCATTTAGTTCACACATTTGCAAGGTCACTTCTTTCCCTTTGCATTTCTGTGACCAAATCACTATAAAAAAATATGCTATACATACTATATATACATACTATACATACTCAGGGCTTATAGATTTCTCCATTGACTACATCTATCTCTTAAATTCCTAACTGAATTTATGCACTATAATTCTCTAGCTAGAAAAGGTATATTGTTTCACATTTCAGGATCTAAGATATTTGCTGGTGATCTGAACATGGTCATAACCTCCACTAATTTAATTTCTTCTTAACACTGAAGAAAAAGATTTTATTTGTTACATCAGAGGAATTCTAAGGATGCTTTGTGCCATGACATTCTCTGCTGAACCTATAATATATTTCATTCATGTTTTCCTGATAGGTTATCCCGTAGAAATTACAAATACTACGTATTGTAACATTAGTCATTTTTTATCTATCCCTTTCTGAATCTTCTTGGAACTTCTCAGGTGAAAAGAAAAGAAGTCCACTCACCACTGCTCATGGTCTCTTTGGTTTGACAATTTTGTGATAATGAGAATATTGACATATTTTCATCATGTTAGTTAAAACTCCCTTAAGCTCAGGAAGTAGGGAAGTAAAGAGCAAGGGTTTTTTTTCCATATATTCATATACCTGAAACATTCAACTAGGAAACATATTCAATGGTTTAATGATGCAGTTGGTTGCCCAGAAAGAGCCCAGACCCCTCCTGGTTAATGGAGGTTCAGAGCTGTGTGTGGGCAGCTGTACTGCTTCCAAGGGTTTTGGGACACACGGATCTTCAGCAAGAAAGTCAGCAAGGAATAAACTGGCATCACTTGGAGACAGTCCTTTTAACCCCTTGAGGTCTTGGATCTAAGCCTGCTGTTGCCAAGTGTTCCAACACAGGCTCATCCCAAGTGGACTCTGAGTTGTGCAGCCAGCCCAGCTCCCAGGGAATCAGTCTTCCACATGATCTTTCGTGCCCATGAGTGCTGAGGGAATGTAATGGCACTTCCCAGATGGCATTCTGGTGCAGGGCTACAAATCAGCTGAAACCCTGTGCTGGCAAGGCCACAATCTTGCTTTAATGAGCCACTTCTTCCAAACGGGGGTAAAGTAAAGCAGAAACCCAAGTGGCTCTGCAGGAGCCAAACTAAGTCTGGCATGACTATTGCTGACATAAAGTTAACAATCCTGCCTCATCAAAACAGGTTTTTTGCAGACACACAGAGAGCAGGAGCTCTCCATATAGCTCTTTCCAGTAGCCACATAAAATTTTCTATTGCTAATGGTCTGTGCCCCACAGTTACTGGCCAGATCTTCCAGGGATGCTTGGCACACTGCAGTTTGAGGGACAAAGGTATGCCAGGAGCCATTTGAACAGTTTAATTCAGTCGTGTAATTCCAGTGCATGGCATCGTTACCCATTGCTGCTTAATATACTATTATAGATGCTACATATTTTCTAGGTTTAGTCCTTAGCCCAGCTCCATATTATTCAGGTTAGTGGAAAGTTGATGGCAGTCCACATTAGGCAATAACACTACCTCCATATGGTAAATATCTCATTGTTCCATCTTGCTTTCTTATAGATTTTAACAAATTCTTTGCTTTTAGCAAAGTCAAACACACTTTGCAGAATTTTGCAGGGATGATGGAATTAGAGGGCTCTTATTGGAAAAAAAAAAAGTGAAGGATCTTCTCTACATCTCTTGTTGCTAGAAAGTGCCCTTTTTACTGAAGTAGCAGAGATATCATCAATTGCTATATTAAAATCCTTTATCCTTCCAATGTGCTTTACAGAAACACTTGCAAGTAGGATTCAGCAGCTTTCCTAACATGTAAAGTTGCAGCTGTCTTTTTCCTTCCTCTGTAGAGTGGAAGAAATAATGTGATACACTTTGTCTGATGTAACCCTTCAACACTTAGTCTTTAACTGTTTAGATACATATGTATTTTTTTGTTATGCTAATTCAGCGTGATAGCAGTGGGGACATAATGTAAGATCTGAGCAGTGCTGATGCTTTACTGCTTAGCTTCTTGTAATTAAAGAGAAAAAAGAGTGTTTTCCCTATCCAATTTTACAGGACTTACACAAATTCTGTGCTCAGCATTCAGTCCATAAGACATGCAAGACTGCTGCAGAATTTCTAAAGGATTTTGTACAATCTTTTGTGCCTCCTTTTTTGATTAACATGGTATTTTAGTAAATAATAATTTCTTGAGTGTTTAGCAATGAGAAGATCTTAAAAAGCACAATATACTGCAAAACTTTGAAATATATATCGGACTAAATTTGATATAATACACAATGTAAATGTTGTATCCAAAGCACTAAAGGTTTACTGACTAAAATAAGAACTTTTCTATTAATTCTTCTGTAGTTTGTAGGATTAAAGAACATGAATTTATATTAGGTTTAGTGAATTACTGGTGCAAGTTAAAATGGTTTCGCTAAAATCATGCATTTTTAGATCAGTGATGAAATAACAAACCATCTGTTCTACCAGAAGTCTTTTTTTCTGTCTCTTGTGTTGATTTCTATGTTCATAGTAAGTTAGGAACTTGGCAGTTGTAGACACTTAAAACTTATCTGCAGGAAAATGCAATAATGCATCTTTATTGATTTCCAATGAAAAAGCTGTATGAGTTCCCTCTGAACTTTTTCCAAGAAAGCTATCTGGCTGAGGTTCGATTCACGTCTTTTAATGTATCGTTGTTGTTGTTGTTGTTGTTGTTGTATTCTTTGATTGTATTTGTCAGGGTTTTTGGTTTTTTTTTTTCAAAAATGAGATCCAATTTTAAAAAGTCTAGCCCATGGAAAAATTGTGCAAATGAGTACCAAAAAATTCCTTGTGCCTCCTCTGCAAAATTATAGTGTTGTGTCAGCATTGTGTGCCTAATTCCGGCAGCTTTCATCTGACTTTTGTTTAAAATAACCTTCGTATCTCAGTGCATGAATTGTTCCAAAAAGCAGGTAGATATTAACACAACAGGGGTGTTTACCATGTACACAGGTACTGATACAGATTAAACATTTATGGAATGTTGAAATTTTTAAAAAAAACAGTGGAAAGAAATTTCCAAAAAGCACAAATTACACCACGTCTATCTATGCAGCTTGCATCTTGCTCAGTATAAGTGACAGAGCTTAGAAGTTTTGCTGGATTAATTTTAGTAAAATAATCATTTTTCATTGGCTTTTGTTGCAGCAAATAATGAAAAAAATTATCAATAGTATGCAGAAAGATAGGAAGGCAGCTGAGGGATTGCTGTATAATAAACCACCTACAGCAGATGCTGCTCATTCCAGAGAAACAGTGTATGAACAAGAAGACGTGATGGGAGAGATACTACTATAAGGATGCAAACCTTAAAATCCTTCAAAATATGAAATTCCCAGGCTGAAATCTTAAATCCATGTGTGTAGAAACTGCCAGGACCAGTTCGGTCTTCTAAAACATATTAGGTCCAAAGAACAATTTTGCATGTAATTTTTAAGTGGAAACAGAATAGTCATTTTCTTTGCTGGTGAATAAGAAACAAGCTCAGACTTACTGGGAGTGCTTGGGTGTGTGAGGGTGGCGGCATTACATAAAGAAATAAATTCTTCCCTGATGGAAGATTCTGTCTGGAAAAGGATCAGTCCTTTATATTTAACCTGTAAAAAGATGAAGGTAGAACAGTTTATCACTGTAACAATTCTAGAGAAATAATGATCTGTTTCTTAGTTTAAGCTGACAGTCTACTGCAGCAAGGAATTTCTCAAATGCAAGGAATAACCTTGAGAGGCATCCCTCTTCGAGGGGAGGTCATGGCATGCAGGATGTTGGGGAGAAGGGGAGAGGAATCACACCACCACACTGTTCTAATGGCATAGTTGTACTCACGATTTTCACTTTTCTGTAAGTTACTAGATATTGACAGAAGCAGTATGGCTGAACTGGCAAAAGTAGAGTATGAGCTGACTCTTAAAAGAGTGACATAATTTGAAAGCCTGCATTTGATTTGTAGAAACTTTCATAAAATATACAGGGCTTGCCTTATCTTTCACATTAAAAAGCATTTTGCTGACTTTATATAAAGCATTTAAAAATAAAATCCCTTTTAAAGAACTTTTCAGGAATTAATTAAGCAGATATTTTATCACTGCTTTGAAAAAACTGCAGGAGAGAAAGTTGAGCTTGTCAAAATAAATGAGTATCTTAAGCCCCAAATAGATAATATTCTTCTTATGGACAGTGAATTTGTGACAGAAGATCATCACCCTTCGCTGCCTGCGAACAAGATGTGAATATTTGCTTTTGAAGTTAATCAGCTGCATGACTCAGTTTATCTGACTGTCAAGAGATTTTTGACCTTGCTAGCAGTGATCTAATTCAATGCCTTTTTTTAAGGTTTCAGCCATGAATGGGTTGCAGTCATACAGGAAGAGAAAAACATGGTCTCTGGCAGTCATGGAGGAAGCAGAGACTGTTAAAGGTCTGGGGCTCTGACCTGATGGTTTTGAGAAAAGGTAAATCACTGAGATCCTTAAAGCTTAGATTAGAGGTTTTGGCAGCATTTTGCACACTGCTGTTTGGCAAGGCCATTTCCTCATGGTGCTGCCCTTTCGTGCAACAAAGCAAGGAAAAAAAGAAGCAACGGTGTCCTCAAAGATGGATATATTTGGACAAAAGCATCTGAAAGACTTTGTATGTGCTTCTGGAAGCAATCCAGTGAAGTCAAAAGTGTATAAAACTCAGTGACAGCCTTTATCTTTGTGGATTTGCCAGTTTCAGTGGTTTTGGTCTACTGCTACTGTTCAAGCTGTTCTTACACTGGTTAGATAAAGGCAAGGACAGGTCTTAAAAGTTCAATGATATTATTTATCACCTCTTGTCATTCCAAATCTACCAGTGTTCATATAAGGATTAACATTATTTTCCTCTTTTTGATCTGTTTTGTGTATTCTTAAAATTGAGGAATTTGTATATGGCCTCAACTTATGGTCAAGGTGATGTGTGATGAGAGACCTATGCTATATGAGAGGGACCATTTAGGAAATAGAGAACAGTCTTCAAAAGTTATATCTTTGAAAAACAATTATTAGTAGAATGATATCAGAGTGACACATATTAAATATATATATATAAAAAAGAGATACTTTTGTCTCACTTTCGGAACAGGAAATTAGTCCTAAATCTGTCTTTTCCTGAAGAAAGAATGCCTATAATTTTAAGGAAATTGTCTATAATTTTAAAAACCCACTTTCCTTTAAATTTTCCTGGCAGCATGTTTTGAGTGACTAATTTTCTTCCTTCCCAATAAAGTAAGCAGGACATTTTCAAAAATGCATTTTTTTTGCTTGCAAAACCGGAATAATTAGGTGTCTGTATGTCTATATTCATATGTAAATGTATGTATATTCTTAAAATAAAGATGCTGGCTGGCCACTAATGTCCTAGGCTTCATCACAGCAGCCCAGTTGTTCATATCTATAAACTGGTTTGAAGATGGGAGTTGGAGTGTCCAAACCTCTGGCACCATTTGAAAAATTGATATTCGTATCAAAATTGGATTCATATTCTCCATTTTGCTTTATAGTCTCAGCTCATTTGATCTATATAGCACCGATATGGCATGAAAATAATCAAGGTGCAGAGTTTAGGTTTAATCTCTTCTTTTGTTCAGAAGGCCCTACATTTTCCTTCTCATCTTTCAGAAAAGATCTTTACTCAATCTATGGTAAGAAATTAAAATATTTACATTACAGTTTTTAAAGATAGCTTATTTTGATTCCTTTTTTAGAAAAGCGTTACCTCCTACTTTTATCCCTGAGGGAGGAAAAAAATACATCTTTTGTCAATTTATTTTTATTCCTAAGTGTTACTGTAGAAGTGTCAAAATAATTAGGTCAAGTGGTGGTAATAAGCCCAACAGAAATAAACAACTAATCTTGTGACTTGCCCTAAGATTATTCAGCTGCAGTTTGCAGTTTAAATTTTGTTAAATTTATGACAGCTAGTTTAATACATTGAAGACAAGAATAGATTTAATTTTATGTAATACATTCATTAGAGATTTCTGTCTTTATTTAAGAATGTATCAAATCATTAGCCCCATCTTCCCTCCTGCTTTTTCTTAAAACAGCTGAGGAGGAAATCTGTCTAACCTCAGCAACCTCTGAAAGTTAAACAGAAAAAAAGATGTTGGAATGACTACAAATTTGAAATTACCCTGTCCATAGGGAAACTTTTATTAATCAGATAGGGTAATACTACCAGCTAGTATAAATCATATAGTTTTATTGGCATGTATGTTTTTTACAAAATAATTCTTCATATTTGCAACATTTACTATTAAAATTCTAATTCAAAATGTCTCCTTTAGTAATACATGGAGACATAGAAACATACATATCTGCAAACACACATCTATGTGTTTGGATCATATTTTTGCTTTAAATGGCATAAAATTCAGGGATCATAAATCACAGTAATGAAGACTATAGTTATACCACCACATTTTTGACAGGTACCAATATTAAAGATATTTCATCAATCTCTAATTTCAAACTGTGTTCAAATATGAAATAGATACCAGGAATGTCATCTTCTCTGAAGAAGCATTAAACTCCCTCTCAAACTGGATAAAGACAAACACAGACAAGTTCTTGCTTTGAGCAGGAAAGCTTGATATTTGAGAATCAGAAAGAAAGGACAGGTAGAAATTTTTACTCTTATAGTCTCAGAACTGCACTTTGCAGAGGTTCTGTCCTGTTACCAGATGTCTGGCTTGAGGTGGATGATAATATAAGTCCAATGCCAAACCATTAGCATCAAGATGAATTTCTTTCTTTTAGTGCCAGCAGGCTTTGGATCAAAATGCACCAGAGTCAGCACTGCAGATTCTCCACATCATTTTTCTTCAGCTCTTGTTGGAAGATGCTACAGGTACCCTAAGATATTTTTACTGGGATCTGCACTCAGAAAACTTTATGGAATATTACTTTTCCCCCACACAATCTTTACAGAACCACAGAATATGCAGAGTTGGATCATCACAAGGATCATCATCATCATCCTTTGCCATGAACTTTTTGCTGTTCGACTTTTTGCTGAATTTTGGTTGACAAAAGGGGATAAAATGGGGGAAAGGAAGAAATGAAGCAGAAGTAGAAAATTTAAATTAAAAGTGGCATCGTAAGTGCCAAAACCTGTCTGAAATTTGTGAGTATCTTTGCATAACACCTTGACCTAGCAATAATTAAGCAAGTATCTGGTATTATACATGCATGCTCTGCCCATGATTCATTAGAAATGCTCACATGGGTAAACATTGACATGAGATTAAGTGTTCTCAAGATTGTGGCATATCCAACCAACTACTGGAAATCCATCTGCATCCACAGTCTCCTTGCTGCTGCTGGTGGTGGTGTTTAACTGATGTTAGGGTGGGAGGAGATGTGAGTGTGGCACTGGGCATAGAAGATGTAGAAAAATGAGATATTTAAATGGTCATTGAGCCAAGTAGAAGGCTGGATTTGATTTGTTTTCCATCATGCCTTTCTGCAAAGAGATTATGTAAATATTTTAGACAGAAACCAAAAAGTAAATAATATAATGTAACAGGATGATACTGTTAGAAGCTTCGGAAATGTCCCATGAGCCTCCTATTTTAATTCTAACAGTAAATAAGTATTGAGGTTTGGGAAGAGTTTTCTTTACATTAAAAAAAAAAAAGTACTACTCTTCTAAGAAAATATAAGCTGATTTGCAAATCATAACAGATAACACAGTTACTATGACATGAAATAAAACTGTATGAAAAATTTCTTTTTTCTGGTTATTTCTCAGAGGCTTCAGCTGTATGACCTCTTCTAGTGTTTTTATTCCCTGCAGCAGGCATTTTACTTTTTCTTGTGATCTCTCCATGGCTGCTATTTCATGAAATGATTAATTCAAATTGTAAAAATATATCAGAAAAATAAGATTTTCACTGTTGGAGCTTATATCCTCTGCTCTTGAGACCTACAAGTTCCTGATCTGACAGTCTAAACTAAAGAGAAAGTCACTTCCCTCTCTTTCTTTACAGTCGCTTCCCTACTCACACATAAATCAAGATCCTTTATATTCTTTTTCTCTTGATAAAAGCAGGAAAAAAGGAAAAAAAGAAAACAGGGAAAAAACCAAATATTACTCCAGACACCTGGAGCTTGTTCTGTATTTCTTTAAGTGCGGGAATTTTTAGGCATGTTCTCTAGCTGGAATTAATCAATCAACCAACTTTTTTTTTCTTTTTGTAAATGGCAATTTACCTAGAACACTTCAGGCATGCTTAAGACCTTGACTAAATAATACATGCAAATTATTATAGCACTAATAATGCTTATTCACAGGAGAAAATTAAGTACACTTCTCACAGTTTAATTTTTAATTGTTGTCATTAGAAGTGAAAAATCTGATTAGAAATCTAAATAGATTTTGAAGGACTTCGAGTGTTCAGCAGCCTACATTATCCTCAATATTTCCATTATGCTCAGAAGAATTTCTGAATCCAGAGTATTTTGGAAATTATGGCCTTTTTTTTGTGGAATGAGGGGAAATATTCAGAAGCACCTACATGTATGCCTGCAGGAGGAGTGAGTGCTAAACAGCACACAGCAGAGATTTACTAATGCCTGAGAATTCATAAAGTTATTCTCATAGACTTGGCAAGATTTATTTCCTTTTTGGAGCTCTTTACCTAACAAGTACTGGTGGTGTAGCAGAAATGGGGAAAATCAGGCCTTCAGGAAATTACTTTTGTTCCTGGAACAAAACAGAAAACTTCTTCAGGTGTTGTGAGATATCCACTGCTTTCAAGGGCAAGGTTGGGCCACTGCATATTTCAGGTGTAACTCTGGTAAGGGATGCTTGCTCTGAGTCAGTCTGCCTCAGAAGGGACAGTGAGGCACCAGGTGGGATCTAAGCAAGTTCTAACAGTCAAAAGAATTTATAACAGTAATTAAAATACAATGGAAGATCATTAATAAATAGGAAGCTCAAAGCTTAATTTTGGCATTGTTTTTCTTTCTCTAAAATGACAGGCCACAAATATAATGTCATAGATTCACACTGGAATCAGATTGCCTTGGAATCAGACTACCCTGGGGAGGATTTCTGTGTCTTAGATGAAAATAAAGACTTTTCAGTGCTTTATTTTGATACAGGCAATCTGGAAGAAGGACAAAAGTGGCATATGAGTTACTCCAAATTAATGTAAATATAAGCTTTGTTTCATTTGAGGAATGGAATAAAAATGGCAGAATTGTCCTTATTTCAACTGAATCAGCTCAGTAGCTTCTGAACCATACAAACAAGTGTGATTTTTCTAACTCCAAATTGCACTGCACTCCAGCAATTCCTTCAGAATAGAATAATAGTTTTCCTTAAGTTGGCAGTTTTAGTCATAGTCATAACAGATTATAGCAGAATTTAGTGACATGTTGAGACTAGCGAATTTAGTGACTGTGAGATAACTAGTTTAAGAATGTTAAATTGCTGCTTTGTAGCTCTATAATATGCATGTGTTTTATGTAAAAGATGTTACTTCTACCAGAATATTTTAAAACTGTTGTCAAGCTTGTCCCCTTTCAGTTTGAGAATTGTCAACCAGACCACAGAGTATTTTCCTACAATTTTTTCACCTTAATTCTTGTTAAATTTGCCATATTTCAACTAGGCTAGAAGCTTGCACTTTAGAGAAAAAAGCAGTCATTGTCCTTCTTTCTCTTTATCAATGATTGCCAGCAGCAATGATGTGCCACAGTGCTGCACATTATGCAAATATATCCATTTGTTTTCATAGTCCCTTTGCACTTTACAAATTGTTATGAATCCTCTCCTTGAGTATTGAGTAAAGGTTACTTTACACATAAAGTTACTTGGGAACACAAATATTTTTATTTGTATCTATTTAGACTTTTTTTGTCATTTTAATAATCTTTAGATGAATTTTATATTTGTATCTTTAATTGTGGAAAATAATGTACATTTAATTTTATTGATATTAATATTATTTTTCTGTGGATATCTACCAGGAATTCAAGCCCTTTTTTCTTTTTTTTATTTCATCCAAGAAATTAAAATCATACGATATATGAATATTTATTCAAGTATTCATAAGTGCATCCAAAAAAAGGCATTTGCTAGAATATAGCTATTCAAAGTGGAGCTTTTAGCATGACACAAGCTTCCATTAGCATGCCAAACCTCAGGAGGAGTGAAGTTGAAGCATTCTGCTCATATATCATGCCAGAAAAATACCACAAATCATCAGTAGAGATTTTTCACATTACTTGTAGAAAAACTCTACTCTTTTTGACTTCTTTCCATATAATGAGATTCAAGTGGTGAGTAGGTTTAGTAGGATAGGATTTTGTTTTGCTAATTGATGAAAAACTCATGAGCTAGAGAAGTTTGTGACTTTTACACTCTCCCTGGCAGCTGGTTACAGCTAGGGGTAGCCTAGAGCAGTTCTGGAGCTGCTGTATTGCTTCAGACAAAATTCCCAGGCTGACCCAAGAGAGAGGAGACAGAAAACCAGATTTGCTCCATACAGCTGAGAAGTTATCTCGTGTCTTAGACACACAAATCATGTCAGGGATAAGAAACAGAAAAGCACCTAATCTCTCTGCAAATCAAAAGACAGTTGCAAAATGTCATTGATTTTTTAAGGCTATTGAACACAGGTTTCAATGATGGTGGCAAACACTCACGAGGTAGAGAAATTTTAACTCACACGTCCATGGGAGTGTGTTCCACTGAAAAGCCCATCTCCTCATGTGATGCGCATAAACTCCCATTTTTTATCTAAATATATCCAAAAAGTTCAATACATATAACTCTCTTCTGGGTCTTGATTAAGAACTTATGCTGGTGATCTACCTTTTTGGGGTGATAACTGGGCCCAAACTGCTGTGCTGCTTGGATACCAGAGGATACCAGAGTAAGTGTGACATTTTCTCAGTGGGTATCTGCTGTAGAAACCTGCTGCAGTAGAAATAGAAATGCGTCAATATCAATCACAAGAACTGCAAGATGGTTTCTGTGCTTATTTTTCATTGTGACACCAGAGTGAATGGTGACCTTACAGGAATATAGACAGATATATATGAATTCCTTACCTTGGCTGCCAATAAATAATGACAGGGAACAGCAATCTAAAAACTAATCCACAAAAAAAATGAAATGCTGAATGCTACTTAAATGAGTGAAAAATAAATCAATATGAAATTTTATATCTTTCCTGACAGACAAAAATTGGACTGCATTCATTTTTTTTTAATAGGTCCTTACAGAAGGAATTGTAGCAGTGAAATGGATATTTAATGAACAGTTCTGAGAGTGAATACAAGTTATATAAAATTAGGCAAAGATTTTGGCAAATATGTCAACTCCATGTCTTTTCTAGACTTATAGATTTTGAATGGTATTCTGGGTTTCTAAAGCTGAAAAATTTGAGAGAAAAATATTTTACAGCTGATTCATAGAATATCTTTGAGATATCCATTGCTATTTGTAAGGGTTGGGCTCATAGAGGCTTCCCAAATCTCCTTTGGAAAGCTGTTTAGAGTATAATAGGTGGTATCAATTACCCAATATCTTAGATTAGATACATCTAGGTGTGCAGTAAGCAAAGAAGAAAACAGGTCTGAGAAGACAGCAGCAAGCAAAGTCAGTTCTGAAGGCCAGAAACAAGGTTGTGGTTAGAACAATAAATTGGGAATGAAATTGCAGCTTTCAAACTTCCTTTTTAGGAAGTTGTTTAGAAAGTTGTTTTTAACTGTAAAAACGAAAATTCTGTGAACATTCACAGATTCAAGGCTTGTCTAGATGTGATCTTTTATTCTGACTAACTTTAATACCAAATCTAACTTTTTTTCCTTAAAGCCAAAAATTATTTAACAATATTTTTGTGCTGATTAAAAAAGTGGCACTCTAGTAATAAACTCCCAACTAAATCCTTCATGTTTGCTTTAGAGAAAAAGATAAAAATATGAAATAAATATACTGTTTCAGAGAAAGAGGAAGAGAAAAAAGCATTAGGGGACAATACTTCTACTACAATATTCCCTATGGACATATCTTGTAACATTTAAATGCTGAGAAAAGTCAAAAGACTTTTTTTTCCTGCAGTTGCAGGAAAACAATAGACCCCACTACTTAGTTTCCTGCACTTTTAAGAAATTATTCATATGATGGCCTGTAGGCTCTATTTAAACCTTAAATTGAACAATAATTCACATATTACTTCACTTATACCCTCTCTCCCAGGTATTAATAAGCTGATGATCATATATGTCATTAATGCAATCTACTTAAGGAATTATATTAGGTAGCTAAAAAAGAAAAAAAAAATCAGTTAATTTAGGCCAAAAAACTCAGTGAAACTAACAGAATTGTAGTTATGTGATCAAGTCAATGATTTCCAATACATTTATAGAACAGATAGTTTCATTTTGTTGTTTAAAACACAATCAAAATTCAAATTAGTAAAACATGGAGAAAAGATGACAGATGGATTCTATGCTTGTCCGTTTATCCTGATTTGTGATAGCTACCAGAGAGATTAAATAAAACTCAGACTCTCACACTGTGGAAACTGGCACAAGATTGAACAAACTCACTCCACCTCCAAAGCCCATCAACACTCTGGACTTAACATGAGCTTCCACAACGCAGAAATCAGATGGATATTTGCTGAAATTGGCCTAGAGATAGTTGCTGTATTAGATTTTTTGCAATCATGATGTTACCATTTCAAAAATTCTGCAGCTAACAATAGAAGCCTAAATCTTTGCAGTTTCCTTTATACAGAAATCCTCAAACTCCAGAGCAATGATTTATACCCATTGACATTCAGACCTGGAATGGAACTCTTTTGGAACTTTTAAAATAGACTTTCTACTTAATTTTCTTTTTTATTTTTCAATTGCTTGTGTATCCTGCATTTGGCTATATAGTATCAGTCTTTCTACATAGTATTTTTTTTAATAAATAGCTAACATCTAATTTTTTGCCTAAAAAGAAAGTTAATGTAGGAATCTAACTTTCAAGTCCCTGTCCAATAAAATATACATGTGAATTACCTCATAAAGCGGCTAAAAATTATTTAAGTACCAGAGAGAATTCAGAAGAGAAAGTAGAATGAACATCTTTGACTACATGACTTCATGGAATAAAAACTACAGGTCAAAATTAAATAAAAATGAGTTCTGAGACAAATGAATCACAAACGTGCCAGGAAATTTTCTGTAAGCATTATCACTGGGAATTCAGGGTTAGAATCACATAGTTGTGGAAAAGAGATACCTCAGGTTGCGTTTCCTAAAATACACCTCTGAAAGGACAAAAGCAATTTCTGCTTGTATTGTAGTAGCATTAAAAAACCCTAACAGGATTAGGGAATAACATCTGTGAATAGAAGACAGCATGGGACTATTCAGTTGTTATAGACAGAGATGGAGGAAAAAATGTAAATCCACTCTAACAGACAGTAACCTCCAAGGGCATGTCTGCCTCTGCTGAAACACCTCATGGACTACTTTTCAGCTGGAGTCTGTCCCATGGGAAGGATGCTACTACACACTAAGAAATGTGTCTAAAGAAACTTTTAAAATTTCCTACAAATGGAGAAATCCCATTTAGGAAAAGCAGGAGGGTGTTCTATTTCTATTTTTCCAAGCCACTGCTTCTCATGGACTGTGGCATTCACTTTCAGATTAAGACATCTAAACTCATTTGTTCTTATGTGACCATGAACTATACGTGAACTAAGTATCTTTCTCATATATTCAAGAAAGATTTAGTTAGTGAAGTTGACAGACCTTGCAGAATTACTCCACTGGTAAAAGAAACTTTCTGCAGACTTACACCAATGATGCACTTATCCCAGTGCTCTGGCCTTGGTGGGAGCACTAATGCAGGCTAATAGGGCAGTGTGGCATGTTCTCTAGCATAGAAGTCTGGCTGTTTGTTGTTTGGAGTGCATTGCTGTCCTCTGCCCCTGTAAGTGTCTAGTTTAGTATTATGGGTATTAGAGAGTACATCCCTGCCTAATCTGTTGCTGTCTTCTGTTGCCCTCGAGTTTCTTCTATATTGCCCTTGAATTTACCCTGTGGAAGTCAGTGGATGTAAGAATCACTCTTATATGAATAGTGCAATTCTGATGGCACCATTCAGGCTCTAGGACAAATGTGAGATGCCCTAAAATGTCACATTTTGTTCTGCTGTTCCAGCCTACTCTGGTCTCCTGTGGGTCCTCTGCAACCTATAATTCCATGTGGAGAATAATTGACCCTGTGAGCATCTGAAATGACATCAAACACCTCTGAGATCAGTGAGCACTGAGAGCTTAAGAACCTGGTTCAGTCATAGATACATCTGTGCAGACATCCACATTTAGCTGTCCTTATTTCCACTTCACTGACACCCCACCATCTGACATATGTAATCTTCCCTCAAATATAATAGCTCTGTAACAAGTCTGTAAAACAGCAGATTATTTTTCATTGTCTTCTCAGTTGTCAGACATAACCAGAAAGTATGAATTTGAAAATCTGTGGGACATTGAGTACATCAGCATGTACTGAAATGGTCCTGAAATGAAATGTAAATTCATACTACAGCAATATTTTATTTTTTTGTTATTTTTAGGTTCCAATGAAAATTATTCTGATGTCAGAATATAAAAAATATAGAAAGAATATTACACTACAACTGGTCTGACTTTTAAGTCACTCCCATCAAACTCAGTCTCTTTGCTAGGGTAGATTTCTTCATGGGAATTGCAGTTTTTGTTACTAAGTGCTTTCTTCATCATTTATAAATCTGATTTCTTTATTTGATCGTATTTCCCTCCTACACTTACAGCCACGTTATTCCCAAAATACCATAGGCCATTCTGTCTGAAAAAAAAGGACTGCTGTGTCACACAATATAGGCTAACCAAAGAGTCTATTCTTCAATAAGTTTGGTCTATGATTACTATGTAGTAACAGATGGAAGAGGGAAACGAGATTAGTTTTTAAACCAATGTTTTTGAGGCCATAGAATTCTCAAAAAATATTTTTATTTAAGGTTCACCCAATTTAGAACTAAAGATAGAAGGGGGAAAAACCTAACAGAACCCAATAAAGAA
Source organism: Notiomystis cincta (assembly GCA_013398075.1). Lineage (NCBI taxonomy): Eukaryota > Metazoa > Chordata > Aves > Passeriformes > Notiomystidae > Notiomystis > Notiomystis cincta. The sequence continues at coordinate 129,004 of VZRX01014395.1, forward strand.
GTTCTCTTTGAAATCCTCCTTAAAAAATGTTATTTTTCTGAAAATTGCATTTCTGCTGCATAAACATTAACCCTAGTAATCAGTATTCTGTTAGTCTGAAGGCTGTGGGAGTTGAACCTTTCTGCTAAAGGATTATGAGCCCAAGAATATTAACTATATGCTTCAGTAACTATGCAAATGTGTTTATATCCACTGAAATGATGCGATTAAAAATTGGGCTTTAAGGATAAAGATTTTAAATTTTTTTTGCTAAACCTAGCATATGTTCAATAAAGGAATAAAGCCTCTACCATATATATAATATTTAAGATGAAACAAAAGATCTTTACTTTTTACTTGTTTACTTTGTTCACATGTCCAGGGATTCATTTACAGTTCATCATTTAAAAGAATGATGAGGATCTAATAATGGTCAAATTTATAAGAAGAGAAAGTCTTTAATTTTCCTTCTTAGTTAAAATATGCTTTTGTCATTAATATATCCAGTCCTCCTGTCTTCAGATGCAGCTCAGGATCCAAGGTGGTTAAAGACTGGATCTGCCTGTCTCTGTTGAGCACTCAGCTCACTTACTCAGCTTACTTACAAGTAAGTAAACTTGTATTCTGACACCAAATCTAGAGTTCCCTATAGGCCAAATATTTAACACACTGAAACACTGGAAAATGAAGTAAACTTATGCTGAAAGGGGGAATAAAATGCACGCTTTAAAATTTAGATGTCAGTTACATTTTTATGAAGTAGAAAATAAACATGAGTGTACAAGTTGTTTTGGACAAGCTAGAAGCAAATTATGTACTGAAGGACAGAAACAGAAGACAACTATTTAATTTTCTGAGTAAGATACCTATAAAAAGTGACCCATCTCTCAATTCCTTGTAATTTCTGTATGCTTGTACATAATGATGTGTTACTATTCCAGCAAAGAATAAAAAATAGGTTAAGCTGTCTGCATAAGAGAAAAAGATTTTAAGAAAGTCTTCATTTAAAAGACACAGTAATGTTTATGGAAGTACTTCTAAATGTGAACCATCTGGTTACTTTGACAATTTGGAGGTAATTTTTATTTTAGCGCAGTAAGCTCAGAATTCACTGTTCTGATCATTATTGAGAATAGCAGATCTTGCTGTACGTAATTTGCACAATTAGTTCCATTCCTAAGGTAATAATTACTCTTTTAACTAAAAGTGCTATAATTCAATGGTGTTAGCTAGTTCGATAGGCAGAATTGAACATTATAAATATATCTAACATTCGTTTAAGTGTATTCAGGTATCCACTCAAACCCACCAAGTATTCACACTTCATATCTCACAAATGAAGAACTGTGAGTCTCCTTCAAGAAATATAAAGGAAACTGAAATGTCTAGAGGAGAATTTTAAATCTCCTTTTCTCTACTGTTCTTGGTACCCATCCAAATTCCTTATTCGGGATCTAGTCTTGCACGGGGAAATTTATGCACAAGGATTCCCATTAATTTCAAAGGGATTTTGCAAAGACACGAGATAATTGTTTTCTAGGACAGTCAACCTAAAGGTCATTAGAGCCAAAGTGCCAGAAAGAATCATTGGAAATGATCCAGATTTACACCAGAGAAAATGTTTATAGAGCTAGACTTCTGCTGGTATCTCATTTCTGCACATTTTAACAAGTAGGGTTTAAAAAGAATTCCAGTACAGTTCATCTTTTCTTAATAAAATTGATTCATGTAGTTGAAGTCCTAGCCAGGGCTTTTAGAGTAGCTAATTTGAAGATAAATCTCACTTTTAAGGAAAGATTTGACCCTTGGATGCACATATGCAATTTTCATTACATTAATGGAAGCCACATTTGTGCATCCAAGGGCAAAATTTGCTCCTTAGAATAAATGATGGAAAATAAACAGATAATAAACTGCATCAGTGCAATCAGGGAAGCTAATTGCATAGGAGGGATTTCCACTGGGGTGCATCTTTAAATTCTGAGAAAGGAAACTTTTGAAATAATACCTATAAAACTCACTAGTTTATAAAATCTAGAACCTTCTAAATATAAAGTGAATTTTACTCTCATCCAAGTAGATAATTTTGCAAAGAGACATGCTGAAGAATAAAAAAACACAATGAAAAGACTCGATACATTTTCTTGAATAATGTTAGTATTACATTTACTCATACCACTTATTTCTTTCTGCAAGGAGTAGAGAATAATCACACAAAGGTCTAACATGTGTTAAGCTCTGCACAGAAAAATACAGTTTATTTGCTGTAATCAAAACAACCTGACATCAGTAGAAAGACCCTATTAAAAGAGAAGGAGGAATGTTTTCACCCATAGAGTGCAAAAGTAGAGGGGAATTGTACTGATTGTCTTAAAATGTCAAGGGTTTGCTCTGATTTTTCAGATCAGTATTCTTGTTTTCAAATACATAGTATTGAAAACAAGGAAGTTTTCCTTTTTATTTCTGGGATACTCTTTCAAAGTCCTTTAATGCTGTTTTCACCAGTCCCCTTCTGTAGTGCCACTGATCTACATCTCTTCAGCTGGGCATCCATTATTAAGTGAAGAAATTACCCCTTTTCTTCTGGGATTTTTGCCAAGATAGACAAGCTGACTTTGCTCAACTGAAACCAAAGAAAATTAGAAAGAAAAGGTAATCACCAGAATAAAAAAAAAAAAAAAACAAATTAGGGGGGAAAAAGAGAGAGATGAGATTAGGGAATCTCATGATATTTGTATTATTTTCATTTCTTGGGTTTTAGCCAGTGGACTACCTTGTCATAAAAGATTGGGCAATTTGTTTCCTAACATTAAGTTTTGTCTTGGAAGACAAAAACAAGCAAGCAGGAAGGCAGAGACCCATATACACTGTGAACACGTTTATTCTTTTGGTCACAAGGAAACTGTTCCTGACTGTATTTATTTTGCAAAGGTATGCTGATCTGAAATAATTCAGAGTATCAACAACTACCAAAGAAGACTAAAGTAGAAGGAAATTTAGTCCAAAAGAACTAAACTATATACTGGTTATATAGGTATATAATTTGTTCCTCCAAGGAACAGCAGTAATCTTTTATTTCTTGCCAAAGTAGGTGACCCATTATCATCTTATGACAGTAGAAACTAATGTAGAATATACTGCATACTAGTGGAAATGGATAAGGATGTGTATCTTCCCCATGAGTTTTTTTCTGAGTTACTTCTAATGTAAGCTCAATATGACCTTCCCCACACAGCACAGAGTTCATCAGTCACACCTCTGAACTGCTCCCTTGTGACATCTAAAGCACAAAGAGAACAACCAACATCAGCAGCTAGATCACTAGATTTTCAAAGTTTTCAATCCATATCAAAACTATAGCATTACAAACATTTTCCAAACACCCCCTAGTTTCTAGTAATTTTTATTTTAATTTATTTAGTCTTAAGAGCAATTTTGGTGGTGCATTTAAATTAATGAAGTGTTCACTAGCAGTCTGCATACTGTTGTATACCTTTCACCCTTTAAAAAGTTATTTTTTCAGTGAGATGCTCTGAGCTATCCTCCTGAAAAATCTAAGACTGCAAATTATTAGCAGGAAAGTGCTCTCAGAAAGAGCAGCTTTGTTCATTGCTGCACTCCCTTTCCCAGATTCCATAAGCCCTCTATTTTATAAGAGAATCTCTAAGTTTACTGTAAGAAAATCTTTTCACTTCAGGAAAAAACTCAGTTACAGTTAGCAGGTTTGATTGAGACCCTGGAGGTTCTCCTTTCTATCTTTCCCCATGTTATGTCTTTTACAGACAGTTAAAAACACTCTCTAGGCAGCTTGAGGAAGGTCATCCAAGTGGTCAGATACAGTAAGTATACCAGACCTAGCTTTCTGAAATCTAGTCTGATGGGAATCGAATATTTTTTTCCATTTTTACCTCATCCTGTTATACAGTTAGTAAAACAGATGCCTTAGAACCAAACAGCATTTTTAGCAAGATCTTTTTTAGTGCTTCATATTCTTTAGGGGACTCTAATCCAAAATCTTGGTCTAGGAGAGTTTTGAACACTGGAAAATTTGGGAAAATCATTCCTTTAGAAAAGCCAGACCATTTCTAATTTAGGAAAACAAATCTGAAGTGATTGAAAAGATTTTTAATAGGTTTTGTTTTGGTTTTGGTTTGTTTTTTTTTTTTGCTTGTTTTATTTGAGTTTTTGTTTGTTTGTTTGTTTTGTTTGAGGGGTTTTTTTTCAAACTTGTCTTAAATCTAATTAAATTTAAGTTCCCTATTCTTGTTGATATGTTCCAAATTGTTATGAAAATGTATGGAAAAATAGAGGCAGTTGATAGAAAATAACTGTGTGATGGAATAGAAAGAAAATATGTGATAATTCAATAAATTATATGTTTAACTTACCTAATAGTCTTAAAATATTCTTCAATAAAATCTGTGTGATGACCTTGGTCTTCATGTGAGAGTTACTAAGATGACGGTTCGACCTCAGTCTGTGCATCATTGTCTACAAGGAAGTCCTACATTGTAAGTTATCATCATTTATATATTATTGCCCTTAAAATCTGAAGTGAGATACTAAATGTCTTGGCTAGCTAGCCATTTAAGACTTCTGCAGAGGGTTTCAAAATATTTAACAGTATTAAAAATTTAAATGTCTTGATATACTATAAAATAAAATTATTTGCTTATAAAAATATGCATATATAAATACATATAAACAAATATTTGATTTCCTTAACTTGTGTTTTCTGTATCAAGAACCATCAAAAATCTTAAAGCAGGATTTAACTAGACATAAACATCTGGTCTTTTGACTTAAACAATGTAGAGATGGGGTCAATGGCAGATTTTGGCCTAGGCTTTTCCTGAAAATATGAATGCCAAAAAATTAGAAAGTTGGCTTTTTGTCATTTGCAGGTGTGAAAAATTTAATGCATGTAACTATGGTGATTGAACAAATAATAGAAAAAATATGGAAAAAGTGTAGTACTGAGAGTTTGACTGGCAGCCTGCCAAAAGACTTCCCGTTGTTTAGATGGAGAATATTTATTATTGTCCAAAATTATACTGGAAAGTACCTCTTGCAGATCTATGAATATAATTAATTCTCATAGAAAAAAGAAAACAAAGAGCCAGCACAAATACACTTAAAGAGATAAGTCTACAGTCTTCCTGCTTGGTTTTACATACCTAGTTGTTTTAAGAAAGAAGACAAGTGAGATCAGCCCTGCCTTTGAAATGTCACTCTCACACATCCTTCAAAATATGCCCTTTAGGGCTAATGAGTTCAGAAGACATTTCGATCTCCTCAGATACACCTTGAGACACTTTCAAAACCAAAGTAGTAGCATTTCAAAGTCAAGTAGTCAATATTTCCTTTTGTCCTGAGCAAGTCTGCAATCACCATGGGATGATTAAAATGTAACACCTCTCCTTTGTCAGGGGAAGGGCTGTCAGTGGTGCAAGCTGGGTGTTTCCAGATCCAGGGAAAGGCCATCTCCTGAGCTGCTTGATTGTTTCAGATTCTGAGGGTAGAGAATCTCACTGGTAATTGTTGATGGAGCCCTGTAAGTGGTACAATGAAAAGCCCATTACAGATGGAAATATCTTCACATAATGCTGTTGTTTTGCATTGGAATAAATTAAGCTGACATAGAGTAGCAACATATTGGGTTATAAATTGAGTTTTTTGCTTTTTATCTAGAAGACACAAATTTAAATGCTTGCTATGTATTATAATTTCAAAATGATGCATGTAAGTTCACCCCAATAGAAGCTCTGCAAGTTTAAGTAAATTGTTCTGAAACTCGTGCTGACTGAATACAAAGAGGAGACGTTCTTTATTCAGGTCAATTTTTTAATATAGGAATCATAATATTAGCATACATGAAGATACTTAAGCTGTGATGTTAAAATTTTGTAGAGCTTTTTTTACTAGAAAAGTGATCTATGGATAACAAAGTTGACAGAAACTTATTATACGTGAATTTTAAACAGAATTTAACTGCCATTTCAATTATTATTACAGAAGGTTTTCTTAAATATTAATGACTACTGCGTATCACAGTCTCACACATGGTTTTCTGAATCCAGCTCATTTACAAAAATTTTCTAGTGTTTATTCAGAGAAATATTTGCAGAAAAATTTCTACTAACAGCTGTTAGAAACAGATATGCTCATTCAGGAGAATCACACATCTACCTATAATTGACCGTATTATAATTGAGCTGTAAGACATTAGCATAAGGAACTGTATTCATGATTTATTTTGGTGGGCTTTTTGGTTTCTTTTTTTTTTTTTTTTTTATATTTCTCCTATCGTACCAAACAAAGCTTTTAATTTGAACCTTTCTGGAACCAAAATTTGTTTTCCCTGATTTTTTAAAAATTTTGCATTATATTTCACTACAATAGCAAATCAAAAGGCTGAAACTGAAGAAGAGCATTTTGATTGCCCTGTATATATATTTGTAAATTGCTTCTGCAATCACATCCTTTTGTTTTGGATTTTACTTAGGGGTTACTTTTCAGAAACTTTTTTTATTCAGACTTCTCCCTAAATTTATGAACTCCGAGAACCTTTACAAAATGAACTTTTGCCCTGATATCAGTTTAAGGTTAGTATTTTTAACCACATTATATCATGAATATTAAGGTCTGTCCATACAAAAAGGTCATTTATTAGTGACCAAATAAAAACCAGCTTACAAAAGGGAAAACAGAAGGATGTTAACAGAGAGGAAGGCACCCCAGTTTTGTTGTATACATACTCATGTTTCTTTTGTATAAGTTGTTTTGCTTGGAGGCAGTTTAATAGCTTGGGGAATCTCTTTTTATTTTGAGCAGAACAAATTAGGCTACCATCTCATTATTATCTGTTAAACACAAAGCACCTTTGCTATTTCTCAGTTATATGTAGCCCACCTCTTTTAATTCAGGCAAAATTCCCACTTAAGTTAAAAGTTTTCATGTATTAAGGACTTTGTGACTTGGCCTTCGTCACCAGCTCAAATCAAGATTTATGGCAGCTTCTGATTCCTCAGACTTGTCCTTCTGCACGAGAGGGTGGGGAGTGTTTCATTTACCCAAGGGGTTGATTATATACAAAAGCTGTTCTCAGATATGAAAAGTGGCTCAGATTTCACAGCACAATCACACCCTAACTCTAATGCAACCCTGTTAATATCCTGTCCACCTTGTTTTACCACTGCTTCCATAGTTATGCTGTTCAGAGAATCTGGGTAGATCAGTAAAATGCACAGATATTTTTAGATGGAACCTGTTTCCTGTTAGTGTGGGTACACTGAACATGTATCTCGAGATACATGTTACAGCTATCTTATATCCCATGATGTCATAGAATAAGATCCAGTAAATCAAAACACAGGAATATTTAAGTTACCACACAGAAGGAGCTGAAGAACTATTCCCCAAGAAATCCCATATAATTCCTCTATTCAAAAGGCAGGAGGTGAGAAGAGGATCTGGAGCAGACATGTAAAGAGCCTCAGGAACTCAGCAAGTACCAACACAGTTACAACAAAAGATCAATGCACAAAGAATCAAAGCTTGTTAATGACAAAGCATCTGCAGAGCAGCTGGATTTACAGTGCTGAGGCATGTCCTTTAACATGGAAATGGGAAGAAGCTGGGCAAATTCATCCTTCCCAAAGCTAGGGCATCTTTCCTAGAGAAGAATTGTTTATTTTGCAATTAAAATGGGAGTATATTTGTTGACGAATGTTAACATTAACTTTATATTCATATTTACTTCAACTAGTAAACTGAGAGAAGTATCTGTAAACAATATAAATTTACTTTAAGTCTTCATTTAAAGGAAACTGCATGCTAGTCTGGAAACTATCAGAACAAATTTGTCAAATAACATAGCTTCCCTGTTTCTTGATGGCAAAAAGAACAGATCACTGCTAATAAACCTGCACTTGTCGTTAGAAAAGCCCAAATACCCTTGTGGTTTTATAGTCCAAAATGTGCAAATAATTTATATTTTTTTGGTCCACTCTGATTATCTGGCCGTGAAACTTTTGAATACATTAAACTATACCTCTATTTCTCTATTACTACTGTCATTTTATAATACATATCTTTCAGTGATTATGTCATATCCTTATTAAAAATAAAACAACAGAAAAAATCAGCAGAAGCAAAATCTGCTGGAAAAATATATGCAGGAGAAAGGAGAAACATGGAAGTTATGCACACTGTAGAAGGTATATTAAAACAAAAGAAAGATTTCAAGTACAATTTAAGAGACATTACCTTCAAAACAAAAGCAAAAATGATTAAATTTGTATAAACCAAAATAAAAGGGAAATTAAACCATATTTGTGAAGGATCTCAGTGCAAATCAATGAAACTACAATGTGGTTTCATAATCTTTTGTTGTTTCTTGAGATGTTAAAGTAAAACTAGAACTGTCTCTGAGTGGAAAACCTAATTTAGAAGCAAAAATAAAATTAAAGTATCTGATTCATTGACTAGGTAAGCAACAATAGGAACAGGAAACAGGAAAAAAATAAACAGGAAAAAAATAAAAGAAACATTAACAGTAGCAGGGTAGGAGACTTGCTGGCCTTTTCTTCATCTCTGGCTAAATTCTATATAGCCAGGAGACAGGTGCCTGTCTCCGTCTTCTTCACATTTGGGCTTGCAAGAGGTGGTTCAGGTCACATGCTAAAAAAGAGAGCAGCACTAATGGACCTATAAACTCTGTTAAATGGGGAAAAAAATGAAAGAAGAATGTTCATATATTCCTCCATCCAGTCCATCAAAGCACTTAGAATAGCAGCCTCTGACTTTTAACAAATCACATTTCTAAATTAACTTTTTTTTAAAATTACTTTTCAGTACAAGGCATGATTTTCCTCCCATGGAAAGCAGGAAACTCAGGACTGTTGTTATATAATTTTGCATCCAAACAACATAGTCTTCCCCTGTTGTCTTTATGGTTGAAGGCAGGTTCTGTAGCCTGTGTTTCAGCATTCATCTCCTGTGCAGCCCTGGAAGAACTCCAGAACCACCAAGCAGAGCAGTAAACAGAGAGCAGTCAGTAATCAGCAGAACGGGCGGAAGGAAAATACCAGCAGGTTTCACGGAGAGAATGCACGTTCAAGAAGATGCTGCTACTCTGACACACAGCAGATATCTCTGAGAAGGGCAGGGCTAGACAGGCACTGGAGTGATTCTCTCAGCCTTGGCTCCAGGCTAACAACCATGGTCTTTGTGGCTACTGAGCCCAAACCTCCTGCCTTTGTATCAGCAAAACCTGATCTTAAAAGGCATTCAGAGCTTCAGGGGTCACCAAATTCAAGTATATCCATCAATCAGTCTTCTATACTTTATAATCACTCAGCAATACACATAATTCCTGTCCATCTTTCTAGTGATCTGATGACACATGAAATATGAATAACTGGTGGCCAGCATAGAAACTTGTCTTTTATCAGCCTATGGAGAGAAAAAGACTTGGACTTCCACATAATGAGAATGAAAACAGCAACTGGAGATTTTAAAAGCTGCCAAATCTCTACCTCCCTGCTATCAGGAATCAGCTGATGTTGCCTTTTTAAGTTTCCAGGCCATCTGCTTGCTTGCTTTGCATTTTCTCCCAGGTGTCAGCATACCAGCTTTTAGAGCTATATTTAAAGTGGCACCAAAAATTATTCCTAATTTTCTTTTATTGAAGATTCAGGTCAAGGCTATCATGATGAGTTTACTATTTTCAGTCTAATGCATTGCTATGGGGTTACCTAACCAAATCAGTCATATTCACCTTTCATTTATAATGGCACTTCATCAGTGTGACTGTTCATCTACAGTCAGCAATAGTTTCATCCACACTGGAGAAGACAATAGTTTAGACAGACTTTTGCTCACTGTCCTGTCGTCCCTGTAAATTGAAAATTTACCTGTTCTTTATCAGATTTGGAAAGTACAAGATATTTTGATATGTGGCATGAAAGATAAGGGTAAGTATGTGATGAAGACCAAAGGCATTGTAAATCATTAACACCCTTGACCACATCTTGTCAATTTGACATATTACTAATATGACCTAAGTTAACCACCAGGTACCTTTGCATTCAGTGTGCATGGCAAATAGAACATTATTCATTATTTATTTTATGATTTTTTTTCTGTCTTGGTGCTATCAAGGTTTTTTGTCAAGCATACTGAAGCTTTTAAAAGCTGAAATCCTGGAAAATTGCTTAAGGTTTCATATACATAGGAAAGTTATATAGACTTGAATTATGTCAGTTAAATTATTCTGGTGACATGTGATTCTAAACTATTATTCCTCCTATGAACATTCTTATTCTGGGCTAAAGAAACAGATGTCACTTATGTTTAAGCTTAGCCAAAAAGCTACACACCGTTTAGTATAAATGTGAATCCACCCAGGAAGACTTCCTGAATCTGACTGGCATGAAAGGTCTTTTTATCAGCGTGGACATGCTTTACTCTCCTTCTGGAGGCTTTGACACTAATGGATTTTATCAAAACCGTGCTTTTCCATTAATGCAGCCTTTCTGGTCTGGTGACTAGACACACACTGTCACTCTGTTGAAGTCACCTGTCAACTTTTTTTTTTTAATCACCATTATCTCTTCAATAATACAAGTGACAGTTGGCAAATTTATCTCCTGAAACGTTTTGATGACCATTGACATGACTATGTAGGAGAGCAGGATGTAATTAGTCAGTAACAATAAAGATGGTTTTTATAGCTACCAGATGGGTAGTTTATGTATATGATTAAATGTGTCCAGACTCTTTTGTAACATATTGAACTTTGAATTCATGTTATCCTTTAATATCATCAAGCATTTTACAAAATGATATTAAAATACAAAGGACAGTAATCATCTTTTGAGATAAAATAAGAGTGATTGTAGTGTAACTTACAATGTGTTTGAAACAGGCATCTCAAGTTTTGGCAATGATGTGGCACTTATATTGAAAAAAATAGAAACACATCTCATAAAAATTGCAATTTCAGTGCCTTTACCAAAGCAAAACTCATATAGATTGCAGTTCTGCAATAGTGTTTTATTTATCTATTTTTTCAGAATATTAACAGTTAATCTAATACAGACAAATCTGCTAAATATTAAGCCTGAAAAATCATATTTCCTTCATGACAAATAATGCTGATTTTACGTTTTACCCTGCAAAGAAGGGAAGTTAATTTTACTTTTCTGCTTTTGCAGCATGTACAACTAGGAAATTAAAAGCTGTAGCCTCTGCTCCAGGATTATACTGAGGTTTAAACTTCCAAAAGATTCTTTAAACTAATCTAATTTTTCTTCATTTTAAACCATTCTGTCTATGCTTTAGTGTGATGAGTATTATTTTGTGGAAACTCTGCAAAAATAATCACACAGGGAATTATCTTTCCAGTAGCTTTTTAAATCCCCAAAAAGAGCACTATTCTGATTTGCATCATCAAGCTGTTCACTTTCAAAACTGAGCATTCTTTAGCATATAAAAATGAAAATGAATTTTTATTCTTGAAGTATATATATATGTTTGTTTTTTTTTTAAATGAGCATGAAAACACCAGGAGTGGCACACCACCAACTTGCTGCTTGTAATATAACCTAAATTATTTTCCCCACATGAATGCCTGTGTTGGAAGAAGATCTAACAAAAATGTGTTGATATCTGTCTATTGTAAACAGATGTGAAGGATCTGCCCCTGCTCTTCCTAGTGCCATGTCTACAATGGATGGTATAAATTATGAGCCCAGTCTTTGAATATCAAGAGTCATAATAATACATCCACTATTTTTAGAAAGATATTGAACATTATACAGACAGATGAGCAACCGAGATCTTCTGAGGGAGAAATTTGTTTTCCTAATATGCTGGTCTGTATTGGAACTGGTTTGCTTTAACAAAATGTAAATACAACATGGAAGGTCAGTGGTTTGGAGTATGGGTTTCTGTCTTAATTTTTTTCTTTGTAATAAATCTCCATAAAGGTCACAGCTCACTTAACATCAGATACAGGCCAGAAAACCTTCTAAAATAAATTAAAAAACAATCATCCCATTTTTCCTATGCTTTACTAGACTGTAATCTACTTCAATCATAATATATTAAGAAATGATAAAAGAAGGTATCAAAATCAGAAAATTCCTCATCTTAGTATGAAAGAATGACAATACTTCCCAGTGAGGACAACATGTAATATCCCTCTGAATATTAGCAAAAAATGAATAAAAATGAAACAGATATAGTAGCATCAGCACATGTGTGTGTGTGTGTGTGTGTGTGTGTATCTATGTACATATTGGTTTAAATACACATATATTCATATTTATTGTAGGAAAATATTACAGCATGGTGTTTGCTTGTAGATTAATGATTGCCTGGTATAATTAATGACTATGCATACTTCAGTAATGATGTTAGTTATGGAAAGCATATGGCATCAATGGTGATTGATGGAATATTTGCAGGTTCAAGTATTCTTTTTCCTTTTCTTTTTTTAAAATTTAATTTGAAAACTATTTAAAAATATGTGTGTTAGTCATATTTCTATTCCACTTATTCTGCATTTGTGTGAATACATTTCTACAGAATAATCAAATTCACATGCTATATCTGGAGTATCATTTCCTTTACATGATAGAAATTAGAAAAGTGGAGTAAGTTAATGCACTAGAAACATGTCAGATGATTACATTATATACACACCTTAATAAGATTCAAATGTGTTTAAAATTCTTTCCTTTCCAAGAGAAAATACAGAGATATTAAACCAAAAGAAAAATCTCCCATAATGTGCGTTTAAATTATCCGCTAATATATGACTTGAGAGGGTAAGTTTGAAGTGAGAAAAAAGACAGTCCAATATTGGATTGAAGGCTAGATCTTAAATTAGTGCATGTAATTTAGGCACATTTTTTTAATCCAAGGGGAAAAAGGACTCCAATCTTCACTTCCTGTTGGCATTATCTGCAGCATATGTGAACCACTTTTCAGAATGCATGCCATCCTGACATATATAATATTTTTAGTATCGTTTTTAAAAGGATGTGGGGAGCTGCTGTCATGAAATTGCTGAAAATAAATTAGAAATAGAATCAAGGAACGGAATGCACAGTCATGAATTTCCTTGAAGAACAGCAGCTAGGAGAGGTGTCCCCTCCTTTTCCCTGACCAGGATGTATGTGTGTACCACTGACACAAACCTCAAACCTCTGGCTCCTTCATGAAATAAAATTGTATGAAATTCCCAATCAATAGACCTAAGAGGACATACTGAGTGCTTCTCTTTAGCAATTGACTTAGGAATCCAAATAACTCTATGCTTTTTGTTTTATTGAAACACTTAAATTTGCCACTCTTGGCAAAGCAAGATTTTTGGAAGGAGGAAAATATTAATACAACTGAACCAATATATTTTTGCCTATCTTCTTTAACTGATGTAAAATGTTTAAAATTGAAACACAAAAAAAATCACAGGTATAAAAATCCCATATATCATGTCTGATATAGTATCTGATATCAAATGATACCAGATAATATATCAAATAGTTCTATCTTGATTTTTCTTAGGAAGTTTTGATCCCTAATTCCAATTAACTGTTTTAGGCTGTGTTTTCTATTTGTTTCCTTAGTACTAGGTGTTCAATTTCCAGTCGTTTACCACTACGTTCTGTGTGCCTCACAGAACCTCTGTGTGCACCAATTTTGTTCTTTTATCTGATTTTAGATAGGACAAACTGATCAAAGAAGAAAAGGCTTGTCTCCTTTAAATACAGTCTACCTGTAATACCGATTAAAAAAGCACTCAGTACCTATTTAAATTCCCTGAAAGTAAATGAGACTGATTCAAAGTTCTGTGTGAATTAGGGCCTCAGCCTCATAATTCTAAGCAATTTTGATTTCCTTATGAGAAAGCAGTGCTGATGGAAACACATATTAAGGGGTTTTGATTTCTCCAGAACACACTTTCCTACCCAACAGCAAAGTAGCTGCATGGGCATGAGTTCACCTGCATGTTCTGGTATCAAATTATCTAATTACATTACATAGTTTGTGTTGTAAAATATAAAAACTATTCTTCAGTTTTGCAGTGTTCTTTTAAAAGCCATGATATTGCTGCAGAGCTGCACTGTCCTTTCTCTGCTATCACTATATAAACAAATACTAGAGGATGTCCTACAGAGACTATATTTTAATGAATTAGGAGAATAGCACATTTTAAATTCATGGTCTATTTCTTTTTGCTACGTATTTTAAATGCTGTCTGTCATCTAGTGGATTTAGTTTTTTCTTTAAGAAAACAATGGCTTTAGCTGTAATCAATCACACTTCATACACATTATAGTGTACAGTATATATACATATACATATTATAGTGCTTTGTGAGGAAACTCATATACCACCTAGTGTTGAAGTAACTGTTGACCTGAATTTACACCTGATAAGAAGTGGTCATCTGTACAGTGGATGTCATCAAGACTTCTAAATAATTTGCAGAAGCTTAACAGCTTATACATAATTTACCAAATGGTATTTAAAAAAATACAGAACAGCCATTGTCCAGAAAGGAAATCCATACATTCATGGTAGGAGAGTGAAAAAACTGTTCATTTTGATAACTCTGTAGCTCATTCAGATTAAAAATCAGTTTATCTATCCAGGCTCTGCAGTGGATAGAGATAGCAAGCATGAAAAAACTTCCAGATGTGCTACAGGGGATTCAGACAATGCAAGGTTCCTGAATCATTTGCTCAAGTAGAAATAAACATGCAAGAACAAAAAGAGACCAGTAAGTTAACTGCAAAATCCATTGAGTCAAAATCCTTTTTGCTATTTGAACAACAAGCACTCATATTCTGTTTATATTCTAGCACCCTTCAATGTTACTCTGTGCAGAAGACCCCAACAAATAACTATAGGGGGGTTTTGTACTGGTTTTGTTTGTTTGAATTTATTTTTTATTTCTTGACTAATTCTCTGTCCATGAAAATTTGCTGTCTCATCTTGGTGTTTGCAGCTACTTCTCATTACTAGAGATTCCTTTCCTGGAAAACATTTGGCAGTCATACACTTTTGTTGATGTCAATGATGAGGAGCAGGTAGATACCTGGAGTATCCACAAATATCCATCAGCCACAGATGGCCAGACAATCACAAAGAGCCAGGACAGGAATTAAGAATCGTTTTTTTGTCTTTTGCCTGCAGATTCTTTTCTCACCATGTCATTTTACCCAAAGATTTTTCACAGGGATTTACATTAGATGGATTCTATGGGTCACCTCCTTCCTCTCCTGAATACATTGGAGATCCATCCAGCCACGACATAAACAAAAGAGAAAATTGGCAGTTTAAACCCAGATGAGTCTTGGCCTTTCATTTAATGGTCCTGCAAAGGAAAGTTCCCCTAATGTCTGAGATGATATAAAGAGTCCAGACAAGAAGGATGAGAAAGGCCTCTCCAAGCACCTCTTGTTATTTTGTAGGGTAGATTCTTCTCAATCAATGTCATCTGGGTTTAAAACTAAGGTTAGAGCCAGGTTTAGAGATGACATTATAGTCAGGGATAGGTCTGGGCCTTAAATTTTTACAGTTCTTCAAAACAAGGACAACTTCCATAGATTTTATAATTTTAACAGTTAAATTATTTTTATATAAAGGATATATTTGTTTTGACTATTTGTATAAGATAGTGCTCTAAGAGTCTGCAAGAAAGAAGATTCTCCTAATTTCTTTCAACATGGGCTAAACACATTTGTTGAATAAAATCTTCCCTTACTCCTTGCCTCATCAGATGATGTCCAGGATGTCTTGTAACACCCTGTAAATGAAGTTTCAGAAGTATCCAAAGTGTGCATAAGGAAGACATAAGGTCTGACAAACTCTCATCTTAATTAGTTGATGATGGTAGGAAGATACTTTCTACAAAAGGGAGACATTCCTTGAGCACTGATACTGTACCTCCTCCCTAGGGGGGTTCCTGACTTTGCAGGTACTGCTGATCTGATCCAAGGTTTCAGAGAGTGAGCTGGCGGGGTGCATGCCCTCCCTTAGGGCCAGCCACACAGAGCTTTGGGATGGAACCACAGGCACCCATTCTTCTCTTGCAATACTCAGACTTGTTTTTTGAAGAAAAATCTGCATCTTGTTAAAAATTCTGTGTCCCAAGCTCTGGACTTTATTTCATTATGTTAATGAGTTAGCACTATATTTTTGTAATATATAATCTTTGAATTATTGAATATTGTAATACTATTATGTAGGGAAAACTAGGTGTAACCAAACTTTATGAAAAAGGCTAGCTTTCCTTCAGAAGATACATTGAATATAACAGAAAACTGAAGACATTGTCTTTGGAGTTGACAATCATGTGAATAGATGAAGAGAGACTATAGAAAATGGAATGGGAAAAGTAAATAATTTAGAGTATTTCAATGGAAAATAGATTTCAGCTTTTAAATGATTTCTAAACAGCTTCTATGAAAGGCAGCAAAGAAGAAATATCTGCTCTTGTATTCCAAGGAATATTTTTGACTTTTAAATGAAACATTGCAACAGAATATGAAAATCTATTTACATGTATTTGTGGTTTTCAAAAGACAAAGGATATTGTCATTATAAGCCTCAATACAAAGGGCTTTGGAATAAATTCAAGAAAAAAAAAAGAAAATTAAGTAAAACCAAAATGTAAATCCAAGGATAGGGCATGTAATCCTTTTGGTTAAAAAAATTAAAAGTCTTTGTGGTAAATCATTAATATTATGAAATTATGCTTGGTTAGAAGAATGTTTTTAGCCTGGATTAAAATCCTGTCAGGGCATTCAGTGTTGTAATTTGCCTAGATGCCTAGATTAAGCTTGCAAGTTTCATTTACTTGCAAGGAGAAACTAAATTTTTCATCCATCTGAAACAAATAAGTGGCAAGAAGCAGCTGAATTTGACAGAAGGATAGAGAACAGAAAATCTGAAACACAAAGAAAAACAAAAATCCTCTTCCCTTAGCAAAACTGTTTCCTCTTCAACAGACCTGATCTGTCAAGAGGCTTTGATAGCATAATCTTTGGCAATAGACAGAACATAAAACTCGTAAAAGCCTCCCACATAAGCAAGAAGAAAACTTAAAAAATAGAGTTTGATTATGTTTTTTTCCTGAAAAGAACATAATGTGAAATAAAAAAATGTATCTTTCGGGGATTTTGGTTTAGTTTCTTTCTGATTTTATGTGTCCTTTTTGTTCTCTTTCAGGACAAAAAGCAAAACAAAACCAACCAACCAAAAAAATGAAAACCCCAGCAAAACCACTAGGGACCATGTCTTACACATTTTATTTTCTGAGAAAAGACTAGCATTTTTCATGCACTTCTTTTTTTGTTAAAATCTATAGTGGTTACAAAAATGTGCTGGGAGAAGATAGCACTTACTGATGCTTAGAACAAAAGTAGGCACGTAGAATGAAAAGGATTCTCAGTGCCTAAACAACTCTGTAATCATAGTCTCCTTGCCTCAGACTACACTCTTTCTGCTCATCCTGAAGTAAAATAGTCTTCTCCACAGCTCTTGTGTCTCTTTTTGTGTTCAAAAGCTGTGTTAACTTACATAATACCTTAGTGCACCATACTGTATCTGCCATCCATGATGTCTTGCATAGATTTGTCTCCATTTCCCAAGGCTTTTAGAAGAATCTTGGTGTATTCAGATTCTCTTCATATCAGAGCCATTTTATGTTTTCATTCATCTGTGTTTTCTTATAGATTTTCATTTCCCTCTGCAATATCCATTTTGAAGATATAGCCCCAGTGAATTTTCTCTGTGGATTTTCAGATGTGTCATTTGGTCAACTGAGTGTCCCTGACATACACAGAATTGACTACACCTCTGCTGTATTATCTTCATCTGATACAGAATTTAGAAACTAATCCAGAAATAGTGAAGTACAATAAGATAAAAAATAGGCATAAGAGTAATTAAAAATATTCTAGCATGGGCAAGATTTCTATGCAAAATATTTAACAAAAATATTGGGTACTTGCATTGGGTATTTGCATCATGCTTAGTTTGATCAAGAGGGCTTGTTTCCAAAAGCAAGTAATACAGACTATATAAATTCCTGGGATGCTACATACATGACTGTGGTTTAATAAAATTACTTGCTAATAATGTCAAGGTTGTGGATTTGATCCCTGTTTGGACCATTCACTTAAGAGATGGACTTGATGATCCTTGTTAGGTCCCTCCAACTCAGAATACTCTGTGAGTCTGTGACTTTTCAGAAATGTGTCTGGGACATGTCAGCCAGGCCTGATTTATGAAATTGCATAGGAATGGTAAATGTAAAACTAGCTGGAAACTATTCCATAATGGATATTTCTTGTTCCATTCACAAAATTACATGCCAAAAGACAGTAAGAAATTATCAAACTGTTGGTGAATATTTGACATAATATGCAGTTCCTTCGTATGTTGTTCCAATACCAGACCTCTTCTTGGCTCCTTATGGAGGTGTGAATATTTAAGTTCTGATGAATAGACACTTTTATCTTGTGTTTTTGGTTGCTTCATGCTGAAGTGAAATGCATGACTGAACACTTGCAAGATTTGGCATCAAGAATATAAAGGTCTCCCTGTGCAATAGACTAAGATACATGAGATACAGATGACATAATTCTTGAGATTCCAGCCAGTTTCCAGATAAATCTTGTGGAAGGTATCCAGGAAGTGAGTGCCTATGATCAGCTAATTATTCTTTCTTGCCAGTGTTTTTGCTCTGACTATAAAAATGGCAGAGAATCAGGAAGTCTTAATGTGGTTTTCATGTCAGGTGAAGAGGAATAAATAGACTGTTTGAAAGTTTGAGTCAAAGGGCATTATAAGGATATTTAAGCAGACTATCTGAACTACACCGTTTTTCTCCAACTAGTGGAATGTTATCTTGTATCTTGAAAAAAGTCAAAAAATATCATTCGGGGAACTAGAGGCACTGATATACCGACAAAACCCCTTAGGATCCTGACCTCTGAAGAACATAACCACAGGTTGGAAGGAGTTACACAAAAGCCAAAAGAACACTTTTCACCAACACCATATGAGAGCTTTTTAAAAAAAATATCTTCTCTATTTTCTTCTCTAAAGTGAAACTGATGCCTTTATTCCAACCTTTTTTTACTAAGCCATGTAATTTAAAATTTTTGGCTCCTCTCTCAAAAATTTCCCATTTTTTAAAATATCTGTAAAAAGTAAAGGTCAAAACTAGACACTGTGGATGACCACAGATGAGAAAACTTGCAGACTTCTCTCTGTACAGGCATGTTCTCCAGGAGCATTATGGATTTCATGTATCACACTACTGGTTTTTGTTTTATTTATATATAGGTAGATATTTTCCCTTCCTTGTATTAGCTGATTCAAGTTCATATTCTTAAATTTAGCTCTTTAAATTTTCCTTTCTGTTGTATATTGGTTTTTTTTTACTTGAAGTCTAAATTTTCAAAGATCATATTATGATCCTGTCCTCCAAATAACTTACAATCCTTCTAAAACCAGCCTAGTTTGATGCACAAAGATATAATTTTTCTGTCAGCTACAACAACTATGGCATTTACAAAAATGTTGACCTGAGCATGACATAAAATACAACTGCACTTTGCTTGTCCTTCTGTGCTTGTGAACGACAGACTCAACTGTCCTTTTATATTTCAGATTTAGTACAAATCTTGACTATCCTTTACATCATGTCAGTGGTTAGTTTGAAGTAGGGAGTTTCACATTGAACACTCTTGAAAAGTCTGTATTGACTGTGTCCTACTGTTACTACTTTTTTATGGTTTTGTTTACTGCAAGTTTTTTAATAACTTGTTCCAAAAACATTGAAGGAAACAAAGTTATGCCAGCTGGTCTGTTACTTAGAGTGTTCTTCCTTGTTCCTTTCTTTGTTGCTGTCTCTTTGCTATGAAGGTGGAAGCAGGAGGATTGCTACTATTTCAAACAGTTTGATTCATTTGTTACTATTTAACAGTCACAGTAATTAATGAATTTTCCTATCCCTTTGCTTTTATCTTCCTTTTAACATATAAGTAGAATTTTTTCCTGGTTATTTTTGTATTCTCTTCTAATTGAAGCTCATATTGCATTTCAAGGTTTCTGGTTTTGTGTCTGTGCACTTACTCTATTTCCTGGTCAATTTGTCTAATTTCTACTTTTGTATCATACCTTTTTGATTTTTCAGGTGATTTAACAATTCCTGATGTCATCATAATTTATTAATATTTCTTTCCTGATTAAGCTTCTAGTTCACATCTTCCTCTTAAAGAACAATTTTGAGAATGACCTGGCATAGATTCCAGTAGTTCTGAACTGGATTTTTTTTCAAAAGTATGAAATATCCTCAGTCTCTCATTTGGAAGAACATGTTAATTTGATGTCTGTGTACTGTATTGAACAGACTGGAGTGAGTTTTGCAGTCTGCTTACTAAATTTTATTTCCTTAAGAAATATTAGCTGCAGAAGAGAAGCACCTGTCATTTTCATGTATTTTGATAAGGTCTCCATAGCTTTTCTTCTATAGAAGTTTATAGGGTATTACAAAACTCAAAACCAAAAAAGTTTTGATTGTAGAAATTTATACTGATATAAATCTGAAAATTATAGGATTGGTTTGGCTTTTTCTGGCACATTTCTTTAAACTAAAAAAGATGAAAAAATTTGCTTGATTGTTTGAAAGGGATCTGAGGAGAGCATTAGGTTAAAAATACTTACAATAATAATAATTTATATATATAATAATATATAGTAAGAATTATCTGTAGGGCTTTCCTAATGCATTTAAAGCAATTACCAAGAAATTCCAGGTAGGAGAAACGAGTATTTTAGCAGTAGCTATTAATTCTACTGCGTTTATTTGTTTTATTATTCCTCCAGAATAAATTTAAAAGAAGAGAAAGAAACCAGAAGCTGGGCTCTCTAACTTTGAATGCGAGTAAATTAGCATTTAGGAATGAAAAGAATATGGCAATATGCAGGAAATTAGTGAAATTTAGATCTCTGAAAAGCAATTTATCATGAATCCTGCCCATAGTTAATAAAGCATTAAAATTATTTTATCTCTAAATATTGATTTAACCATCTTATTAAACTGTGAAACAATTTACAAAATTTAGACTGTTTTTTCGCCTTTCTTCACTACATTTGCAGAACTGCTAGATGAGGATCCTTTCACACAACAGCTCAGTGCATTTGGCCTTCAGCATAACCTACTGATCCATGTTCCACTTCTTCAAACCCTGATCCCATAATTCCAAAGAGATCAGTCGGGTCAGAGTGTACTCCAGAATCAGTGTCATTCCCCTCTGATCTTAATACTGCGTTTTCCCAGATGCATAAATAGCAGTTTCTAGAAGCATGGGTCAAAAGCAGCCAGTTCAGTTCTCTGAGGCCCACTGGCCCTGAGGTTAGCTCAGGTGCTTAGAGCATGGTGCAAGGCTGCAGGTTTGATCACATATGGGCTGTTCACTTAAGACTTGGCCTTCGTGGTCCTTCTGTGTCCTTTCCAGCTCAGGCTAATCTGTGACTCTGTGGTACTAACTGCAAGATTACAGTCTTTCTCACATACTTGACTTTTGGCACAATGAACATTGAAGTGATTATATGAAATGGAAGGAGTCAAGCTAACATTAGAATTCACATATTCATTACATCCAAATGTGGACACACACATGGTACGATCATTCTGACAGAGCAGCAAGTTAAGATAACTGTGTTTCAGGAAAACTGTGTTTCTGTTTCAGGAAAAGAGTGTTTTGTTGTTCTATATGTGTGGCGTGAAGCAGAAGATGTGAACACAGTACTAAAGGCTACTTAACTCACTTCTGCCCGGGGAGAGATGCAGCACTTGAGGTGAAAGCTGAAATCTAGATTTCATAGTGCCCTGTCAGTGGTCTCTGCGTAAGAGCACTGCAGGGGTCAGACCTTTCCACACACTCTTAAGGAAGACATCAGGAGGAAGAGAGAGGAGAGGAAAGATTTTCCCCTCCTCTCCCTTTCTCTCCACTTTACTCCTCTCCCTTCCTCCATAAATATACTATATTATATACAGTATACTATGTTCTTCAAAACTGCAAAATTGTTTGCAAAGACATTCTCTTTCAATGCCAAGTTGTTTCACTCTTAAATTTATATTAAATTCAGATCAGTAATCTTGTAAAAGTGAAACGAGGGCAGCAGCAGCACTGACATCACTTTAAAACCAGAGACTGTGTACATCTGTCTGTCTGATGAGGGATGGGGAATGCAAGACCCTAGGATGTTGGCTCCTTTTTCAGATCAAATATATGGTGCTTAAATGTATGCTTTGCATCTGATGCACATCTTTATTTTGTTTCAGGGAAACTACAAACTGAGGAGGGCTTTGTCCCAAGTAGGAATTATGGTGTGGCAAAAATATAGGCCTAAATGTGGGAGATGGAGAGTTTCCCTGGCTCACATAAAGCAGATTTCCATTATGATCCATGCTATTCCTCAGGGAGAATATATGTGGTATCCACACAGGTTTTTCTTAAGTTCAAGCACTGTGATCTTATTTACTACAGGAAAAAAAAATCAACGGTCCCTCATTACCAATGTCTAATTTATCATCATCGTCATCATCATCATCATCATCATCATCATCATCATCATCATCATCATCATCATCATCATAATCATCATCATCATCATCATTTATTTCACATTTTAAAGACTGGAAAGTAAGGAAATTATAAAAAAATATACAGTTCCCCCCAAAGCAGGGATGAGCATAAATATAACTAACACTGACATTGCATGCTTCATTATGAAATGTATATCCTGAGTTACATTTTTGAACAAAAACTTGACTTTTATTTAATTATCACCAAAAATCATATTGATTTAATTTCTATTGACCTAGTGGGAAACATTCTCTGATTCAAACAGTTAAATTTGATCAGTCTTTCGAAGGACCAGACCAACTGGAATCAGATGATGTATGAAGACAAAGAGAACACGGATGTCATTTTGGACACTTCTTTTTACCTTCTAGGAAAATTAATTTTTTTCCAAGATAATGGACCAATATTTTTAAAAGGATGATCTGGTAAATGGATCCTTACTTTAAGCTTAAAGTGGAAATGTCTGGAAGACTTCAGGAAAAAAGCCTTCTACCTCTTCTCCTCAAGTCCTTTGTAGCTTCCCATAATGTCACAACAGTTCATAGGAATTTAAAGTGATGAGAACACTTCAGATATGTTTTATATTCTGATTAACTTGCAGGTTCTTTCAACATGTAGGTACAGAACTAAACCAATTCTAGTGAACCACAGATTCTGCTTACATGGAAACAAATCTATTAAAATACTGCTATTGAAGTCATAGAATTAAAAAACCCACATAGTTAGGAATTTTTAATAATTCACCTTTATATTTTTAATTTCAATATATTAATGGATTTGAATTTGTTTTTTACATCTGTTAAGGTTATTTTTAGATTGTACTGGCTTGTAGAACAGACATAAGATATACCCCGAAGTTTCTTACGTGCTGACATGAAGAGCACTCTGAGTATCTAACTTTTCTCAGAATAACACGTCCCATGACAGGTTCCCAAGTTAATGAAGATGACCATAGCAGCTTTTTCCTCCATGACTGCTGCAGGTGGTGAGTCCCATCTCGTTACTGCAGCCCAGGCTGCCAGGGTAAGGACCCCAGCAGAAACCAGCTGGGTAAATATGAGGACATCACGGGTCCCAGGCACTGCAGACTTGTGTAATGGAACACAAGTTGTAAGTGGGAGACTCTTTCTGCCAAAGATGTATTTCTTTTTTACCTCAGCTTTGAATAAAATTTTTAAAGTGTCACAGTGAAAGAGTGCATACTTCCTATTACTAAACTTTCAACTCCTTGTTTGGTTGCTTCATATACACATTTGGAAAAGGACCGGACAAGAATAATTCCATTACGGTGATGCAAATTAAATGTACCTTTACTAAAGTAAATGGAACCATGGCATGGCAAAGCAAGTGTAACTATGGAAATCAGGCCTCAGCCAGCGCTTTTTTATTACCAATTAAAATACAGGGGGCAAAAGTGAAAAATTACTTACATAAATTTAACTTTTATTCATTCTGAAACTAAATAAACTCTTCAGAAAAAATGTAAAAAGCATGAAAAAGAACTTACATTCAAGATTTAACAACACAATTCAAAAGACAGTAGGTTTTGAAATAAACTCATCTCAAAGGAAAATCATTTTTATTATGCATATGAACATGTAGTATTTCTCTGAAAAAGTACACATGAAAAAAAAAAGGGGGTTCTGTGTTTGCATCTATAACTTGGAGGAAATGATGAAAGAATGCAGATTATTCTCCTTAAATGTCCTTACCTTATTCCTGACCTACTGGCAAATACATGAAAATCTGTGTTGGATAGACTTTTTTTATAGAACTAATGACTGATTTATTTTTGTGTGGAAGAGGATTTTGATATATTGCCAATTTGTTTATTCTACATTTAGACAGCAAAACGTAGAAGAGAGGAAAACTATGTGGACCAGAAGATCCAGATGGTAAGGAAAGAAGAAAGATTTTCACCTTGACAAGGCAGATAATGCTGTCAATGGTAGCTGGCAAGAAGAGGTAGCATTCATTGAGAAAATTACAATGGAAAGAGCAGCTGGTTTTACAAAGCAATTAAAGCAATTTCGTAGAGAATGTCGGCTTCCTTATCACAGGAAAATAATTTTCTCACCTACAAGCACTGCATTTTCCATATCAGGTGCAAACTTTACTGTTTTACATTTGCTTTTAATGTAAGTTTTGAACCAAGTAAATATAAGATAAAAAATTACATCATGTTAAGTATGAAAATATAGATCCTTTACACAGAAAATATTCAGGCAGAGGTACTACTGTTTCTAATGCTGCATGAGTAAATACATTTTAGGATATATGTAATGTATGATCTTATTTAAAATCTGTATGAAAATATAATTTTTGTATTTCTATTTCATGAAAAATACTTGTGTATAGCATAGAAAAATTTTGGACATAGTAAATCTTTTTGAATGCTTGACCTTTTTGTATGAAAATACATCTTCTAAAAATGAAGAGGACAAAGGCAAGCTGTTGTCTGTAATGAGGAAAATATCAAAAGCTAGCTCGCTACTTTGCAGTTGTTCAAAGATATGATCTGATCTAAAGCAGTGACTTCCAACCATAAAACATTTCTCGTTTCTCAGGTTCCTCAACATTATTCACTGTTACCACTCCTCTGTGTACTCCCTGTCAGTGTATTCTTCCTCTACAGTAAGTGACCTACAGCAGTCCCAGAAAAATGGGGAGATGTGGCACAAGAAAGCAGCACTGGGGGAATGTCTGTGGTTTATATTGAAATACTAATTTAGTTGGAAGACAAAGGACAAGATTACACTTCTGAAGCTGGAAAAGGGAATTGCAGGTTTTCTTCCTAAGACTCCGTTCTTCGGGTGGGGGTTGATGAGCTCAAGATTTATAGGTTGGGAGTAGTCAGAAGATACAGAGGAGATAAATGACCATTAAGGAACACCACCCCCTGGAGGGATCAGACACACCTAGTCTGGGAGAAGATTGATAAGAGGACCAAATCAGCATCAAAGGTGAAGGGAACAATAACCAATACGAGACAATATACAAAGAAAAGTGTAATTCAAGACATTTTTTAATGAATTAGAATTTCTTTGGGTTTTGTCTGCATAAATATGAGAAAAATGAGGTAAAGAACCATGTGTGATGGAATGGTTTTCACTGCACAACACAGGCGTGTGCGTGTGAAATAACTCCTACTGCACATCCTGGCCAGAATAAAGTAACGCCTAAATTCTCTAACACTGAAAAGATGTTGTTGGTGAGTCGCTATTTTTCCTGCATTTGCAGTGACACTGTCACACAGAATGTGCAGGACAACGAGGGAATCAGCCAACATGGGGTTAGAAAAGAAGGATCCTGCTTGACCTGCCTGATCTTTCATGACAAGGTGACCTGCTTAGTGGATCAACATTGTCTCAAACAAAAGCTTTCACATAAACATTTTATGAGGTATTAATACTAGTGTTAACTAAACCAATTCTCATTTCGGTGTACTTCAGCTGTAATAATTATGAGAATATGTTACAAGAATGCCTATTCTTGGGTAGTGCACATATTTAGATCTAATTAATGATGAGAAAATTTCTAACTTTGACATTAGGGACAGGAAAAGATTGTCAAAGATGAAAAGCTATTGCACTGCTAATAATTTTATGAAGATTTTCAAATTCTATCATTTAGAATAGAATTGTAATGTACCTAAATTTGTAGAGGAAAACTTTAGATATAGAAAGTGAATTCAAATATATAACCTATGATGATCTAAATGACACAAAACACTGAGAAAAGAAAATTTAGAAAGCAATTTTCCATTAATTTGGAAGCATTTGGTAATATGTAAATGACATTGATGGTTTGTGAGACTGAAATATTAATGGTTAATGACTCAAACAATCGGCCAATTGCAAAAGCCATCTGTGCTTTGCTGAGGATGTGCAAGGCAAAAGCCTCAGTGCAGAGGGCTGAGCACCCGAGGATCACCAACAAATCTACCTTTGCTGAGCAGAAAGCTGGATTTTGAGCCAGATAAGGGAAGAGGGGGAAAAGAAGTAGATCCTGAGGAGGGATGGTGCTTTTTATCATGCTAATGTCTTCCCTTTCACAAAACTGTCTCAGGTGTGAAAACTCCCCTCCGGGGAAAATATTGAGTCATTGACATGTAAAGCTGAAGGGATTCATCCTGTCTGATAGGGCATAACTAAGCTAACTGAGGTGATATGAGGGAGCTGTCCCATTTTAGAAGGAGTCATAAGCCATCAAAGACTTCTAAAGTGCCCCCAGACTCATTTCTGGGGCCTTCCACCCTGTACATCCACAGTCTGAGGCAACAGTGTTGCCTCAGACTGTAAAACTCCCCTCCCCTGGAGTTACGCAGGCATTCCCAGGCAGCCTGAGCATATATTAACCCATTAAACTCTTTGCTTCATGCGCTCTTCCTCACCCCGATGCATCAAGACAATCACTTTGACTAAGGACAGCTACAATCAAATCTTGTCACTTTATCCATGGATGATAATATCTTTCCACTGTTATCCTTTCTTTCTTTTTCTTTTTGTTCCTAACTTCTCAAAATATATTGTAAGCCAGACTAAAAAGTTCCAGTCAGTGCCTCAGTGAATGCATTAATGGTGTCTGGATAAATTAAAGTTGGCTAAGTTAATGTTTGCCAAGTGCCCTACTTTCTCTGGATGTTGTTTTAAAATTTGCCATGTACCTTATTCCATCTTAATGTTGGGAAGTTATAAGTAAAAGTTTGTTATTGAACCTCCTGAGAATGTTCTTTCTTCTATGGAATGCCTAGAGTGGATTAAAGTACTTCTCCCTAAACCCACTGAGCAGACCAAGACATAATGTGGTTTTAAAAAGATTAGATAGAAAAAACCCAAAACAACAAGATTTAACATACTCCTATTGATGATTTACCATCTAAAATACATATGAAACATCAAAGACACCAAAATATAGCTAAAACATCCTCCAAATCCACAGATATCAGCAAGAACAGTAATGGCACAAGGACTTCAAAGCTGCATGGGTGTACATTGGATGAAAGAAAATTAATCAGCCTTCATACATATTTTGATCTGCAGCTCAGAGTTTAAAATACATTCTTCTGTATGGTAGAATTGAAAGAAATGGACACGGATATAAAGTACTTGAAATTTTCTCAGTAAATAACTGAACATGTATTTTACACAAATGTGGTGGTTATTTTTCTTTTTTCTTTTTGTACTACTATATAAGTACAGGAGAACACATAAAATTAAGTAAATCTTGATTTCACACTTCTACCTGTGTGTGGTGGTTGGTATTAAACCACCTGTGGATACTTTAAAACTGAATTATTTATTCTCTGAATTCTTCTTGGTTAAAGTGTGCTTAAAGTTCTTGTTATTGCTCTGTTGTACACACACTCCTCCATACTTGTAGTTTCTTTTATTTTTCTAGAGGCCAGTTCAGTTGTATGTCATCTATTGTACTTTATTTGTCAATTTGGTTAGTGTATGATTTTTGTTACCCTACTATAGGCAATACTGAAGACTGATTAAGCTAATTAATTCCCAAAGAGCTTGGAATTCATCTAGGATATTCTCTAAAGGGATTGCAGGCAGTATGAAAATGGGTATCTGGGGACAAAGCTTTCCTACTTGCTTTGCAGTTTAGCCTTTCTTCTTCCTCCTCTTTCCCGGTGGTCAGCTCCATGCTGTGCAGCTGTCTTCCTCACATCAGCATAGATGTTTTTCAAGTGGTTTGCACAGCATATGTTCTCAGTTGAGGTTTCCAAGAAATTTTGCCTGAAAAATGAAACCAACTCACTTGGGACTTCTGTGAGTTCCAGAAAAAAAAAAAAAAACCAAACCAACAAACAAACAAACAAAAAAACCCAAACCAAAGCAAAAAGAAAAAATCCAGGAGAAAATATTTTCATTAGGTGATCATGAGAATTTGCAATGACAAAAAATTTGAAGGCAAAATGTTCTCTGTTTGGGGTGTACAATCCCAATGGAAGAAACTACAGATCAAAATGTAGAAGTGTATTTTCACAACAGATTTATGTTAACTACTTATTATGCTCAACATAAAATGTGATTTTTTTGCATGTGTAGAAGCAATAGTAATAAAAGAATACTGATAATATGCATTGTGAATTGTTAGCTTTTCCCCATATTTTCTGTCTGTAAATTGACTAAACAGACCATCCTCAGAGAATTTTCTGAATTCCATTATGATATTATTCCCAATGAAGAAGACATTTTTAATCTCCTTGATCCAGAAAAGACAACGGAAGTCTCAGTACAGCAACACTTTCCATACAGGAAAAAGTGACAAACTGCATATATGCTTTTACAAAAGGTAAAATCTGTCTGTGACAATTTTCATAAAACAGCACAGGCAAGGATAAAAATATGCAGATATTTAATTGTGGTTCAGTAGATTATTTTCTTCTTTAATAATAGAATTCTCTCTTTGCTGTTTGTTTAATACTTCTTCAAGATTTTCAGATAAATTGGATAATTACAGAATAGCTGGAGCAAATCAGTATGGCATTTTTCATGTCATGGTTAGTCATTTCCCTTAGATGATGATTCTTGTTAGATTCCTTTGAATTACAGCTAGGCAAACATTAATTATTTCTGATTTTTAATAATTACAAAATTAAACTTCCAAGTGAGGATTGTGTAAATACTCCATTCAGAAAAAAATGTTCTGAATTTTTCTTGCCAGTTTAGCGAATATACAGTTTGGTTTATGCTGTTCCTAGAAGAACAATGCTCATTTAAACAAACATTATTATGAATTGCACTACATCTTCACATCCATGAGCAGATAGTCATGTCTGAGTGACACTGAGATATGTTAGAAATAAGGACACCCATATGGCAGTTACTGGGATACTGTATCTTGAAACTGTGAGCCATAATTTCTGCTTGTTCTAAAGAGTTAAACATCATGTCTTTGTCTGATATATGCACAAAATAAGGACAGACATCAAAAAATGTATCTTGAAGTAATTCTTAAAGAAATTTAAAAGTATATATAATTTATTTTTTGTAGCTGTAGTGAATGCAGTAGCTTTGTAACACACCCCACACACCCTCTCTCACAAGATCAATGACCCTAAACAGTAGCTAACTGTAGAATAATGTGAATATTGTCTTAACATCCTTCTTATGCTGATATTATCCCATTTGAGTCAACTGTGCTTCCCATGTTCACTGGCATTTGGTCTGTGTAGACACTGGGCCAAATGCAAATGTTCCTGGTGTCCTACCTTAAAGTTAAATGAATCTCTGGGGTGATAGTTGATCAATAATTTGCTCTTTAGATCCCTTCTTCAAAAACCTCAAAGGACTGTTACATCTTCTTTTTTTTTTTTTTTAATCAAAGTCCCGTGGATTAAATGAGATACTTCTCATCTGCGATTTCATTGCATTTGGCGTTTTATATTTCCTTTAAAACTTCCCTTTTATTCTGTTGAACATTTAATCAAATGCAGCTAAAATAACAAAGCAGACCTGATTAATTTATTGTTGCCACACAAGAACTGGAAACAGCCTCTAGGCAGTGCATTTTTATCTCTTATGGGTAATAAAGCATTCATACAGTGATGTATTTATTTAACCTCACACATGTTGTTGAACAACCTTATTTACAGCATGCAAAGTTCATTTTCTGAGACACCACAGAGCAAGCACATTTTAAGGTGCTACAGAAGAGTTTAGCCATGAGACTCCCATAAAGGTAAGTCAGAGTTTTGTGAATATCCATAAAAACTTTAAGATCATGCCTTTATTTGATCAGTTACTGCAAAAAATTAATCTCTGAGATAAGAAATAAGATTCTGACCCATTTAGTTTTAAATTTTATGGTCTGATTTGTTGGTTGATTGAAACTGATTTATTAGAAAATTGATCTGGAAGAAACTATTCCTCTAAAATAGTAAGTAGGAGTATTGAATTGTAAGTTCTAGTTTTTATTTATTATCTCCTTCAGCAAGCAACTTTTTTAGTTGCAATGTTTCTTGTAATTGAATAGGAGATTATAACGACATAATCAAAGCTCATCCTCAATTCTCCAGAAGTCCTTTCCTTTTAGGTAATGCCTTCAAGCAGGGAAGAATCCAAGATACTACTTTGGGATGTCTCCATTAATGTTAAAAAACCCCAACAAATCTGAGATTTTGACAAATTAAAACCATAAAATTTGTTCCTCTCTATGTAGTTCCTTATCTGACTCTTACTCATCTTTTTCAATAGTGAAAAGCAGCCTTTTAATTTGACATGAAGTCATAATTTTCCTGTAATAAATCTAGTAGATGATTTTCTTATTCCCTCTAAATTTATGCAAATTTCATCCATGTGAAGTTTTAGATCTTTGCCCATTGCCTAAAGTTACCTAGACAATAAGACAAATGTTCTTCTATGGAATCTCAGATAAAACTAATGGATTCATTAATATCAGATTGGTAGTTTTAGATATTTCAAAATCCTCAATCAGAGCATCTTTTTTCTCTGTAATACAATTTGACACTTTGACTTTTACACATAGGTGCTTATGCCTATATTCAATGTCTGAATTTAGATTAAATGAATGATTTTTTTTAAAAAAAGGACACAAAAAAAAAGGAAAAAAGAGCAATAGTTTCCTCTGCCTGTAGAATCCAAGCTTACTTTGAAAGTATTGGAGGAATGACATTTTCTCAGATTTTCTTTTGAGAAAAGCAATCTGAAATGTCACAGAAATAGCTATCATCCCAAACCCCCAGAATTCTTCCAAAACAAGGTACATGGGGCAAGAACATGCTTCATGGAAAAAGAAGCTCTATTGTAGCAATCAGCGAAAAGTAACGTAGATTTTTACAAGGCCTTCAGTCTCTCTCCTGGTAAAAATAAAAAAAGGCCCATTGATACTTAAATCAACATGACTTGCAAATGCTGGAATAGTGTTTGTAGCTTCAGCATTAGACAGGATTACATCTACATCTCTGAATGATAACAAGCACTGAAACCTGAGGCCAAAAGTATATTTACTTTTTGCGAATAGGCAAGGAGGAAAAATGAATTTCTCTAATCCCTTCTGACAGACATAACCATAAAAGAAGACTATAAAACACCTAGAGAAACAAATAGAAGTGTCTGACTGAGACAGAGAAGCTCAGGTTCTCTGAGCCAAGGTTCAGCACCCAAAGTCGGGGGAACTCTGCAGCAAAGGAGAGGTCTATTAACAAGCAGTAAATGGCCCATTGGAGACTAACTACAGCAATACTCATGAGTGTGGGTCATTCAACATAACTACAAGTGAAACTGTAATGTGTTTTTCTGGGTAATTGTTCCCAAAGAGAGCACTGGGGAGGTAGAAATTTGAAAGTCGGATGAAGAATGGACAGGAGGAGAATCATGACTTGTCTCCTGATGGAATGATGGAATTTTTTCTCTTCTCCTTTTTTATTTTATTTTTATTTATTTTAATTTTAATCTTAGTTTATCAGTATGCAAATATGTAATATTTCTTAAGGTATATATGGACTCTTAATTTTGAAGGTGGATGACTTGAATGTTGTCGGTTTTTTCCTGTAGAATATCACAAAGCAATATTTTTTTTCTTCTTTTTCTCTTTTTCCATTTTTTTTTTTTAATATTTCTACACAGCTACAGCGCAGGTACCTAAGTGGGCCTATCTAGTCATGAATTCAAAAATTTATTTTGAAAAAGCTTTATTTGATGGATATTGTCCTTAAGTCCTCAGGAAATATAGAATCAATTTGCTTTACATATAAAAATATTTTAAAATGCAGTTTTGTTATTTCATCTGCTCTTGATGATGAAATGAATAGATGAAAAAATAGTGTCCTACCGTGGTTGCTATAACTCCTGTTAGTTTATGTGCTGTGATACATACAAACATCCGTATCCAGAATTTTTTCCTATAATTTAAAATATAGTTTTAGTTTTAGTCAGTGCCCCTGCTTGGCACAGAAATAATGTTTTGCACTTTTTAAACTACTTTATCTTCTTTGTAGTAGCATGTAATTATTAAAATAAACTTTATTAAGGAGTACTTTTCCAAAACAATTGCCCAACCCGTGGGAAGCAGAAAATCAGTAAATGCAGTATACGAGCAGCTCTTAGGAATATATACTGAATTGTGAAATGATCCAGGGGAAGGAAAGTTACACTGAGAATTTCTAACTTGCTTCCATGACAAACAGCCAGTGGTCTGTAAGTCTGATCTGCAGCAAATAAAGTAAACAAAATGGGCAGTGTAAACCCCCATGTTTCTGTGTAGCACAGCTTATATAATAGACTTTAAATTGTTTGTAGGCCGTATTAGAAGAGTGCCACTCGATTAGGAAGGATCTAATGGGAGTACAGTTTTATTGAAGATAAACTTTTAGGGAGGTTAGTCCCTCAGCACTTTCTACTTCAGATGAATTATTCTCCATGTGAAAACTAAGAAAGTGATAGGACAGAGGCTGACTTCTGGCAAAATTATCACTGTGGAATCATGTGGCTGACAAGAGATACTGAAAATACAATCAGCGTTTTCTCTATGTAAATATGTAAAGTCTTATTTTTAACTCACCTAAAATCACTGAATTGTGGGAAATGCCTTCCTTTCCCATCTCTCTGACCTGCTGCTTACACCCCAGTCCTAAAAGGAAAATAAGACTCGGTGGTTCCCTTTGCCACAGAGGATGATTTTGAATGGCTCTAATGCCAGTGGAGCAGATTAGTATAGAACACACTTCATAATGGTAAGGGTGCAGGAAAAAAAATATGAAAAACAATGTGAATTATTTAAGCCTAAATTCTGGAAGTAAAAAGATTTTAGGACAAGATTCAATTGCTTCTGATCCCAGGTAACTCAGTTTGAAAGAATTATGTAATTTGTAGTTGCGGTTACTCCCTGTCACAAATTATGATGGAGCATGCTTGAAAAATGCCAGTTATCCTAAATTATTTTCCTCCATTCAACCACAGAAAAAATCAGCTCTGCCTTATTTTATAGAGAAATTAGGTGGCAGAAGAGGGAGTCTTTTAAAATGACTCTTTCAATTTTCTTTCTTGCAAAATAGTTTTGGTTATTTGCAAAACCCGAATACATCAAGGTGTTCATTGACAACTAACAGCTTTCTTGTGTCTGCACAAAGAGTTACAGTGAAGTTGCACCATTGGGGTTGATGGAAGTTCAGTCAAATACATGTTTGAAAGCAGAGGAGAGTGTTCCAGACTTTAAATGTGAAAAACAGCAGAACATGTACTGTTTAGTCCAGAGTATAAG
The DNA here is from genome assembly GCA_013398075.1 of Notiomystis cincta. Classification (NCBI taxonomy): domain Eukaryota; kingdom Metazoa; phylum Chordata; class Aves; order Passeriformes; family Notiomystidae; genus Notiomystis; species Notiomystis cincta. Next base: position 162,900 of record VZRX01014395.1, read on the forward strand.
AAATAGAATCATTTCCCTCCTGTCCCCATTTGCTTGAGAATGTGCAGATGTAAATTACGTCAAAATGGAGGGAGGAAAAGGTTGGGGGGAAAGTAGAATTATGAGCGCGCAGAATATTTTCAGATAAATGGACACTCACCCTTTATGATTTTATTTTTTAAAAAAGGAAAGAGGCATTTGTTTGAGGTAGAGCTGAGTGAGCACCTGGTGAGCAAACTTATTAAAAAAATCTATAATGAAAAAGTTCTTTTGATTTGGCTAAGGCTTGCAAATCTTGAATGGAATGGATTGAAGTAAATGGAAACTTTCAAGTAAAAGGGAACAAATTATTCCACTATCAGCAACACTAGTAAAATAGTAAATCAGATGAAAATAGTTAAGAAGCTTGAATGTCTCTGTCATGATTGGTTGTCTGTGAGGTTTGGGATTACACTGGAAAAGGGAATAAAATGAGGATTTTAAGTGAAAGGTTTTTGGAAAGGAGAGGATTGCAGACACCACTAAAAGGAAGCTCTTTTCCAAAGAAAATTCCAATTTTCAGGCAAAGCTGGTGTTCTTCATGGAAGTAATATCTTCATCCTTGCTAATGGAAACCTGCAGTATTTATAGTCAATCCTTCTGTTGGTTTATGGGAGCACAGCTCTGTCATAGCCCACCCCTATGCAGACATTGCACTTAGTGGCCATTCTTTTCCTCTATAAAATCCTGAGGCAGATTTGATCTCTCTGAGTTTTCAGGCTTACAGAAGAAGATTATCCTGTATATTATGTCTCCTAATCCTTTCTTAACCCTCCTTTTCTCTTCAGCAAATGCCAAAATCAATTGCATCTTCCTTTATTTTCTTGCGAAAGCCCCTTCAGAGGTGTTTAACAGAAGTGTTCAACGCTGGTCATTCCTCTGATTTGTTTATAGCATTCAGTGCTATGAGGCAGTAAGTAAACCATGCAAAACCTGTCAAGGACACAGCCAAGAGAGTTGTGAGTGAAGGCAGGATAATTGAATCTTTTTAGTACCCAACTTAGTCTAACTTCAAAACCAGACTCCCCAGCTGCACATTACTGAAAGAATTCAATCCATGCTGCTGCTGGGCTAGAGAATGGAGTCAGCTGAAATAAGGTGGGCACAGTAAATCATACACAAGCAGGCTAATAGCTGTAGTTCAGACACCTACAATTCTAAGAGTTAACACAGCCCGAATTTAGATTGCATCTTTCCTTCTGCTTGTGCTGGAAAACCTCAAAGCCCTTTTTAAAGGACCACGGAGTCATGTGACATGCAAGGTATCGCTGGGTTGGGAAAGAAGCCTAGGCAGGCTAAGCACAGATGTCTGCATGCTTGATGACACATGATCAGTTAATAAACTCAGTTTTGCCCTTCACATGTGTCCCAACAGAATCAGTGGATAAAAATATAAGCAAGAAAAAGTTGAATGTGAATCTTTGGTTTCTGTTTCACATGGCTGTTGTGGAAAATGTGATGCCAGATAAAGATAACGTTCTCATTTTTCCTTTAACAGACTGCAAAAGAGAGTTTGGAACTCCCACTCCTATTTTTCTCCTTTCACTTCCCACTGTGATTCCCATGACCCTCTTAGAAATTTTGTTCATTCCTGATTGTCCCAGAGCTTCCAGTGTCTTCTCTTTTGGTATCAGCTTTCCCAGAGACTGAGACAATGGTTTTCTGAAATCAAGTCTACCTCTTCCACTTCTTTGGGATCTATTTTTCTGTATCAAGATTCTCTTGCCTTTGAACTTTCTCATTGTATAAAAAAATTGTTTCTTCATTCACCCTTATCCCTGTACCTATTCCCAGTAGGCTGCTTCCCAGGTCCATAGCTTCCATTCACATGTATTTATCTTTTGATGTTCTTCAGTTGTATTTCTTAATTTCTTTGGCTATCACTCTAACCATCAAATGAAGACGTATTCTTCATACAAAAAATGACATCTTCCTGCTCTCTCTCTATCTAAACCATCTTGTAGACACATGCTTTTTTATCCCACTAGCAGTTGTGTAGTAATACTCTCCTAGATAAAAGGGTCAGAGACAGGAAGTCTTCAGTAATGAATTTAATATGGAAAATACTGATGGACTAATTTTAACAAAGGACAGAAAAATTTGCTCATGGCAGAATGACCAGCTCACATATAGGCATTAATGATGACTAGTTGCAATCAGGGGCATCTCTTTAATGTTGAAATTCAAGTCTAGATTCTGTTATAAGGGGGAATGTAGCTCTTCATAAGGACCACATTTTCCATCCTGTATTGTAAAAACCTGATTCTGACATTTTCATTTGCAAAGCTCAACCAGGTAAATCATACCTTGTAACTAGTGTCACAGTAAAAAGAATCCAGTAGTGTATATTAATCTTCATACCTCCATTTGCTCTTTGTGTTATGTGTCGTTACATCAAAAGGTAATAAATCTTACAATAGTAATGTAATAGTGGCTATAGTAGGAATGTAGTATTCATTTGGCTCCAAATGCATATAAGTACAAAAGTTTTCTATTTTGGTCATCATACATTTGATTTTCGAATTCTGAATTTTAAAGCATAAGGAGTAAATTTCACAAGTATTAATTTTTGTTATTTTTCTTCTGACATATTCTCTGTTATTTTCGGATGATAAATTAAAGATTTTTTTTTTTAATAGTCAATAGCTGTTGAAGGAAAATATTAACATTTGGAATTGTTGAATTGTTGAATTGTGTTGAAATGAAATTTTACAGGAACTGGTACCAGAGCAAATTATTGCAGACTGTGAGAAACATTGTCTAATTTAAAGTGAAATCTGCATTTTCTCCCTGTTTTGTTTCATTAACTTCAAGCCAATTTCCTAGGCATTCACTTCTTCCATGACAGCAGCTCTGGGTATGCTTCTGCCTCAAGTGTATCAGTTCTTTATGTGCCACGGATGTCCCACTTGCATGCCAGCAGTGGGAGACAAGTTCAAGGCAGTTCTACAGCAATTTGTGACTGCACAAATATTTTGCATACCAATAAGCCCATTGAAGTATAAAACCCTGTGGTATTCGTCAATGTTTTGCTAGTGTGATTTCAAAGATCAGTATCTCATGTGGTTCATTCCATTTTGCAGTTGAATATTTTTACTATTATTTTTACAGCTGATGTCATAGTATCAAATAGATGGCATAGCAAGGTCAGAACCCACAGCCTAACAGTGCTTCCCTGAGAGAAGGAAATACTAATTTTCCTATAGGAAATTATGATTTACCGAGAACAGGGTTTTGCTGGAGGTAATGAATACAGAACAATAAATGTAGTAAATTTTGCACAATGTTTTTATCAGAAGGGATAGCAGCAATTATGTTTACCACCTCCTCCTTGTTTTATGTGGAGATTGCTGAAGACCTGAGCCATAGAAAGATGACTTGAAGAAGGGCAAAGTATATAGTTATATGAATATGTAGCATTATTGTCTTCTCATCTAGAAAGAAACAGTGTGGGGAGAAAGGCTTGTTAGAGTAGTATAGCTAAGTAAATATGAACTAATTACAAAAAGAAAATTAATTTGGAAAATATGTTTCTGTTTGAACAGCTTTTCCTTCATCTCCATGCTCTTTGGTCTTCATGTAAACCTTTTTTCTCTTATTGTTCTTCTGTTTCTGTGTAGAAAGTTTGTGCTCAGAAGTTCTAAAGCTTCTTTGATAACTTTTTAAACACTATTTTTAAAAACTGTTGATGACTGGCCACATTAGTCAAGTATTTTTTGCATTGTAAGTCTGCAATTTGCAATTGTTGTTTAATTTATTTGCAAAATACTTTGTTGTCATACTGACACTGGAGGTGTTTTTAGATCCAAACCTATATCTGGCATTGTTTCTTTCCTTCTGATTTCCATATGAGTTGATTTTAAATTGTTGATTTTAAACTATATGGATGATTCAGAGCAGGATGTTTCAGAACCACAAAGGAATATGGCTTTCCTGTCATAATTTCATCTTTAAATGATAATTTCTCAACAATTTGGGATTTTGGTTAATGTTCCTAACTCACAAAGCAGCATGTTTCTATTCCTACTATGGTAGAGGTTCTTAAGAAGCAGAGCATACATTATAGACCCACAGTGGTTGTTCAGATTTATCCTCAAGGATTATAAACTCTCTGGCATAGCAATTCCACAGTCATTAGATAAACAAAAGATACAGCAAAGAACTACTAGACATTACTCATAAAATGACTAATGCTAAAGATCCTGAGCACTGTCAATTACCATTATGATCAGGGATGCAAAATTGCTAGGATGACAGAAGCAAAAGGAAAATACTAAGTAGGCAAAATTTAGCTTTTTAGTATCTCTTAGGATGAGGTCCATTGGGTTCATAGCCAGTTATTAAAATGACTAACTTTGAAAACTGTGGCACTTCAAGGAGAATGTTCTGTATCATCCAAAATGCAGAAGAAGGGAAAATGGCATGCAGTCATGCTCTGCCCTTTGTTTTTGATCAAAGTTCTATATGAATTTTATGTATATTTTATTTTGATATTCTATTAGTTGCTTATGGTGATTCACCACAGAAATGCATAATTATAGGATATAAAGAATTTTTTTAAAGTGTGGTAGTGTTTGGTTTTAAGCTACATTTATTATTTAGAATTTTAACAGACTAAAATAAGAGAGATGAGAATAGAAGATAAACATACAAAATACTTTCTAAAATTAATTTTATTATATGGAGTCGTTAAAGGGCAATAGTTACCAAATCCTGGCCTTGGAAATAAGCTCACAGATTACATCTTAATAGTACAGTAGGAGAACTGTGTGCAATTCTGTTCCATAATCAGAAATGTAATTTAAAAGGGATTAAGACTGGTGTGATATCCACTCAATGCAAGGAAGGCAAGGAAAAGCAGGCCAAAGGAAAGCTCTCAACTGTTAACTTAAAACCCACACAGCAAGTTTCCACTAGTAACAGAGTGCTTCAGCATATTCACATATTCACCATCAGGCAATAAAACATACTCTATGTAATATATCAATCTTTAGTAGGGTCTATCTTCCACTCACAAGGCGTTACTAAAAACCTGACCTCAACTTCCATTAAAGAAGCATTTCTACACCTGAGTATAATTAAGACTGGAATATAAAATCCTTTTTCTCCTAAAAGCATTTTTAAGGAACAAATGTAACTGTTTTGAGGAACATATATTTCAATATTTAAACTTGTGTTTTATAATCTATCATAGTATACAAGAATAAAAGTATTTAAAATTAAATCGAAATCATGACTTTCTGCCTCTTTTTTTTTTTCAGCAAATGAATAGATTAAATGTGGAATATATTTCAAGAGATTCATTCACTCTAGTTCAAGACAAGGTTATCAAGACTTAAACCATTTGCAACAAGCCTGTACACTCTGTAATTACCATTAAAAAGATCTGTTCTTGTGTTCCTTATAGAAATGTCTTTCTAATATTTGAACTTGGTTTGCTTCAACCCAGGAGGTTTATTATATTTTGTCTTATTCATAGTGAACTCACAGCTAATGAGAATGAGACTATTCATGAGGTAAGAAGTCACATAAGAAATGACAAACTAACAATTAAATGAGTACAATTAATTTGGGCTGCATCTGAAGCTATAAACATAGGAATTGTTGTGTGAAATAGATACCCTCCAAATTATCTAAATCTCAAATCTGAAAATCAACTCTGATTGAGGCAGAATGTCATGGAGTTTGTTTTGGCTGCAGCAGAGTTTTGGGATGTACGCTATAGTTTGCTGCTAGGAAGAAAGAAAACATGGAGTTGAAGTTTCCCACTATTAATAGCGATGCAATTGATATCTATTTTTTAAAAACCTTTGACTACCAAGTTACTTAGAATTTTCAGACCTGCCTGGTACTGTGAAATTCTGTTTTTCAGCACTCTGAAACACACCTAAATTCAGGACACTTTAGAAGATTTAAGAGTAAATAAAATTAATATGATTAAGGATGTTCAGTGTTTGACTTTCTCTTCTATTGTTATTGTGTGCTACATGTTAACAATCTCTATTACCCAAAATGGTTTTAGTGTTTTCTTAACATTTTAAGTGGCTGACATACTTTCATAATAGGCTACAGGCTTGGAATAGCATACTTGATTTCAAGTTTTCAGGGATAAGCACAAATAATGATTATAAATTCTAAAGTCACCATATGACACCATGTTTATCTGCAACAGCAAAACGATATTTTATGCAAGTATGTCATTGTGGTTTGGCTTGAGACTTAGTTAAGCAATTGGTAAATGTGTCTCTTGGAACTAGTTCTTGGCCTTGAATGCAGATTACTTGCTTCACAAAATTAAGATTTCCTGCTGGGACATTTGGTAATTTCAAATGTGCTTTGCCACCTTAATGGCTATTGACTTACACTCAGAGGAGAAGAAAAAGTCCATTATACAATGTACTGTATATAATACATGGCAAAAGATAAGCTTTGCAAGGCCATGTATACCTCTGAAATTAGTGAATTTAAGCAATTCAGAAGGGCAAAATTAGATGAACAGGAGATAAACAGTATTGGTGAATGCTTTACTCTTTAAGAAGTAAATTGTCAGTTTTAGTAAAATTGATACCAAAGATTGTTAGAATTTTAATTTTTACTCCTGGGTACTGCCATCAGATTTAAATGTACTGTAGTGTGAATTCCAGAACAGGTCCCAGAGATTTGATACCACCTCCTATATAACCTTTTCCTCTATGACTTTTGGCAAATCACTTATCCATCCAAAGGTATGAAAAATGTCTTCTTATCCATCCATGCAATGATGTTTGAGGCAAATGATTCACTAAAATTTACTAGCATGGAAAAAGATCAAAATGTAATAAAATGGTGGTTTATAAATGCCTTCAAAAGTACAGTTCTTTAAAGGAAATATTTTAAGATTCTCAATTTTTAGCAATTTTATACTTTAACATTTTATAGATGGATATGTCAGAGGCTGTAAAAATTGCTTCAGAAAGATTGGTTTGTTATCTGTAAATATTTATTATATCTGTTGTACCTTATGTACTATAGTTGTTAAACATTCATATAGTGGGAAGGGCATGGATTTCTGCTACATAAAACATGTGCTACATAAAAAAATGCACATTTAAGAACGTTCTACTAGTTTGAATCTGTTAAAATCAGCTTTTCTTTCCCTGTGCTATTGGTTGTACCAATATGAAGACTTCTATTCACCACCGTAATTGCTGATGGTATGAAATATAGCTTCCTAAAAAGTGTACAATGAAGTATTTTGTTTCAGCATCTGTTGTATGTCAGTGCAGAATTTCAAGGGTACAAGATTGTGTAATCTTTCCTTGCAGAAGACATCAGTCATGAAAAAGTGAGACAGAGTTAAAGAGTTAGCCTTTCTTGGCTCTCACTGCATCTAATTCAGGCATGCATGACCCATTGCCATCATTGCTGTACTTATGCCAGCTGGTTCTGATTATTAAGAAAAACAGCTTTGCGTGCTGAACATATAAGAATAAACTATTGTCATGTGAATGGAACACTTTTGCTTCTAAGGGGTATAAATATCCTTATAATAAAAATAAGGTGGCTCCAACTTCTCATGTCACAGAGAACAAATAATAGCTCATCAAGCATACTACAAATGGAACTTGGATATGGAAGGTACCCTTACCAGGATCAGTGTGATTTTCTTCCCCATTTTTGAAGTGGGACATGGGAGGTAAACGTTTTACAACTCTTACTCTTCTAAAATGAACTAATTCCAAGAACAGATACTTTTGAACAGTTAAGGGGAAAATTTTGTCACACTATATGTTCTTACCCTGTCCTAATGTCAGATAGGATGAGTTATATTTCCCTCACCTCCTCATTGATTTTAAACTAGACACCATGAAAATCCTGGATTCCTAGCAAATAATAAACTCTTTTAATATTTCCATCAGGGAATAATAAAATCAAGTATGTATAAAAACATACCCTTTAGCATATGAAAGCATAGAAGCATGTGAACTTATACAATAACCAGTAGATACCTCATTTTGAGTACATTCACATATTGACACAACAACGTATGCCAAATAAAACTCTCATGAAGCCTGGAACTCAATAAGACAGTGTAATAAAATCTGGGATACAACTTCCTGAAGTGGGGTCAAAATCATCATGTTCTACTAGGAATTGCTCTGGAAGGGTAAAATCCCTAGAAAAGATAACTAGATACCTAAGGAAATATTTGGAATAAAAAGAAACTTCATTTGGCGTGTGGCACTTGGCATTTGGCCTATGCAAGACATAGGTAGAGGTGTAAGTTTTCTAAACCTGAAAAGGGGAAAATATACAAAGATTTTGCAGTGTACTGAAAATACATTAACAATCCATTCTGCAAACTACATGTTCAGTTTCTCATTATTCTCTAGTATTTTTGGCTGTGCAGAATTTTTTGGCCGTTTTTGTGGAATTCATAACTGAAACAAAGGTTTATTAAATGTCTCAGAAAAGAAAAAAATCTAATTATTGTTAATGTGATATTGATAATTTATGTCAACATTACTGTAAAAACTGCAAAGTGATCCAGTATTTGCTCATAATTCTGACACCAATTGTTTCCACATAGTGAATTAATCCTGTAAGTTTATAGCCAAGATGAACACAACGTAAGCCAGAGAAAGAAGTGAATGAAGGAAACTTAAAGCTGATTTGTGTATTCCCATGATTGCATGATGTTCCTCTGGCTGACCATTTCACCTGGAATTAGGGGGTCTGTATGATCAGAGACACATCAGACTGACGGCTCTGACCTTTATCTGAATCTTCCAGACAAGAGTCCCAGAGTCCAGGAACTGAAATCCCTCTACCTAAGCTTCACTTCCCACCAAAAGATCCTTCCGATTACTTTGCGCTTATCAGGTTTCTGTTGCCAGGAGGAACCATCATAATGACCTGGTTGGCCCTGGAGGCTGTGTATTTCCATTCACTGACTCCTACAACAACCCAAGGATTTTATGCTTGAACTAGAGCATTTCAAAGACAATAGTGTTGGCTGAGACTCAAAATTATATGAACTCCTAGACAGAATAGGAATCAAAGACTGGAAGATAAACAGCTATAACAGAGCCCTCTGTAACCCATTCCAGTAGATGGTTTCATGGATTTCTTCTCTGCACCCTTTAAGACAGAAGAACAATATGTGATTCTTTTCACACTGTAATTCGAGTGTCCATGGTAAGAGTGTGCAACCAGTAACAGCACTTAGGTTCACTTTATCCACAGATTATTAACTTCTGGGATATTTTGCTCATGCTATCAGTTGTTGCTTAGGCAGTAAGCACACTCCTCAAACTCATCAGGTAGATAATTTTAAAGCAAGATTGTCAGTAAGTGCCTCATGTCACAGGGGTAACGGGAAGAAGGAGCCATAAAGACACTTGCAGACAGTTTTGCAAGGTTCAGCACATCACTCGTCCTGTCTTCTCAATCAGTCAGGTTTGAGTCCAGTCCCAGGCAGCACCTGCATAAGAAGTTTGGTGACACACTGGATAATTCCTGTCGGAATTACAGGGCTTGTTAACAGAAACAGCCCACTGTGCAACACTTCAACCTTGCCACCGACTTGCCCTAATGTTGTTCTAGAAGAAATTTCTGTTGCTCAACCTCTTCTGGATTGAAACATCAGGGAAAGGAAGGGAAGGGAAGGGAAGGGAAGGGAAGGGAAGGGAAGGGAAGGGAAGGGAAAGAAACTAAGATTGATGCTGGAGCATATCATGGTTACAGCACGCAGATTACCTCTCTATCATTTGCAGGAAGAATAGGGAGCTGTTAGGTTTGGCATTTGGGAGGAGAATTATTTCACTATCCAATACTTCCTGGATATGTTTTTCTAGTCTAGGACATAAGCTCTTCACTCATTGCTCTCCTATATCACTGACATAAGTATTAAAATGATTCCCTTCTTACATAATTGCTAGAAGGCAATTTTGAGGAGTGGGAGAGCTTTCTCAGACACATTGTTTCCTCTCTGAGAAATGTGATAAATGTGGTATTTCTCTTTCCCTTACCAAAGACAGGTCATATTTCAAGCATATTCTATAATTCAAAGGAGAGAAGAAAACGAAAAGAAAATGGAAAGCGAAAGGAAAAAAAAAAAAAAAAAAAAGGAAAAGCAATGCAAAAATCAATAGTTACGCCTGTAAGGTTTAGGAAAACTTCTACCACCAGAGCTATAAGTCCTCCTTCAGGCAAAACTTCCTCAGAGAATAGGTGTTTTACCTTTCTTTTTTTTCCTTCTCCTTTTCCTTTCTATTTTCTTGATAGAGGGTAAATTATAAATTGTTTATTTAGTATAAAAGTGAATAATTACAGTATTTAGCCTTTGAATTTCTAACTTAAATTGCCAGTTGTAGCCCAGATTATATTTTTTTTCTTAAAGAAAAAGACACAGCCTCATAGGGAAAAGAGTAGTATGAGCAAGGGCAGCACATGTTTTCACATTCCATCTGTATGTACATCACATGAACTGCATATATAACACTCCTGATGCTGCCAATGAGAATTTTAAAGAGGATTTGCAGGTTACTAAATGTCTGGCCTCACCTTCAGGACTCTCAATCACAGTGAGGTCAGTAAGAATCGTGCCATGGGATTTCATTCTGTCTCAGTTTCTTTCGATAAAGCCACTGAAACTTCTCATTATGAAAAAAAACCCTATAAACTACATGAAGAATCTTTAGAGATGGCTGTTAGGTTTGTGGCAGAAAGGGCTGTGGAGGATTTATACTTCTCTCTGTGATAGGAGGTACAGGAGGTTCCCATTCAAAGATCCTGCTTAGGCTCCTCAACTGTCTTGCCATGACCAAGAAACAGCAGAAATATTTGCTCTTAGGTGAACATGCAATTGTTACTCTAAGTAGTATATCAGGGCATTGGGCCAAGAAGTGAGTGACCTGGTTTCTCATTTCATCTTCAGTCTCACACAACTCAACCTGTGCACTAAAAAGAGCAGGCATCAGCAGAAGAGCAAATGAAGAAGGAAACCTCGTGGCTAAACCACTAATTGCAGAGTATGAGCTCCTGCTTCCAAAATTGCTTGCTTTTTAAAGAATGTTTATGTGGAAGAAGTGCTTCCAAGGAGCAGGAACTGCAACCTCAGATGCTCCCCCATCTCCATTTGAATGCAATGAGGGAGACCTTCTACAAATTCCCCCACCCACATCAGCATTTCATTGCTAGCTCTGCTCTGGCCACACTTCTACCAGCAGCAGGATGCCTTTACTCCCAGCCCACACAAATTCAGCATCCTCACAGCATGATTCTTGAGGAGAGTGATGTGGAAAGCCCCAGGAAAATCCTCCTGATGTACCGCAGATCAATTCAATGCCATTAGCATGTGTGTCTCTGTGCACTTACTGTATCATAACCTGCAGAAGAGTAAAGAATAAAGAAGCCTCTTTTCTGAGTGAGACAATGTCTTTAAGCAGTCAATTAGGCATTTCTAGAAATCGTGTATGAATGAAAAACAAAGCGATTTTTAATGTTTTTTACTCAGTGAAAAAATTTCATTGCCTTAAATTTCAATGTCTCTAGAAGACGTTGGCTTAAAAATTTTCAAAATACAATTAGATGAAAGAAGCAGGATTAGCTTTCCTCGAAATACATTCAAATAACACAAATTCTGACAGGCTAGGAAAGTTGAATTTAATTTTTCTTT
>VZRX01014397.1:0-218237 GCA_013398075.1 Notiomystis cincta
GTTTGTTTTCAAACCTGCACACTATCTAAACTTAATTTTAGTTGGTTTTATACTTAACAGATTTTTATATATATAAATAATTATAATTTTCCTTGTGGTTATTAGATATAATAATTAAATAATATGTAGAATATAATTATAATAAATTAATAAATAAAGCATACATATCTTTAGTTAAATCTTAATTTTACAGCTGATTTTGGCAATGTTACCTGCATTTCTGAGGGCACTGGACCTTTTAAGATGACATTGTTTTACACAACTGGACCTTCAAGAGGACAAAATGGTAATTACATGGATGTAATACATCATCTTTTGCTTTAAGGGGCTTTTGGGATTGTGTTTTAAAGGTGTCTAATTTGCATAATTGATGAATTCATATCTCATTTATTTACAAGACAACATGAGATTCCACCTGCAGATTCCAAGTGATGCTAAATCTTTGGTGTTCTCATAATTAAAAGGATATATGAAAGCTTAAATCTTGTGAAGTTGGTTGTAAAGGGTGAGACAGGAAAAGCATTTTATTGTTTTCAGGACTGGAAAGGATGAAGCAACAACTATTTACAACCTTTGTTCATTTGGGATTTTAAAGTCTTTGGCAAGAGCTGCAGATTGGTCACAAAATACCTGAAGAATTTTTGAGGAAAAGTAAAACATGGAGTTTCTCCACTCTCCTTTTATTGTTACTAATTTGGAATAAAATGAAAACTGCCACGAATTATCTACTGCAAATTATAGGAATTAATTTCCTGAAACTCCAGCAGCATAATCCTTTGCAGAGCTCTTGGAGCAGTGAGATGTTTTCCGTGCCTCTTTGCCTGACTGAAGATTGGTTTAAGCTTCAGTGTGGCTGAGAGGGACACACTTGGCATCCCACTTCTGGAAAAGCTGGGAAGCTGCAGTGGCAATCATGAGTCAGAGCAGACACAGATACTCTGCAGTGCTTTAATCCCTGCAGAGGACATGGATTTAATCAGAAATCAACCAAAGCCTCTCACTCAGGACGACACAAGTCCTCTTCTGAAGCTGTTTATCCTCGTTTGTTACTGAGGAGCCCCCTGAATGCTTCAGATAACACATCACACTGAGGGGTGGTTTGATTACTCTGTGCAGGCTGTTGAGATCTCTGTGCCTGCATTTTAGCAGCAGTTTTGTGCAGCACATGTGCAAACTGAGTCACACTCAGCAGTCACACAACTGCATCTGAAATGAGGGTATGCTGAATGCATCTGCTGCAGCACCCGGTAACTCAGGGGTTAATGCTCGGTGCAGAATTTCAACATCCAACCCAAAAAGTTGGAATAAATGCAATTGTGACCTCGACAGAAGCAGAGCAGCATCCCAGCCTGAGCAGTGCCACAGCAAACGCTCTGGGAAGGGCAGCAGGGCCCTGCCAAGGGAACCACTCCGGAGCTCCTGCCCAGGAAAGGAGCTGAGCTCGGGGTCTCGGGCAGGGAAGTGGCAAAAGCCCAACAAAATTGTTTGTCTCTTGCCTTTTTTATCCTCTCTGCTGGGACATCTTTCAGCTGTCACTCTGTGTTGAACAGAATGTGAAGTCCTGAGTGAGCCACCTGCAGGAGGAGGTGGCAGATGCTCCCCAAAGCCAGGGAGAGGCTCTGTCACAGCACCAATTTCCCTTCTGGCTTGGCAGAAAAACAGCTACAAAAACAATCAAAACTAAATCCCAACACCTGAGATGGTGAGACACCACTACAGAACCAACACTGTTTTTTTCCATTCTTTTCTATAACATCTCAAAAATCTACCAGACAAGCTGCCACCTCTGCCCTTGGAACTTCTTTTCTGATTTTCCTCATTTTGCAGAGAGAGGGATGTACAATGGCTGCTGAGTCAGCCCAGTGGCCAGAGTCAGTCAGTGAAACCCAAAAGGTGCTCAGCAAATAGTAATGAAAGAGAATATTTTCATAAAGCCCCCAAAATCTTGTGCACACTGCACTGCATGACCAAGGTAAAATCATATTTAATGCACAGGTCTGTCCTCTCTGAATGAAGCAACTGATTTGGAGCATTTAATATCTTAATTAATTTAATAACATGATGGCAATGACTGAGGGATGGCACTGGAATATCAAGCAGGAAATTCAGATCAAGTTTTGCTTTGTACATTTACTGAGTGTCTCCCATGCCTATTCAGTAATTTTAACTATGTGTATACAAATGTCTTCTATTTTTTTTTATATGTGTGTGGTCTGAGGGCCACAACATTAATCATGTTTATATATATATTTGTCATTTTGTCTTCCCATCCATATTCTTAAGAAAAGAAAAACACATTCAGCAATAAAATGAATGTTATGTGGCTCTTTATAAGAAACAACCATTTGACATTATCCCCAAAGCCTTTATCACACAGAAAGTCAGAGCACACAAGAAAATGCTATAAAAATAAAGTATTTAGGCTCTTGGACAGATCTATCCTGAGAAATATCTGCCACTGCCATATAGAAGCATTTTCAGCTGTGAATGGGACAGTCATGCCCAGCAGTTTCTACTCACCCATTCACACCACTCCAGCTCTTTTTTAGGCAACAGAGCTTTCCAAAGGGAGCCACAGTGACCAGGGATGTGTCCAGCACCCACTTTGGAGCTGGGCAAATATTACACACCTATGGATGACCCTGGACAGGGCAGTTCAGTACCACAGAACCCAAATAAAGAGTTACTCCACTCACCCTGAGTACCTGGGTGCTACAGCTGTGTCTCCCCTACTGCTGTGCTCACCACCAGGTTCATTTCTTGCTCTCTATACCCACTCTAAATAAAGTATTGTGGCTTTTTAAAAGAAGGAATACATCATGTAGAATATTGAGAATTGCCCCAATTTATATTAATTACCAACTGGCACCTTGGGGACAAAACATCTTATGAGAATTGTGCTGCACTAGATTAGAAGGATCATGGGGGCATATGAAGAAGAAATGGGTTTGTATTCAAATGGTACTGATTTTCCAGCTCACCTTTTTCTGATTAGCTGGGGACAAGCTTCTGTAGAGCTTCTTGCCTTGCTTGCCAGCATTCCAAATGGTGAATGATGCCCAGGAGCTCAGCACTCTGTCCTCAAGGAACCTGACTCGGTGATTCCAGATGGTTCCCCTGGAGGGTGGGGAAAAGGGCAGATTTTAACCCCTAAAACTTTCAGCATTATCCTAGACCTCATATGTGCACACTCACCTACATGTAAACCTGACCAAAGGGATAAACATAATACAGAAAAAAATCTCATCAAGACATTATACTGGAAATTTCTGAGGGAAATGTAGAAAAGAAATTCTGTGGAAGTTCTCAGACAAAACCCATTGGGATAGAGAGGAAGCTGCAGCTAAACAACTTGTATTTCCAAGAACCCTCCCAGATCACAAGAATATGAAAAGCTGCAGCTGTGGTAATGAAATTCAGCCCTTCCCACACCTGTACTCACCTATGAACTGCTCTAGGAAACTGCAGTGACACAGGCAAAGCATCTCCTAAACCAAAGCTGACCTCCTCCTGCTCCATGTTCCATGGGATCATTTCCTTGGCTGGGGTAAAGCTGGAATCTCACAGATTTAGGAGTCCAGCTCACCCCCACCAGCACCCAGTGCTGCAGCAAAAATGCATTTACAGGGTGGTATTTGGCTCCAACAGGTCAGGTGTGAAAGCTCTGAATCAGCCCCCACAAGAATCACTGAGCTGCAAAGTCCCACCCAAACCACCCTGTTACACAACTCACACTGACCAACCTGCCCACACACATTTCAGAGCAAATCAGGGAGATTTAACTGTAAAAATTCCAAAGTATTATTCAGCCATGACACAAACAAGACTGTCCCTTTATGTGAAGTTCATAACAAACTGCAATTCTAGAAACAAAAGAAGTGGGATTTTTTTTTCTTTTTCTAAAAAGTGGTGTGCCTCATAAAACTTTCTAAAACATTTTAGGGAAAAAAAGGAAACTGGCAGATGTCTGTGTGCAATGACACCAAGTGGCTGAGGTAAACAAGGGTGACACAAATACCAAATGACAAATCCCACAGCTCTGGAACCAGCAGCAAGGGACCATCCAACAGCCTTAGGGACTGAAGATCTGCTGACATCTTCACCAAGCTCAAGACAGGTTCTTAGAAAGGAAAACAATGTCAAGGAAAGCAGTTTGTTCATGGTCCATTTCTCCAACTGGCAAATCCACTTGGACAACTACAGCTTTTTTTCATGTTTGAGTGTGTGTGTTCTACCCTATATAATGTAATATTTAAGATTACATCATTTATCATGGAATAAAGAAAACTGCCTGCTGTTTTTCAGCATCTGATTTTTTCCAGTGTTCATTTAATATTCATTAACTGGGAACCCACCTCAGACTTACTAAACAGCTTCCTAGAGAGAATAAATTGATTTTCTCAGCTTGACAAATGAATCTTCCTAAACCAGTATCTCCTGAACAACACACCTTGAGCTGTAACTTTCTTCCACAGGAAATTCTGATGAACACCAAGTGTCTCCTCATTAAGGCAATCTTCAAACAGGATTTGCCATTTGCTTCTTTGCATCCTTCCCTCACAGCCTTGAGTTATTTTTTGAAGACCACACAATCCTCATAGGACCCAGCGACCCCACTTCACTTCAGCACAGCCAGATCCTGCTTAGCACTTCATCCCTGATCCTGGTGTGGTAATTTGGAAAGGACTCCATGCACAAAGAAATGCACCCAAGCACGCAGCCACTCCATATAAAATTTCCCCACAGCTTCAAGGGTGACAGCTCAGCACCAGCATTTCAGCTAATGGAGAAAAGAAATTCTTGGATTTGATCAAAAATCTCTTCTAATGAACCCAAAAGATGCATTCCTGCTGCAGAGCTTTAACTGCTGCTGGCATCCTTTGACACTTGCCTTTTTCCACGTTCACTGCATTCCCAGAAGGAAAGTTAAAGGAGCAAAATATGAAGGCCAAGTATTTTTCCAGGATCACTTTACTAGAAATTTTAGAGCTTCTGCTCACTTTTAAAAAGGATGATTATTGCTCTGCACATAAATGGGAAGGTTTTAAAAGGGATTTTGGTTTGAAGTGTGACTTCAGAAGGATAATGCCATATTACATTCCAAAGGAACTCCAGAAGCTGTTCCATTGGCTTGAGTGACACCAGCAAGTTTCTTTTCCACTTGAGTTTGCAGCATTAAGAAAGCTAAAGTAAAAAACCAGGCCAGAAAAGAACTTTTAGGTAATTTCTAGGCACAGTGCAATCACTGCAATCTACCTCCAGGCTTTGGAGATGTTTCTAATTGCCATGGAGATGATGTCCCAGCACAGCAGTACTGGCTCTTCCAGACAGCTCATGGGTGCTGTCTAGGTGCTGGGAGCCTCTGTGCCACAGGAGTCCCTGCTGAGGTCAAATTCACTCACACCAGAGCTCAGTGTTGTTAATTACCCGTGAGGATTTCAGTCTGAAGCAGATTTACTGACTCATCTCACCTTGGAATGTTATCCTGGAAATGCAAGCAGGGAAAGCATGTAAGAGAACTGCACTCCGAAATAAAAGGGTATGAAAGGTGTCAAACTCCAAATTAACTGGATTCTTCTACCAGAAGAATATTGACAGACAGCTTCATTTAACACCAATAAAAAACTTCCTTAAATGCCCACTGTGGGTTGAAAAAACAAAGCCAATATCCCCAGCAGGTGGGATTTTTTGCTTGCATCACTATGAGGCATTCTTATGACACACAGAAAAGCATTTGAAGCTGACATCCCCATCCTGTGTGTTTTCAATGAAAAAATTAAATTGCATCAAACCCTTTGAAGTCTTGAGTTAACCCTGAAAGACTTTTAACAGTGCAAGCTGAGCTATCAGATACACACAGAAGTGAGGGGAGAATTTGTGACTGGGCTTTAGAGTGACACTCAGAGGCTTCATCTTTGTGAGAACTCCCCCTGCACAAACAATCCCACAGGCTGGAGCAAAAGGGAGCTTACAGGTGTCAGAGGAGAGAGTTTCGGTTATTCCCTTCAGGTTTCCGGTTCACCTAATTTGCCACGTTTTTTGATGTTTCCAGGAGAGATAACTGGGATTCCTGCCTTGAGGGATAAGGGAATGCCATTTTCCCATCCTTTACGAGCCAGTGCAGGTGCACCAGACAGGAGCTGTAGCAACGTGCAAAGGGTAATTAAAGAAAATGCCTGAAACCATCTCGAAGTTGTACAAACCACTGCTCAGAGATGATTCTCACAGCTATTTTCAGATTATGCATTATTACTTATTGGCAGCCACCAGCAAAACCTAGGAGGTATTGTTGCTCTGCATCACCCCAAACCAACAGAGCTTTTCCTACCCATCTCAGAAAAGATCAGAGTAAGCAATTTGCAGTAGCCTTTAGGAGCTTTTCCAAGCCTGTGTTCAGTTCACAAGATTTTCCTCAGCCACAAGGTGGGACAAAATTCTTCCCACTGTACAAATCTGTCCCCATATCCCAATGCTCCTTTTTGACCCTAACTCTTGAAATACATTAATTCCCCTGTTTCTTTCATTTTGTTGTCACAACTTTGCAAAAAGAAATTTTAGAAGTATTGCCACTTGAAATATGATTCTTGAGGCTTACAGGACTTTCCTAAGATCTCACTTGTCATGGCCCCTCAATGCTCATCAGTTATGGAGCCTGGGAGGAAGAAGAGGAGCCAAAATTCTGCAGGAGTGAGACGAGGGTATTCATGCAGAGGGTGAGAATGACTACGCCGTGTGTTCCTCAGCCCCAAGTAGTTACTACCAGACCATCCACCCAAGTCATGCAACAATGGAGCTCTGTTAAAAATGTGTGGTGACCTACTGACTGAATATGGGAGTCAAGAAACATCTGCTCTACTCCTATTTTGAAATGAAAGATAATGTGACAATAAAAGCAACATGATTTAATGTCTGAGCTCAGTCAAACCTCGCCATATTGTTGCACTGCCTTTCCCCTCCTTCCCCCAGTGAGGCCACATAAGTGAATCCACAGAGCAAAGACAGATGTACAAATACTTGAGAAATGCAGAAACACAAGCCCGATATCCTGAACAGTCCTGGAATTTTAGGCATCGATTGCCATCCCCAGAAACACTCCAGCTCCATAAATCTGAGCTCTTCCCTCCGTGCTGGCCCTGCACAGTGCTCAGGTAACACCAGGCAGGAAGGGGAGCTGCCCACGTGAACAGCCTCTTCCAGGCCTTTTTACTGATGGCAGGGTGAGAGTTCTGCATGATGGGTGAGCCTCACCTGATCCACAGAGCAGAGATGGAAGAACAGAGAACTCCAGAATCACAGCAAGGACTGAAAAAACAGATCCCTTACAGCCAGTGTTGCACACAGAATTCAAGGCCCTTACCATCCACAGGAAATTCAGAAATAAATCCTGTTTGAACCTTGGCCATGCTGGTGAATAAACTGATTTTTTTGCCGTTGTTGTTCTGTTGAACTTCATGTGAACTTATTAATTGCTGGACTATATCGTCCCACTGAGTTATTACATTTACACTGTTAATAGGTTCTATTAATGTCTGAGTTCATCTTCAGGTCACGGGTCATTAGCTGAGGCATGGTTTGCATTGTGGCCTATTTTTCATGAAAGGCTTATTAAGAGAGACAGAGACTATCAATGTTAATGGCATTTACTTTTCAAGAATCTAATGAGGTCATTAGTTTCCATGTTTAATTGAAGTGCCAAATGCAAGCGTAGAAGATAAAAATGCAGTTGACCTCATCTTTATTTCAGCTCTACAGGAATACAGGAATGTTCCTGTCTCCTGCCTGCTTTTGGCTGTGTGTGCCTGTGCAGGAAATGAAGTGCAGGAGGCATTCCTGTGCTCACCACAGAGCCGAGAGCACCTCTGCAACAGCCAAGTGTGTCCTGTTCCTCTCTGCTCAGATCACACTGGAAGCTTCCAGTGCCTGAAACCAGATGGTTTCAATAGATTATGTAATTCTGGTTATTTCTGCAGAGCAACATCACTCTCATTCTGAGCACAGGGGATCTGAAATTACTGAAGCCTTGCAGGTGCACTTCACCTTTTCTGTGTGAAAGGGAATTGCCCGGATCTTAGACAGAAGGTACAAACTTTATTGTGTTAAATTTGTCTTGACTAAAATCTTGTGAACTGCTGAAGGATTAACTGTGTGCCCCAACCCACTGTCTTCATGAGCAGCAAGTGCAGTGTTTTACTGCTCCACTCACTCTGAGCTCACTTTCATCTCTCAGTGAGGCATTGTTGTATACACAGTTCCTTTCTCTCCCCCTTGGCAAGATAAAAATCTATGAATTTTAAAATGTTTTTATTATACATCAGACCTTCTTACTCAGTTCTCCTCACTTAAAGCCAGCTCTGAGATGGTCTCACATCAATTTAATGTGGCCATGCAGCACTGAGTACACAAAGCCCTAGGATACAACACCAAATAAAGTGAATTAGATCCACGAGATAGGATATGTGGGGTTTTGTGTTGTGAATTCCTAGTTGAAGAGAAGTTTCTCAAAATCCAGCAGGTATCCTTCACAGACTTGGGATGAAATGACAACAAGAATATTCATATTTCTGCCTGCACCTAATGAAATCTAAATACAGACACTGAACTTCATGCAGATTCTGTCACGCACCCAAAACATTTAATAATGCAGACTGATGCCTCCAGGGTAAGGGAGAATGCAAATAAGATCTAGTTTCCTGCTTCACAGATATTCTCAACTCCAGATATTTGTTCCAGAAGGATACTAATCATAGGAAATGACCTAAAGCACATGAGTGTTTGCAATTATACATACTAACTCAAAAAAAAACCAAAAAAAAAAACCACAAAAAACCAAACCAAAAAAACCAAAACCAAATGTCACTTGCCAAGTAGTTTTACACATATTTTTAAGAAGTCTGAAAATGCAGTGAGGCTTCTTTCCCCCTGGAAGGTTCTGAAAGACACTCACATAAACTGAAATCATCACAGGCTATGAGCAACTGTTGTCCTTGCTAAAAAGAATGAATGGTGCACCTTTGTATAAAAATGTCCTGCTCTGGTTTTGAAGACTGAAACCAGGCACAAAGTGTTAAAAAATCAACTTTCCTGCAAACATCATGTGGATCTCACACGAGATATTAATTTGGCTGGTGAGTTGCTACTTCCAAATCCAGGTCTAGGCTAACTCAAAATCAGAAGATGACACAAGCCAATGGCAAAAAGCAAAACACAACAGAAACCAGCTCAACAAAACACACCTTATAAAGAAAAAGGCTTCTAGAAAAGCCTTAAATAAGGTGGAATGACCAAGAGGCAGATTAAGCAAGACCCAAATGAAGTTAAACCTTTGTGATGAGTCCATCAATCCCATTTTGCTCAACGTGCACCTCGCTCTCCCAGACACAAACACTGGGCAACCCTTCCCAACTTGGGCAACAAACAGGGGAATGAGCCAGGACAAGGAGCTGTTGCACAACCTCGTGTTTGGAACCAAGCATCATCCCCAGCAGTACCAGCAGGAAGCCAAGGGGAAGAGCAGCTCCCCAGATTTCTTCAAATGAGACAAGGAAGGCGCCAATTTGGACGTGCACCCTGCACATCTGAAACAGCTCTCAGCATTTCCACATTCCCCCAGGATGCTGTAATTCAGGGGGCTTGTGCCACACAGCCTTGGAGATCTGAATAAGCAACAGCTTGCAGTAAATTCAAAACAAATTAATTTCCAAGAATTAGATGCTTTCCCACAGATAGAAGGAAAAGGCTTCCAAGAGTTCTTAGCATCCCATAATGCGTGGCTGAAAAGTTGGTCACTAACTGCCAAAAGGATCACATGGTAAAAGGGGGAAAAAAAAGTCCTTATGTTTCAACATGAATCCAAAGGAAAATAATTTATCTCATGCTTGTTTGCAAAATCAAAATCATATGTACTGTTTGCTTGGAATGACCTATTCATAGTTAAATGATTTTTTAAAGATATGCACATTTATATGTATTTAGAGAGATCTGTTGTGACCTTAACCATGCCTGTGCTATTTATGGGATTCTTTATTTTACACTGTCTATAGCAATGCAATAATACAGGGGTAGACAACTAAAATGTCCACAGGAATATTCAGTTTTACTGGTCACTTCTACAAAGCCATAAAACAGGACTGACTGAAAAGTATACTTATACCATTAATCAGTAAGAAAAGAGTTTTCTTAATTACCACTGGGATTCTGGCATGAGATTCCTGGAGGACAGTAAAACTCATGTAATTTTTTATTAATGTCAATGCATAAGAGAAAGGAACAGCTTTGGCCCAGCTTGCAGCATGCAGAGGAATCAGCAATTTAACACCTCCTTTAGGGGCTGAGCAGCCCTGGAAAGGCAGCAGGCAACAAAGGCAGTTTACAAGGAAGCACCTGAGATAATTACTCCTAAACATCCTCAGGGATTTTTCAAACCTCATTATCTGATTTAGATGGTTTAGACCCTTTAAAATAAGAAAATAAAATATGTAAAGGCAGCACATTATCAGATTAAAGGTTTGGTTTTGGTCTGGTTCTTTTTTTTTTCAAAAGACTGTTTTTGTTGGTAGTACAAGTTTCTGTTTACTTTGTAAATATCGAGGCAGTTGATTTCAAAATTAAGCTTTAACATTTAAAATACATTATTTACATTATGGCTCATATGGCAAAAATACAGGAGTGAAACCCTTGCATATTGCATATTAAAAATCCTAATTAAAAAACCCCAAATACAATTTCACCATCTTTGTGCCTATGATAAAATCAACTTTTAAAATTGATAAAAACCAATTTTAAATTCTAGAAACCACAGCTTACTCTAGGACAGAGTGAGTTGCAGCCTGAGGATGGTACCGGTAGAGCAGGAGGCAATGGTTCACTCGAAAGACTTCACCACCCTTCTGGAGATGTTCATAAAAGAACAGCAAATCCTCTGGGACACCCTGGAACAGAAAACAGTTATTTCATCAGTATTAGATCTGGAGAGGTTTTCTTTTCCTGCCAAATATATGGTTCAACATAATTGTTATTCAGAAATGCAACTTTTCTGTTGCCCAGGGAGGTTGTGAACTCCCCATCCCTGGAAGTGTCCAAGGCCAGGGCTGGATGGGGCTTGGAGCAACTTGGTTTAGTAGAAGGTGTCCTGGAGTGAAACAAGATTTTGGACTTCCCTTCCAACCCAAGGCCATCTCTGATCCTAAAATATTATTTATGTCCCAATGAACTTATCTAAGAGGTCATGGAATAAATGTAGCTAATGATACCAAATGATAAGGACCATTTAAAATGCCATTTAAAAATGACTGCAAGGACAGAGGTGGAAAAATCAACATCATCTCATTGGCACAGGGATCTCAAGTTTGGTGCAGGTGAATCCAAAAGAAAGAGAAAGCCAACTGCTAAACAGTTTGTGCAGCCTAAAGGTCCATGTCACCAAATAGTTTATGCTGAAAAGAATCAGTGATTTCAGAAGGGGTTTTTTCTCATTTTACTGGAATTCTTCTTTCTCTGGTTGATGTACAAATGCTGGTCTCTACTTAGGAAAGGTGACTCAGGCCCCACAGTAACAGACCTCAATAAAAACTGCAATAAAGGCAACCTCAGAATGAGGCAACATCTGAAAACAACAATATTTTGTTTTTTCTTGGAACTTCCTTCCATGGGACCTTCTTCCTAATAGGATTGTACCCACTGCTGCTGGAAACACTACAGGATAAAAGCTCCTGCAGTTGTGGATCTAGCAGGCTGCAGGAAAAATGAGAGATTGCACAATCATTTCAACATTTTCCACTCAAAAATCAGAGAATCTTCCTGCAAGTGATGCAGTGTCAGGAGGGCAATTATTGGCTCACAGTACTCAATTCCATTTTGTGGCATATGAAAGCATAAAGCCACCCTTAAAGCCCTACACAGAAGGTAAAAGAAGTAGCATTTATTTATATTTTGCAAAGCTACAACTTCTTGAAAAACTGGAACATTTCATTTTTTTCATGTTTAAATACAGATATTTCTTCCCTCCAGTGCAGTGCTTAAAAGGTCACCCGGTTTTCAGCAGACTAAAAAGCTCCCTTTTATAAAACCAGGTGAGTCAAAGAAAATATTTAAGTGTAGCAACAATAAAAAGCTGAAAGATAACCTGACAAAGCTGGAAGGAAAAGAAGGTGAAGAGACTGAAATACATTTCTTTCTGTAGACAGTATCACACACATGAATAACCAGGGCATAAACCTCAGCCTCAATTTTAACCATTCTATTTCAACACAGAAAAATAATAAGAACACAAGTTTAAAAAAAATAATAGAATTTTTTTCCCTATTACTACAGCTTCTGAGTTTCTTCCATAATTAAGAAAATGAGGTTCTCAAATTAGAGTGCTGGACTGGCTCTCTGGTTATGAGAGCAATACAGTTCAGTGACTGTTTCTCATACCCACCAGGCTGAGTAGCCAGAGGGGAGTGGAAGAGAAACAAGACCAAAAAAATCTTTGAAGCCTGGCAAACAGCTCCAAACCACTCAGCTGAACATGTGTATTTTGGGAGAAATCAGAATGCAACCAAGCTCTGGCCTCTGCAGCCCCAGCCCTGGCTGTGGCTCTCGGGTGACTCTGGTTTGGGCCACGCTCCCACATCCTCAAGGAGAGGGATTTCTGCTCTGGCTGCTGACTGAGGGCAGCTCCTCTGGAGCTGCTGGTTGTCCTTGCAGACATTTGTCTGACTTCTGGTTTGAGAGCTGCAGTGCAAAAGAAAACTTTTTAGACGACTTCATACAATTTATGCTTTATATGAACCTACTTTGAAAGCCACGGAAGAAATCTGGGAGAAGCTGGAGTGGCAGCCAGCAACCACAGCCACCACAAATGCAAGGAAAACACAAAATCAATTTCTTTCCATTTGTCTTGTAGCCCTTTCTATATTTTCCTTACTGTGGACTTGTAGGGAAATACTGAGCCAGCAGCCAAGTTTAAACCTTTTTCTCTCTTCAGGGCACAAGTGCAGCAGATATCAGCTTGCTGCAGGAGTCAGATTTTGATTGAGATCTTCTCAGCAATTCCTTTTCTTTTGGATAAGCATTGGCATTATTCAAGACAACTGTTAATATGTATATTTCAGAAGAGTTACTGCAGAAGTAAAAGGATCTTTCCAAACTCTGGTTCCAAGGGCTCTTTTGCTTTCCTTGAACTGGCAGAAATACTCTGGAATAAAGTGCACTCAGCCCTAGGAAGGAGCAGGTGCCTTGTACTGCTCAGCAGTGGCCTCTCACATTACAAAGGAGCTGCACTGCCACGCATTTTTCAGAGGAAAGATGTTGACTGTGTTATGGATCCTGCAGGGATGGGACTTCCTGTGGCTCCTGAGCGTGTCAGTTTGCTGCAACACAAGAGTTCCTCCCCAGTTGAGATCTATTATTGGATCCAGATGGCATTTGAAACACCAGGAATCTTTGTGAAACGACACAACTTTGAAAGAAAAAGCTGTTTAACCACTAAAGGGGTATTTTAATGTATTTTTTGAAAATTAATATCCGTAGCTAAGTATCAATTACTAACCCAGTGTTTCAGCAACAGGCTACCACATCAATAGCTCTCAGCAATAATAAATACAATTAAATTGCACAGTTTACATGTTACTGGACTACATGAAGAATTTTCCACATCATAGGCAAAACCCAACCCCACATCCTCTGCTGCACTGAGGGATAAACTAATTACAGCTCCCAGAGAAAAGCACAGCCTGCCCCTGCTCTGCCCTAACCAGCCAAATGCAAAATCATCGTTCACTTTATCACATTCCTGAACAGGGCAAGGGTTTCTGATGACCCAGGATTTTGGGCAGGTCCTGCTCCCTGTGCTGATGGTTGTACAGATGATTTTTTATACACCACAGGGTGTCAAGCAGAACCCTAACTTGAGTTAAAGCAATTCCTTGTTCAGGGACCAAACTAAATTATCTGTGATGCTTCTTCTGCCCTCTTCTCATCATTCTCTGTTCTGCTGGCAGCCAACTGTGCTCCAACTGCAGTGACCTCGAGAGCTTTCAGGGAGCTTCAAGCATCTCACAACAAGAAATTCTGGTTACAACTCCTCTGATGGGGAAGTCAAATGGAAGGGAGGTGATAAATTCTAAATGATATTTAATAACAGACTAGCAGAAAATATAAGTAGACATGGGGTATGGGGTGAATTTTCAAATAGCTTCTAAAGTGTAATTAATCACTGGCTCCACCACTTTTTCTCTGCTTTTTAGATCAAATATTGATCTCTGTTCAGCCTTAACTACATCAAGCCAAAAACAAACAAAAAAACCCCAGTAGTGCCTTTGTTTTATCCTGATTTCCCCCACAGCATCTTGATACCTTATTTGACAGACTGACAATATTTTAACTCATGTTCCCAAAAAACCAAATCCCTACTTAGCCTTTTACCTCTCAGGCATTATTATAACCCCTTGCCTTTCTGAAGGGGGAATGACATTTGTGTGCTCTGGCAGAGAAACATGGAAAATTGCATCACTTAGTGCCTAACAGCTACATTTACCTCAGAGCTTTACAGCACGGCCTACAGTCTCCTGTGCTCAAAAGGATATTTTGACACCTCCTCAGTTCGTGTTTTTTGTGACCTTTTATCACCAAAATAGAATGAAACTGAGCTGCAGACACTTTGTTCAGAGGCACAGTTTGTATTCAGAAAGGCTGGTGGTGGTTTACAATGCACTGCTCCATCTGGGGCTCATTAAGAATAATTTCCCCCTGTTTACACTTTGAGATTAGCTCAGAACTTTAAGGCTGTCACTCCATTTTCAGTTTTCATACACTTAAAAAGGAAGGATAAACACAGGGGTGACAGGAGATTTGGAACCAAGTGGTGGTAAAATTCTAGAGAAAGAAACAGGTCTGGCATGTAACAGTTGTGATGTTGAGAGAAATTCTGCCTGGAGAGAGCCAAGGCTGCAGCTCTCCACCCTTGCATGGAGTGGTTTGTACAGCTCCTCTGTGCTCAGCACTGCTGCACAGGAACTCCTCACTCACAACAGACACCTCCTCTCCCACTCCACACCACTGGGGACTTCCCCACTCCAACAGCTTCAAAATCTGCTGTGCACATGAGGCCAGAACAAGGGTGTTCTTCCCTCAGCACAATTTTCTGTGATGCTTTTGGACGTGGTTATTACATTTTAACAATGGTGCTGCTTAAGAGGAGACACCAAAAACTCCCCCAGCAAACCCACTCGAGGTAATGTCACACTTGAGATGTCAAGTGGGAGTTCTGAAGGGTTTAGTGAAGTGCTGCTACTTCCTTCAGTAAGGAAATACTGCACTCTTTACCCAAAATTGCTGGGTAATAGAAAGATTTTTTTAAATTTATTATTTTCTTTTAGTTTCCTAAAAAAAGTAACTCAGAAACATGGTTCATCACGTGACCTCTCTTCCAGCATGAAATACTATTTGAAATGTTTCTTTCTAGGCTTGTGACCACTTCCATTGTATTATCTCAGTCTCAGAACACCATCAGAGCTTCCTCAAATCTTTTCAGCACTCCTGCTTTAATTATCATTTATCAGAGACTGCACAAATAACACCTCTGCCATTTCAGTTAATTAATACATAAACCAAACCTTTCAGGTTCTTAGAGACCATTTATGGAGATCCTATTTAGGATTTTGTTTGTATTCCTAAAAGGAATACACTTCCAACAACTGCAGATCTTGATCAGAAAGAACTTAATTTAAAAAAAAAAAAATAAAATAATGAAAAAAATCTGTTTGACTTAAAGCCTGATGGCTGGAGAGAGACACACAGGTCTACTTGGAATAAAAAAAGGATTACACCATAGTATATCTATTTGTATTTCATCAGTC
The DNA here is from genome assembly GCA_013398075.1 of Notiomystis cincta. Taxonomy (NCBI): domain Eukaryota; kingdom Metazoa; phylum Chordata; class Aves; order Passeriformes; family Notiomystidae; genus Notiomystis; species Notiomystis cincta. The sequence continues at coordinate 15,840 of VZRX01014397.1, forward strand.
CATCCATACTCTTACCATAAACATCAAATCACGATTTCTTCCGTGGAAGAATTACCCTCCATTTTTTCCTAAGCACTGAAATGTGAAGAACAGGTGTTTGGATTTAATTTCAAATGAGAAATGCAGCTTTTTGGCAAGAAACAGTTTAGCAAATGGAGAAGGCCAAAATAGGGAGATTTGCTGGCCTGTCCCTGTGTTTACCTCAGCAATGTGACACTTGCAAGTCTCATTAATAACCATTAACTCAAAACTGGAGATGGGAGTGACCAGATTAGCACAGATCCTGGGGCAGGTCAGAACTTACAGGGATGAGACCCTTCAGAGTATTCTCAGCCCTGCTGATACACTGAGAAAATCTCTCTGCCTCAAAGGGCTTCTTTTCAAATGAAAATGAATGAGTTAGAGCAACCTAAATACTTTGCAACGCTAAATGCTGCAAGATTTAGGACTTGATTTTGTGTCCTCTAAACCCACAGAGGACAAAGGTTTGACTTCAGTGCTTGTGTTCCATTGCTTTGTTCAGGTCTGGCCTTGCTGTGGGGTATTTTCTGAAGGTCCTGTGCATCAGCCAGAGTCTGAGCTTGGCCACTTCACAATAGGGACAAACAATAAGTTCAACTTATCACTGGGAATTCTTAAAACCAGAAGGACATATCATGCATTGTGGCTAAAAAATCATCAGGATTAAGATTGTCAGTGTATTACAGCTGAATAACCCGTGGCATAGTTCCTACACAATTATCCAGAGAGAGCAAACCAGAAGAAAACCCAACTAGTAAAAACAAAACAAAGAGAGAAAAAAACCCCCAACAAAATGAAAAGCAAAAAGCACAGAACAATAGTCTATTTAACTTAACCTCTTGAACTTTATCATTAGGCTTGCTGTTCTATTGTTGCTGCTGTTTTAACTTGCTTGCTTGCTTTTTGGAGCTTACTAACAACGCTCAAGAAGTCAAACATCCTTCAGAGAGTGCAAATACAATGGTAAGAAATAATAATAAAAAGGAAATAAAGAGCATGGGTCAGCACATGTAGATTGTATTGGGAGCCAGGCACCATTCCCAGCTCTTCCACTCACCCACCATGTAATTAAGGGTAAATCTTTTCACTGCTCTGAACAATTCAGTTCTCTGTTTGCTGTCTCCTTATAATTATATTTTTTTGGCAGCCCCAAGAATAATATTTGTATCTCCTCATACATACATAGATACACATGTGTATGTGTGTGTATATACACACTGCATGCCACTGAAGGGCTTCATTTAGAAGCTATAAAAACAATAATTATCATCATCATATGTTGTAGTTTAAATAATAAAATAGGAAATAGTCTTAGCAGATTTTTTTAGAGTACTAATAAATGAAAACTTACCAAAAAAAAAAAAAATTCGGAACCACCCATTTTAGCCTTAAAATCTCACCAAAACCACTGGAAGCAAAACCTCTCAGAACCAAACCACACAAAATGGATCCAAATGTGTCTAAATTAGATCTATTTTTATCATACTTCGACTACCCCAATAAATATTGCTAACAGACATCCATGGATTTTATTCCATAAACACACTAATGAGCTTAAAGCAATCAAACTGAACTCATACAGGACATTTATAAAGACAAAGAACACCTGACTGTCAGGGGAGGAGCACTTCTGAGAGCACAGGTATTTCATTTGTAACCCCTCAGCCCTGATCCTTGAGGAGAAGCTACTTAAAATCTTCCAAGGACAAGAACTAGGATTGACAAGAGGACACAAGGCAGGAGGATAAATGAGTTTTAGTGGGTTTATGGCTCTTCTTTCTTCTTCTCAGGGATATAAATCTTCCCCTTTACTTTTATCTCTCTGCCTTTCTGCACCTTTCTTCCCCCCCAGTCTCTTTCAGCAACCTTGCAGGGCCAGTTCATAACAAAACTGGGGGCTCACCTGCTTTTGGCACCTATTTCAGGGACCAAAGAGGAGCCTGCATGTCTGAAACCTTTAATTTTCCCAGGTTTGCTGATATATCAAACAGATGTGTTCCAATGTGCATCTCAGGTAAGTCCTTCCATCACCAGGGTTATTCCAAAACAACTTTAGTTGGTTGGAGACTGGGGCTTTTTTAAAATATTTTTTTAAAATAACACCCAGGAATTCTTTTAGAGCTCAGTTTTCATCTACACCCCTTCCCTAGTGCTCCTTACTAACAGGCACAGGGCTTTCAGAGGCTGTTAAACAAAGGGATGGCTCCTGGACTACAGATCACCTGCACCACTCACCTTTCCACCCTCATCAAATCTTCCCACATGGAAGAACCATTCTCGAGAACAGAACCAGGTTGGCATGATCACAGTAGGCCCATGGGAGGTGAACACCTAGGAAGAGGGAAAAAAAAGCCAATTAACAGAATGCCAAACCCAGCAGCTGTTGAGGAACAAAGCAGACCTCACACATTCACTGAAATTATGCCTCTGCATAACCTTCAGCAATTTCAAGCAGTGAGAAAAGCAAGTGCTTGAAATTTAGCATGTGCTCAGTGCTGGAAGTGCAGTGTGTACCTGAATCTCAGCCCAAAAGGTGAGTCTGGTATCCACCACCTGCTCCTCCATCCCAAGCTGCAACATGTGCAGAGTACTTAAAACATTTTCCCAGATTTAGATTTTTATATTGGAGCTGGCACTTTATCAATAATGGTGATGTTGATATTGCAGTGAATGAACTGAGAAGAATCGTGGGAAATTAAAGTTCTTAAGCTTGAGCATTGATTATTTTTTCATTTTATATTCCTTATACATATATTAAGTAGGAACTGGCACACTGATTTCTGCCAAAGACACTTAAATCCTAATTAGGCTTGGACAAGTAAAATGCCATTTGTTTTAAATATTACCTGAGTACCAGGGATTTGCTACCCAGGGGTATTTATGACAAAATGTTGTTGGAAAGGAAGAGCTTTAAGGAGAGAAAAAGGAGTAAATATTTATTTGATCCTCTTCACTCCTGACAGCCCAGACCTGTACAAATCAGTCTTTGAAGCTTTAAACAAACTTGTTGCAAATACAACTGTGAAATAAGCCAGAATGTGGATTGTGGATTACAGGAGGCAAACTGGTTCTTTTTTTTAGCACAAGATGAAGTAACCAGGAAAAGAAGAGACTGAGCTTGTCAAATACAAGGTGCAAAGTGAAGGCAGGAGCTTGTGCCTCAGAAACTACAGAGCACACCTGGCCTCTGAAGGCAGAGGAAACCAACTTCCCACCTCCTGTCAGTCAAATGCCAATGTTGATGCTGTAAACTGACAATTTCACAGCATGCTGCAGTGGTAAAATTAATATTCCTGTCCAGCTGAAGTTCTTAAACTAAGAGCATGGGTGGACATCTGTCACATGCATCCCAGCATCTCCATTTGAAAGGTGCTCCTCTTGATATCAGCCTCCACAAACTCTTCTTATGTCTGGCAACTTCCATTTCCACAGAGAAATGTGGGTTTAAACCCAAATAAAGACACTGAAATCAACTGTCCAAATTAATTAGATTAGAAATCTAATCAAAATTCACCAGGTCACCTACTCCCACTTTTCTTATGGGCATCTGCATTGAGTTCAGGGTGAAGCACAGGACACAAGGACAGAACTTCAGTGTCCCTAAAGGCACCCTTGGGTGACTCATTTTCATACAGACCCCCCAATTCCAGGCACTCCTATTTAGTCAGAACAATCCTATCACCTAAGGTGTCTTAGCACATCAGCAGCTTGCCCAGAGCTGAAATGCTCTCCTTCAGAGGTGTTAAATGTAAAAAACTCCTCCCAAGAGTCAGTGGGAGCTGAAAGAGTCAGAAGAGAAAACCAGAGCAGCAGTGATTACTCAGTACATGGTTATTAACTCCACATTAATTACAAGGGCAATTGAGTATGGCCCGAACCAAACAATGACCAAACAGTAATCCCAAAAGAAAACAGCAGCAGGGAGAAAAGCCAGGCCAGAGGGCATTGCATTGAATCTCATTGCTGAGTGAAACAAAAACTTCAAAAGAGCGCCTGGAGCCCGTGGGTACTGGTGAGATGTGTTTGGAGAGGCCAGAATGCCATTTCCTCAGGGCTGCCAGGCCCAGCAGAGAACAGAAATGCACCTCACCTCAGAGATGGAGCTCCATGCAATTGGCTGTGCTCACTGCCAAGAGCATCCACCCAAACATCCCAGGTAATGTGAGTTCCACTGCACTGATCTGCAGTGAAACCAGAGAGAATGATTTGAAACATTGGAGAGAAAACACCCAAAAGCCACTTATGTTACCAGAGGATGAGATGATGATGATTTTATAGCAGACCATCACACACTGCATGCACCATGTCTCCCCTAAATCCAGCAGTGGCTCACTGTGCATCTCAGGAGAGATACCAGAGGAGATCCACACGGGCAAAACAGAGACTGATGGTGCCACACATGATTTCAGAGGAAGATTTTCAAGGAAATCTTTAAACCTGCACAGCAGAGCAGCTGAGACACAATGAATTGGCAAATAAACCTTTTCTATGTGAATATTTACAGTGCAGCATCAGAACCAACTTCAGGAAGTTCATTAATGTGTGCTGCCCTCACAAAGGACAAATTCACACTACCTTGTGCCCTGCTATGTAACAATAACTTCTGAGAAGCTGAAATTCTCTTTGTTGTTGTTAGCTTAGTCTTCAGCTGAATGTCCTGATCCAACAAACCACAAATCAGCAGTGCTACCACAAAGGAGGATGCAGGAAAACAGGGCAGCAAGCAGAGAGAACAAGACTCTGCTCTTCTCTTCAGCAGCAGCAGAGATAATCCAGAAATAATCTTCAACCTGACAAAACTGCTAGAAGTCTACATTTACATCACATCTACATTAACTGAAGAGCTCTCCCACTCATCCTGCCTCTGCCACAAAGCCCAGTGCCAGCAGTGGCACTCACCTGACCCCAGGATGGCTCAGAGCACTGCATCAGTAAAAAGCCATTGTTTTCCTTGGGTTCAGTTTTCTACAGCCCTGGTTCTCTCAATCAGTTCACTGTGGGGTCACAGTAGCAACAGCACTGACACACTGGAGAGGGAAGGAACAAGCCTGGGAGAGGAAAACAAGCCCTCCCTTTTTGGTCACTGCCCACAGTTAATCAGCCCAGCTGTAATGTAAAACTGCATCCCCTGAATACCCACTCTGATGGGAGGAGAACTGGCCAGGAGAAACACTGACTCCAAACAACTGTTCTGAAACACTGAGGCATCTGCCAAACTTCTGAAAACCACCTTCCAGAGCTTTTGAAATTTTATCTTCAAGAGGAAAAAAAAAAAATAACCTCAACCTTCTGCACTTTGGAAATTCTATATTTCACCTTGGTTTAGTCTGATGGGAAAGTTTCCTCTGTATTTCTTCTTTGTCTATTCCTGTCATAAACTCTTGCCAAGGTGTTAAAAAATGGTCAAACTGCCTTATTCTGTGATAAAAACTGCAACTTCTCACTTTGTGAGACTGACACTCCAGATTTTATCCATAAATCTTTCAGATTGCATGGACTGAAACAAGAGAAACCAAGAGGACATGCTAGTCTTAACTTGAAAATCAATCAAAAGCAGAATTTGAATGATGGTGCCATGAACTGCTGTGTTTAGTTTTCTTGGAAATATTCTCCAAGTGTGCTTAACAAATGTCTTGTGTCGCCCTGGAACATCACTGGGTTTTCAGACCTCCTTGAGGAATTAATTCAGTATATTGGAGAGCAGGCTGGACCTGTGAACCTTTCATACACAGCTGCATTGAAAAATTAATGCTTATTGATAATACTTGCTATTAATTACAGTATACTGTATGCTGTAAAAATTATCTAAATATATGAGTATGGTTGAATGAAACCAACTTGTTAAAACCCAGTTTTATAAACCTGCTCAGGTTTAGAATTCCTGAAGAACAGTATTGTCATAACCTAACTGGATCCTGTTTCAGCATCTTATTTACTAAATTATTTAGAACTTTTATAATTATCTGGGTTTATTCCAAGCATCAAGTAGCAAGTAATTGAAACTGGTTTGTTCTTGTTCACTGTTTGGCTATCGAATTACATCCAACTGTTACCCAGATTCTCTGAAAATAAATCCACAGAATACAAAGAGTTGATAAAGTGACTTTCATTGTTGTGTTTCCAAGCTGTCAACAGCACATGTAACTCTGGTTCCCACTGATGCTCACTGCAGATCATGCCAGCATTCAGTGCAAAATTCCACTTCCAATCCAGGGAAAGGCATTTGTGTGTTTACAGTAACTTCTCAAGGAAAGTTCTGTTTCCTGAAGCAGCAAATCAAAGTCTAACAGCACTGTGACAAAGGCAGATGGTGAAACAACCTTATCACATCAGACATCAACCTTATCACATCAGACATCAACCTTATCACATCAGACATCAACCTTATCACATCAGACATCACTGTGCCATGCAGGACACCCAGGGCAAAGCAGGCAGCTCACAGAACAATGTTTCATAACAGGCCCAGAGTGCTTTCCAAAGCAATGAGCCAGTTCCCCAAAATGCACTACAGATTTAATTCTACTTATGCTCCAGCATTTTTCAAAATTATATCCACGCAAATCAAGGATTAGACACAATCTACTCTCCTCTGTTGAGGTAAATGAGGCTTTCTAACATCCACTGACATGTTAGAAGGTGAGAAAGAAAAGAAAACAAATCCCATGGTGGAGGGCCAGACCATAGACTGAAGGACATCATTCCTCACCTTGAAGCAATGATGTGTTAAGATACCTGGGCATTAATTCAGCAGTGAATATTCCAGGGCCTTGTGACTGAAGTGTACCAGATTTGCAGCCAGAATCAGGGGTGTGGGTGTTAATGTGAGAGAAAAGGTACAGAAGGTAGGGAAGAGGAAAAAAGGAACTCTTCCAACTTCAAAAAAGTATTGGGTAAAAAAGATTTTTCAAAACAAAATAACTACAACAATGAAGCTTTTAGGACCCCAAGCAGCCAGTGTGGTATGGATGACATGCAGTTAATTTATATTGTCCTGAACTGCTGCACCCTTTCCTAGGCTGCACAAAGAACTGTCTGTGTCACCTCATCATTGCAAGCTTCCAGAGCAGCTGAAAATCCTTCTCTAAAGAAGCTGGAATCTGGCACAGCAAAAAGCAGATTATAGAAATAAACCATACCTTGCCTTTCAGTGCAGAAAAGCTGGTACAGACACAGTACTTCTGGTGCAAGCCTGCCTGAAAATCAGTGGTACTTAACCTACACAATCCCAAACTCTACTGAGCAACAAAACCAATCAAAAGGAGTCCAAGAGACCTGAGAGCTGCTAATGCCAGTAAAGCAGAGAGCATTCAGCACCTCTGAGACCACTCCTGCTCCTGGAAAAATGTATGACCTACAGCTGCCCGTGATTTCCTCTGGATCTGAAGCCTGAGTGAAGGCTGGAATGTCTCACAGTTTGCAGGAAACACGGGCTCTGCAAGAGCAGAGCCAGTCAGAGGAGCTGGGAGATGATGCTTTCTCTTAGTCAAAAAGGGGACAGCAGTGGGAGGAAAGCTGGGGGAGAAAAGCTGAATTTGGCTGAACTGCTGTAACAACCCCTCTGGCTCCTCACAGTTTATTGCACTGCTTTTCACCATTCAGAAAAACACAACAGTCTCCTTTACAGCTATGTGACCATTATATCAAAATAACAAATTTTTACAAATAGCATTCCCTACGTTAAATAACATTTTCTTACCAAGCCCCTGCAGTGAAACCACCACGAGGAATGAGTAAGAGGGTGTGAATTAGCAGGGCATCACCTCCTCCTGACACCTCTGGCTGCAGCAGAGCCCCACAGAGAAAGAAATGCTGGGTAAAGACTGTGTACAGCAGCCTAAACTTCACCTATGTTTTCAGACTTTCTTCAAATTCCTGCTGAAAGTAAAACTGTTTACAAACTTGCTGCAAGTAAATATATTAACTTTGGGTTTCTAGTCCAATTCCTATGGATTGAATTGGCTGTGGCTTTGCTTTTTGTGAGCCAGCTCCTGCCAGCCCCATTGTGTGGGATAATTGAGAGCCGACCATACTGCTGAATATCTGTTTTGTAGCTGAATGCCCAAGAGCAAGCACCATTCTTCTTGTCATTTTTAGAGCTTTTCCCTACTAATGACGAGGAATTAACCAACTGCTGAAGCCAAAACAATGGCTGCATGCAAAGGAAACAGCCTGTATGACTTTAGCATGTCTCACAGCTTTTTTGGGGGGTCTGTAGGCTGCTAAAAGTGGTCTTTGCAACATCCTTGCCTTAAAAAGTCTCTCTAATTCTTGGAGAGCTTCCAGTATTTAAGGAGTCAAGTATTTGCAATGGAAGAATTACTCCATCCAGGAAAATCAAGCACTCTGCACCAAGAGGTTGTGCTGAGGTTTTGCTACAAAAGAAAGGAAAGAATCTGCTTAAAGTCAAATTGGCAGGTCCTAAATTGTGATTAGAACGAGCAAGAAATCTGCTAAGAAACAGCACTGCCCAATGCTGATGGAAAATAAGTCATAAAAATTACCTTTCCCTGTGACTTGTGGACATGCCATTTAGAATTTTCACAAGATCAAGACTGACTTGGTCTTTCAAATTAGATGGTATTCACCAGATGACAACATAGACAACAGAAATATCTCCCTACATAGTGTGTAGCTAAAAAAAAACTATTCTGCCTCTTAAAGTACATGATGCTATGTCCACAATTAACAAACTTCCCTAAAATGTGCTAGCAAAGAGGAAAACGAATTCCCATAAAAAGCTTAAAAGTTTCCACACAGAAAACTTTTCTCCATACCACAATTTCATTTTTTTTTTCTGGGAGCTTTTCTCCAGCTCCCAGAATTAATGTTCAGCTGAAATGTGAATAAACCTCCTGGCAAATCTCAGCTTCAGCTAATTTTAAAATGCAGGTATTTCAAGAGAGGAACATGAAATACTTTTGAGTGTTCAGGATTATCTGAGAGTGTAACATATCCTTCAAACTAATGCTCCCTGATTCTCTTTTTCAAATAAAAGCTCGTGCTATAAAAGTTTTATGCAACTTGGAAGTGGGGGACGCAAGACCCTCAGTTAAATGAAAGAAATAAAAGCACCTTATAAACAAGCATCAAACTGTAGGGAAGGAGATCACTTCTGAATTTGAGAAGTTCAGCTGTGTGCTAATGTACATGCAAAAGACCCACAGGAGAAATATTAAACATTCATGCAAACTTGCTGTATTTATTTCAATACAAATTATATTTCTTTTGTGGTTTTTTTTTCTCTCCCCTATAGACTTTTACCCTTTAGAGAGGGCAAAAAGAGAAAACTCAGATCAGATTTGAAACTACAGATTCTGATTATCTGATTAACAGCTGCGATAGTAGAATGTTTTCTTTAGGAAATCAAAGCAAACTCTCCCCTAAATCTCTCCCTCATGTCTTCCATCATATCACAAGTCTTTGGGGAGTATCAAAGCACCAAATGCATTCCAGTGCCTTGAGAGTGTTTGATTTGAGTTCTGTAACACTTCAAAACTGTGAATGGGAGAACAAGGAAAAGACAGAAAATAAAAATGTATTTTAGAAAAATGTCACAGCTAATGCAGAAACAGTAACAGCAGATTTTACAGGGGGAAAATGTAAGATCTCAGGGTTTTAGCCTTCTGCACACTGTCTCTGATGTTTTACCCTGCAATCACTTTCTTATAATGAAATATATACATACTGAGAATAAAAAACACCAGTACCTCAGCAGCAGCTTTTAGACACACACACATTTTTGGTAATGAAAGAGCCCAAATCCATGTCCAGAACCAGCAACCTCTCACAAGAGTTTGTTTTTCAACAGTGCAGAAGACAAAACTGGAGAGACATCAACCAACCCTGAGCATTTGCAGAGATAAAAATTAAGTGCCCATCAATTTGTAAAAGTCTGAGACAAACCAGAGCTGAGAGCACTAAAAAGCTTTCCCCTCCTCTCTGCACTCTCCTGTTTCAGCCTCCCTGTTAATTTGTTGATGGGATTTGATTTTTTAGGTTCTTTCCCTGCTTCCCAGCCAGAAATGTGACCAACATTTAATTTGGGACTGATCTAACCTCCAAACTCTCACAGCCTGGGCAGCTTGAGCTCACACAGGACCTCTGAGTCTGGGCTGGGCATCACTCCTGATGTTCATCCATGGTAAATTCCACCTGAACTCTGCACTCCCTGTCCCTGCTCACACAGGCATTCAATCCAGCCAGCATGTTGAAATATTTCTAAAGAATTCAGGGATAAGAAAGAAAATAATTAATAACTTCAGATCTTCCAAGCAGAGCTTGGTGGGAGTTATCAGGGCACCCACACTACAACTGGGACAACAGAAAGCCAATAATAAAATCGAGAAAATCAACAATAAAATCAGCAATAAATCAGCAATAAAATCAGTATTAAAATCAGCAATAATGAGGATCAGAGCCCAGGTTGACCCTGGAGATAAAAAGCAAGCAGCTCTCTCCATCAGAGGGAATTTCTGCCATGGGGCACCTAAACCCTGCAAGGTCTCTGGCACCATCTCAAATGAATAGAGGAGCTCCAGAGGGCTTCTAAATCCACTCATTCAGGAAGGGTGAACACTTGCCTGAGCCTCATGTAGCCACACATTCCTATAATCAGACTATTATAATCACCCTCAAACTGATGGAATTATTTTCTCCAAGAAGATTAAATTAAATTTTTAAGAAATCCTCTCTAAAAAGCAGTTTCAGCCCACAATATGAATCTGATAATAAGCAAAGTGCAGCTAAAATGTTCAAAGAAGTAAGAAGAACCCAGATGTGCTACACATGTGAAAAAGAACTTTTGCATTCTTTTTTAATATCTTCTTTTTATCCTGTCCTGCAGGACTATTTACACCAAAACCCAGCAGATATTTACTATATGGCCCTCAGCACCTACCACCAATAAACAGTAAAGGCATCTGCATTAAAGGGTCTTGCTATAATATCAAAGAAAAACTATTAATAAATTTCTAAAGGAAACCAACTGAATCAGAAAAGAAAATGTTGATTTTTCACTTGCCAAGAAGCTGAAAATCAGTGGAGGAAGCAGATGCTAGAATTGGACTTAATGGAATTTAAAATTTGAAAGCAGAACAGCAGTTTTGGCTGTACTGAAATGTGGTTGTAGCACCAGCTGGGAAGGATCCACTGAGCAGCTTTTGTGATTTATATCTTTGAGAGCTTCATGGGTCACTCAACATAAACACCCTTGTTTGTCTCACACATCCTGCTAAAAATGATTAAGATTTAAATGAGGCCTTAAGTCTCTGAACTACAAATTCTGAGAAAAGGTGGTATAACAAAAAAAAAAGGCACAGTAACAATGGATCTTAGAAATATGGTGGTTCAAAATATTTAATAATTATTATTTCCCTGTCATTCCTTCACAGAATTTAGATAAAAGCCTTGATAATTTTTCTCAAATTTCCTAAAATTAGTAACAAGAACTCTGTGTGTGCTACTTGTGGAGAAAGAAAAAAAAGATAAAGCACAGCAATCCATAGGAACTTACAGCAAAACTGCCTCCAATTTTTTTTGATGATGAGAAGGTTGATCCAACCTTTCCTACAGCAGGGAAAGCACCACTTTGGACATTCCTAGTGGGAACAGCAAATCTCTGCTGGCATGGATGGAGTGCCACCAATTGAGTAAAGCAGTCATGGGGACAAAGAATTCCAGCTCTGAAACTCCACTGAAACAGCAGCACAACAAAAGCTCAAAAAGAGTGAAAACAGATTTCCCCACTGGGCTTTATCCAACTCAGCTTTGTGTTAAGGCAAATCAATATATCAACAACACTTATTCCTATTTCTTATAAAATATTTACTACAACCTCTTTTTGGAAATGGGGATCTCTGCCCTTTTTTGCACCACTTCACAAGCTGATCCTGCATGAAAATAAATCCCAGAACCAGAAGGATCCAGTATGGCAGTAATGGAGTCCAGGTTCCAAAATCACAAGACCTCAGAAATAATCTTTTAAATCCTGATTCAGGAAACCATTCCACCAGTAGCATGTATGCAGGCAAGCTGCAAATATTTAAATATTTAGCCAGGTTGAGACATTCATGAACAGCAATTGTTCACACCTGCAATGTATTATTCAGAAAAATTGTTTTGAGATTGGAAGGGGAAAAAATCAAATAGGGAAAAAAAGAGGGGAAAAAGATCAATTTTTTAACAGAAAATGGATCTTTAAAAGCAAGCTAGTTCATTTATATAAGATAAATATTTATGTTGTGAAGGTTACTCACATCATCTCCACTACCATCAAGCTACCTCTTCTATTTTGAATTCAGGAGAAGAGCAGCAAGCTGTGATCTCCCCAAACTGGCTGAAGCATTTTAGCCACACAATTTCATGACAACAAACATCATCTTCCCCTTAAAATAAATTTTAAAAACAACCCAAACAACAAGCCAAAAAACCAAAAAATAACTTCAAATGCCAAAAGATCCCTTTGCTAGCAGACTGAGGAACTGAGGGAAGCACAGTTCCATAATCCAAACTCACTCTTTGGGTGCTGCCCTGCACCAGGTGAGCCAGGATTTCAGCACTGCAGCAAGTGTGACACTTGAAGCACTTTAATGTGAATTGGCTTGTTTATAATAACCTCTTCCCTTCACTTCCAAGGGGAACTTCTCACATGTTTCATACTGTACCAAGATGCTGTGTTTACACCAACTGCCACTTAGGAAAGACAGAAACCAGGTTTATATACAGTATCTGTAAAATGTAAAGTTAATAAATGTTACCAAGCAGCTGGACAGTGTTTTAATTCAATGGAAGATGTTTCTGTTCCCATTTATATCAGTGAAAATCCAGACTACCTTTGCTGGCTGTGGTGGAATTGCTGCATGCAGTGCATAACTGGATGGGATGTTTGTCCCTCTGATCCATCACAGACCTCTGGTGTAGCTACAGGAGCCCCTGCAGGCAGGCAGAGGGTCCCTGGGAGGGGACCAGGTACAGTAGCACCACACCAGGGAGTCAGCAACATTAATTAATTCATCATTGGGATAAAGCTCCTTGTCACCAAATGTGCCCACACAGCCAGAACAGAGGATTTCTGCTGCCATGGCCTGTCCAAACCCCAGGACATTTGGGCATCAAGACCATGCCTGAAAGGTTTTAAGGAAGTGTAAGTATTTTAAAGCACAGCTGCAATTAAAAAACTCCCATTTTTATGCACACCGAGCAAAACAGAATAAATAGGCTATTTCAGCCCCATTGCCTGAGCACTTCAGGGCTAAGTTAAAACATGGTATTGGGGGTTCTGTCCAAATGTCTCTTCAGCACTGGCAGACACAGAGTTCACCACTTTGGGAAGTCTGGTCAAAAAACAACAGACACTTCTATTTTATCACCACCAAGAGAGGATTGGACAAGTTTTGCTCAGCCTCATTGTATTACTTTGGATATTTCAGTGACAGGCTGGGCTTATTCTCAATTTCCAAGTTGTAAAGTTCCCAACTTCCAAGCTTTCAGCCTGGATTATTTCTGCACATCCTTTCCCTCAGCTCTTGCCCTGCCAGCCCCTGCCCTGCCCTCGGTGCCTTCTCCCACAGCAGTGGCACCAGCAGTTTGCCCTTTATTCACTTCATGTCAGACAGGGCACAGAAAACAAACCAGACCTCCTCTAAGGGAAAGGAATATAACAAGATCTTCAAGAAAACAAAAATGAAAAAAAAATTTTAAAAATGGAGAAGACTTGAAACTTTCTCTGCTGTCACAGCTGTTCTGGGCCTTAAATTCTGTTTAAATATTGTTCAGCCTAAGAGTCAAACATTGAGAACATCCTGCATTTGTTGGGCACCAACCACCACCCCTGGACTCTCTCATTTCTGCTGCACTGTGAGACCTCTCACCTCTTCACACAACTGGAGTAAACAAATGAAAGGACACTTTTAAGATCAATGTCATGATCTAAGTATTTTTGGCAGAGGTACACTAATACAAGCTATAATACTACGGAATTAGTTAACAAAATTTTAGTTAAAATAAAAACATTTGTACCTTAAAGTGTCAGTTTATCTTTGGAGCTACACAGAATATTCTCAGGAGAGCTATCAGTGATTTAAACCAGCTTATTCAAGTTAAAACCCACCATGCTTTCTTCCCCAAATCTATTCTTCTGCTAATTATGGCACTTTATAGAAACTGCAAATTACTCCAGCTCAGGTCAGCTGTCCTGGTCCCAAATCCTGCCCACTCCCAGCCCTGTGGGGCTGCAGGAATGTGGGATCCCTGGCCAAACCTCTGCTGTGGTACCCAAACCAGCCCAGGCACCAGTGCAGAACAGCATCCTGTGAGCAAAGGCAACTCCAGCCCAGTCACACTCAGCATAATTTGATTTGTACTTGAACAAAACTTCTCAACCAAAGGGCAGTGCTCTTGGGCTGCTCTGGTTGTGAATATTTGCAAATATTTGAAGTTGTTTTGTTAACAGCTGATGTCAGTGAAGAAAACCATGAGTGCATATTCTGACCTCAGTTAGGAGGAGTAAATAGCTCCCCCCTAAATTCAGCAAAAGACACAACAAAACTCGATTAAATAACTCACATTCTGATGACAGATCATGAGTTTCAATACTGTAGGGAGAAAATTCTTTACTTAAAAGAAAGGTTCTTGGAACTCATGGATGATTTATGTCACCCTTGGGCATTTCTCTCTTGGTCTCAAAATTAAGAGAAATTGTTAACACAGTCTTCTGATCAAAGAGCATCTCTGAGTAACAGAATATAAATTTTTCTTTTTGTGTTTGAAAAGGTAAAACATCACTGTCCTTTGGGAAGAAAAGAAAAATAATCACAAGTAGGATTACAAAAGAAAAAGTCGAAGATCAAAGAAGACTAAAACTCAGCTCTGCTGGATGTGCCCTCGGCCTCCTCTGCAGATGCCCCTTACCAAAAATGCCCAGGCAGTGCTCATGTGCAGGTGGCCAAAATCTCAAGGTGACAATTGTAGTTGTTGACTTGTATCCAGCAAAACCAAATTAAATTCAAATTTCAGCTTGGGACAGATACTTGAAGCAAAATGAGGAGAGATAAAGAGGGAAATGGAGCAGGGGGGAAGGTGATGGAAATTAAAGCACCCTGTGAAAGGCCTTTGGGCAGGACCCAAAAACTGTAGCTAAGACTGAAAAATCTACAAGGCTGGGAACAGCAAGGAAAGCAATTGCTTAACTTTGCTTCCTTTTATGCTTTAAGCAGGAAAACCCCCAGATTTTGCATGGGTAAAGATTAGACTATGACAAGAAATATCTGCTGCTTTCAACAGCTTGTCCCATCACAGCAACAACTCAGAACACCCCAAATTTTGCCCATCTACACAACCCAAAGGAGGTGATGTTGTGTGCATGCCTAATACCTTTCAACATGTTCTAGCACATCTCATAACTCCACACTCAAGTCTAATTCACATGAAGTCATTTTAAAGAAAACAAAAGTAACATGATATACCAATTTATTTTATAAATGTCTGCACTTACGGACTAAAACATGTGGATTTGTTTTAAATTTAATCTAAGCTGCTTTATTGATGAATTTCCTAAATCCACCCTAAATTAGGCTACATCAGATAGAAAGCTGAAAATACATTTTCTCACTCTTTGCCAAGCTGTAGAGGCTATTAGAATACATCAAAAATCTCCTTTACAGATTTCATCCAGTACATGGAAGATGAAGAGAACCATTTCAATCATTAATCAAAAATTACTTCTTGCCATTAACATTTTTTCCTCTGGAAGTTTAGGTGCCACAGAAAGCACAGATGAGTGAGGATTCTGTTTGTCCTTCCATAAACATTGCCTCTCAATGGAATCTGCTCCAAGGTTAAGGTTCAGCCTGGAATCCCACACTGCCCAGGGCAGAGGAACTGGGATACTGGTCTGGTATAAGGGTCACAGTAGCAGCTTAGGAAGAGACCCCAGGGGATGCCCTTGCACAGAGCACAGATTTGGCATAGACCAAAATAAATCCAACCAAACACAAAGCTTGTTCACAGTTCTGCCTCATTTCATATTTGAATATAGACCACATGTGTGGGGATTAAGCTGGTGAAGCCAATCTGTCTCTTCCAGGAAACAGCAATGAAACAACTGGGCTATAGAACTGTCAATTATTTCATACAGACCAGCTGTGCACCAAGCTGAGCTCCAAACAGCGGCCTCACTACTGGAACAGCATCTTCTGTAACAAGAGCCTTGAACAGAACACATTCACATCTAGCTGAACCAGTGATCTTTCCACAGGAAGAGAAACCCTACACATTAATACTGCAAAGAAGACACCCATGACAAAATCCCTTCAAATATCCCTTTTTCCATTTAATACTTAATTTACTGGGAGTGCCCCTTTTACCATTTCATATAGGAAACAATCTAAGATGGGGAAATTGCACTTGTACTTGCTACACTGACTTTATTGCTGCCCAAATGATGTTTCACCAGACAGCAAGCAGAGCTCTGTGGAGAAAACAGCCTGCCAAATTCTAGAGTTACAGGTTAAAAACCAGACACGAGCCAAACGAGCAGCACAGCATCCATAAATCTCAGGCAACACTACATTGAACTGAAGCTTATTTTTCCTTTTGATCTCACTCAGCAGATTAGCCAGGCTTTCCCAGTGATCAGTACCTAATACTTTGAAAAAAGACACACAGGAAAGCTGACAGTTTTTATAACTCATTTCCAATACTTGTGCCTCTTTTCAAGTCTTTTTAAGAGCTGATACTTGCACATGACTGCAGAGGTACACAGAAAAGATGGATAGTAAATCCTGATGGGGGAAAAGGCCCCCATCACTTCTTGTCTTGCACTTCTAAGAAAGTAAATGTTAATGTTATGAATTATGTTAATGACTTATGTTAGTCATGTTTAATCATATGTGTTTTGTAAAAAGCTTCTGGGCAGTGAGTGCTGGAGTAGGAGCCACAATTGTGTTTATGAGGGACAAACTTGTTCAATGAACAATGTTCAATGACAGTTCCAACAGCCTGAAAGCAAAATGTGACTCACAAAGCTACTGAAAATGTGGCTTTTTCAGACTTCTGGAGGTGCATTCACTTCATTATTTGAAGTTTCCCTGTAACACTTGCCCTGTGACAGTGCCACAGGAGCAGAGCTCAGTTTCTCCAACCTCTTTAACAAAATCCTGCACAAGAAAAGGCTCTTGCAGTGGAGAAACCATTTGGTCCTTCAGATCACTTGGCTTAGTGAAACAAACACGCAGGAGGTCACATCATCTTGTGCTTAACATAACCTTACTGTGCATACATGCCCTGATTGTGATTAAATAACAAATACCCAGCAAAATGGACACGTTTCAGAAATGTCAGTCTGGCCAGGAGACACCTGTGCTTCTGGAGAGGAAAACACCTGCAGCAACGAGACACAATTGTTGAAGTTCTGCTCCAAGCTGACCCTGTAAGACTTTGAACCCAAAGATCCAGTGGCCATGAATGTTTTCACTTACAAGCACTATTGCTGCCTATCAGACAGGTCCTTATTTTTTTAATTAGAATAAATGCTTCAAGAATACCCTGATGACAGAAAAATTCCACAATAAAAGTGCATACTTCATGTTCCAAAACCTCACTTTTTGTTTGCACTGTTTGTGTTCATCACGTATTTCCCAACCTACCACAAAAGTTTGTGATACAGGAACAGGACCTAAAAAGAGAATACTTTAACAGAGTATCACTTCAAGAGATGAGGTAAATATTTTATTTCTGGTAGGAACCACTGCCATGAGTGCAATTCCAGCAGGTCAGAAGTGTGTCTGCTCTCAGTAATCAATACAGAGTTCTCCCTGTGGGCTCTGGCAGCTTCCTCGTGTCCCACTGTGGCCAGCATGATCTGAAAACTCTGAACATAACTCAGTATTGAGACAGGAAAAGAGATTAGAAATGAAAATCTTGTTCAAAGTTGATACTTATGCCAGACCCACCAAGTTGCTTAGAGAAAGCTTTATACAGAGTGTTAAAGCTGCTTTGTTAGGCAGCTTTAGAAATATTTTGAGCTGTGGGAATTTCTCCCCAGTTTGCCCTTCTTTCCTCCCTTTTTTTAAGGAAGAACTTGTATGAACCAGTATTCAAGGCCAAGCTTCAGAAAGCATACAGGGCCACTGGGTCATCTGCATTACAATGCCTGATTCAGCATGTATTTATATCATAAATTATATTTCATTGTAAGAAAATTATTTCCTGTCAAAATGGAAGTGCTCAATTTTGGCAGTTAATTTATATTCCTGACCAAAAAATAGACCCCAGTAAAAAACTAATTAACTTAATTTTATCTAATGCATACCCATGTGGAGGTTGGGAGTACAATTAGAGATTCATAATTTTATTATGTGGATGAGAAGATTATTTTTGAATAGACAAAGAATGGTTCTACACAGCTATAAACATATAAATTGTAAAATCCTGGACTACTGACCACATCTGTATTGGTTACATTTGTATTTTAACAATAGTTTATTTTTTCCTTGCAAAATCTACAATATTTACCTTGATAGTTACAAGCTGAAAGTGATCTCAATTTTCCTCTTAGAAAACTTCTGTTTGGAAAAGAAATATTGTACATTACAAGTTATATTTTGTATTGTTCCCTTCCAAAGTAATAGATGGATTCTAGGGCCCTGCACTGCTCTTGCCACAGCAAAGAAATGTGAATAAAACAAGTTACACTGGTAACATATCTGTGACTATAAATACATCAGTGCTGTCCAGTTTCATTTATGAATATAAAAGCTCATATGGAACTTTAAAAATGCCCTTTTCAAAATGTCAATTATTTCTCAGCAAAAGAACTGCTGTAATTCTACAGTCTAATCATATTACAAAGTATGGAAATTTGAGATATATTTGAGATATTAATTTTTTTTAAGGAATATTTCCTGATTTCTACAGGTTTTAACTTTGGTCTTAGATGCAAACAATAATTCTTCAGAACACCAGCACTTTCAAATAGCTTGAAAATATAAGCATCACTGATAGATTTCATTCAATGAAAATGACATTAACTGTCAACAAACCAAGTACTATGAATGAATTAGAATTCCTTTTCTTTATTAAACTCTCCTAATCACACAATTACTGCTTGTTAGGACATGTTCCCTACACAGACCTTCTGTCAACAACAAATAATCAGCTTCACCCACCTGAAAATTCAGATAAACTATTAGAACTAATAATGGGAAACCTGCATAAGTCCACTCTTTGTCTGCATTCAAAGCATGTTCAAGCAGAGGAAAAACCCCAAGTGGACTCGATGAGGTTGAACTGTGCTCATTTTGGGTAGGCAGCCACACAAACAATTCCCAGCTGAAAAAATGATCCATTTTCATCTGGAAACCTTTTAAACTTATCACAGGAATATCAGTGTTACACCCAGCTGAGCAATGGGCAGAGACAACTGGTCACAAACCCTTATCAGTCCTGGAGACACCAAAATCTCCAGCACTAACAACACCCAGGGTCAGAGCTGCCCCATCCCTGCGTGGAGAGAGAAGAAAGGAAGTGAGAGAAGAGGGAGGGAGGCTCTTGGCTGGGTTTTTTGGTGGCAGAGGGCCAGGAGCTCAGCTCTGCTGCTTGTGTGGCTGCTCCACTGTGGAGCTCTGCAAGGCTGCTTGGAGCTGCACCTGTGCTTCTGAGAAGGATTTGCTGCTCTTCCCCTCCTGGCCACACATTCACCTCGACTTCCCTTCTTGCAGCCCCACTCTTGGGACTCTCAGAAGTTCAGTTCAGCCTGCTGGCCAAGTAAAAAAAAAAAAGAAAAATTTCTTTTTCTCTCTTTATTTCCTACCAGCCCAGGAAGATCAATTGGCTCCTTCAGGAGAAGACAAGCACCAGAAGCAGCTCAAGGGAGGCTGCTGGGCTGCCCTGCTGGAAGTCAAGTTTTTGGATGAGAGAGAGTTCTTAGACAAACTCAGCAGCTCTTCAGGAACCTTTGGCTGCAACCCTACAACAATCTCACTAACAGCTTCCTGCCTCCTCCCACCTCTGTGCTGCACAGGTGCTCCTCCACACCTTGACATTAAACAAACAGGAAAATATTTTTCTTTTCTTTATGAAGAGCTGAACTGGCTCATCAAGAAGTCAGCTAAACCCTCGTACCAGCAAGGAAATGGGTGGGATCGTGAAGGAGAGAGAGAGAGACAGGGTAGAACCTTTGTAAACTAAAATATCAAAAGAATCACAGCTTAAAAATGCAGTTGAGTGCATTTAAATACAGAAGCAAGGACCTTACAGAATTCAATCTGAAATAGGTATTTAAAACAAACTTTCTGATGAATGATGCTTTGTTAGAAAATAAAAATATCACTGCTGCCTTGTTTAGACCAACTAAGGGCAGAAATGAACACACATAAATTTGCTTTACAATTGCATGAAAAGAAAAGATAGTTTACAATGGTTTCTATTACTTCCAGTATCACTATTAACTAGAAACCTCTATGTATTTACCTTGCTTATTTTCACAGTTTTTCTAGGTAATGCAACACATATCTTGTAGGAAATGCAAAGTACCTGCAACACAACCTTAAAGGATGTAATGAAAAACAACCTGAGGCCATGGTTGGATGCTAGAAACAAATTCTTCATCTGTTTCATAATTATTACTGTGGCCCAAAGGCATTTACCACTGATAACCACCTTCATATCTTGGGGTTTATTCTTCTTTTTTTTTGACTCACAACAATAAGGCTGACCACTTGTTTTACCAGAAAAAGAAACTCTGGAAAATCCCCATTTCCTTCTGGTGTTCAAATACACCACATCTTTAGATTTGCTTTAAGTTTATGCAGCTGACCAAATTCAGAACAAACATTACTGTACAAAAAATGCTGACACATGTACTAGACCATAGAGCAGCTGATCTTATGTGCATGATAATGAACTCCCTGATGGAGTTTTCAACTTGGAAAACCTGATGTGTCTTCTAGTTTAGATTCCTTTCAACAGCTAAGGACCTCATTCATGAGGTAAATTTATCTTGGGAAATGCCCTGGAAGCACAGACTGTACTTTTTCTATGTACAGTGGCTTAGTATTTGCTGAAGATTTATCACATACATTTCTCAGGAAGAGATTACATTTCATTATTTCCAAAACTGGTTGTATTATACATATAATGAAGCACCTTTACTAAAAAATAGAGGATTTTTTTTCACAATCCTTCTCTTCTGAACAATTTTACCTAGTTATATAAACCCTGCAATTAAGGGATTTAGGCTACATCATTTTATCCTTTTTTATTGTCCTGTGTTTATTTATTGTTACAGCAGCAGCTGAGGGAAACATTTGGAAAGATCTCACAAGGAGAAGTTCTGTTTGGCTTTTTGGCTTTTCACACTGTAAGTGTCCAGCCAGCTCCTGTATAATCACACAATAGTGAGTGAATTAGGAGTGTGGGTTTTAATTTATTGCAAGATTCTTTTTTTAGCTGGTTTGTTTTGTTTTGTTTTTTTCCTTTGGCAAAGCAGATCTACAATCCAAAAACCACATCCAAAGTCTAGATGGCACTGGATTCTGGTTTCAGTTCATTCTTTACTTTGGCCATGATGTGAAACATAAATCAGCCCCTCAGTGGAATGTAGCTGAGGCTTGCTAACACTTCTGTGACACTGCAGGGCAGGGATCTGCATGAGAAAGCCAAAGAACAAGGACAGAGAGACAAGGGATGAATATTTATATTTATAACTCCTAAGTGACAAGCACTATTGTCTTGTGCTGCTCTAGGGTATGATTCTATCTCCTGAGAGCATCATAAAAGATGAAGAAGAGACTGAAGAAACAAGGGAAACATCTCTCAGGAGAACTTTGACAACTCCATAAGCTTCCCAATCCTTGTCTTGCTATGGATTCTCTGAAAATCAACCCCCACACACAACACTTCTGATCCCATTCCTGGCCTCTGGCAGAGCAAACCATTCCATTAAATCAGGATATGCTCTGAAGGTTCACAGCAAGCACCCAGGAATGCTCTGTGTGTGTCTGGAGAACTCTTGTGCATCAGGGCTCAGAAATAACACGCTGAGTTCACCAAAAAGACTGCTGGACCTTGCAACTGCATAAAGAAGCTGTCAGGATGAGAGAGGGAAAGCCATTCATGCTTGGTGAGGTATTTAGATTTAAAACCATTCATTTCTGATGGAAAACAATCAAAGGCCTAGGAAAAAGAGGCATTCTGTTGTCTAACTGTATTCCAAAATTCGCCCTTACTGATGCAGCAGAGAATTCTGGCCTGGAGCGTGGCTGATGGGGAGAAGTGGATGGACCCAGGGGATACAGAAAAATCATCGGGCAGAGGAGGAAAAACCACAGACCCAAGGGACTGTGAATGTTAAAGAGGCAGCAGCAGAGGCCAGCAGAAGAGGAAGATGATGGGACTGAAGAGTAGCAGGACATCCCTGGGTGTGAAAGCACCCAAAGCCCCAGGGCACTGAGAGCACAGGCTGGGTATTACTGAGTGGGTGGGTGTGAAGGTCAGCTACCTAGGGGCACTTAATGTCAAGTGACATCAACGAGGACAAACAGGATCTGACTTCTAAACTGACACTTTGTTTTTACTGACTTCTAATCAGATATAATCTGAAGGACTTTAAGAGGCACAGGCAGCCAGAATTCTTCATTAATCTCAGGGTAAGTAGACAAACAAGTGCAATTAGCAGTCAAGAGAAAGGGTTAAATCAGTCAGCTTTGTGCTAAGACAAACAAACAAATAAACAAATCTTTCTTCAATTCAGGCTTAAAGGTTCTCATTTCTTCCACAACAGAACACAGATGATTCACAGCTGTTTGGCATCTGCTGCACTTCTACCTAAAGAATGTGGTTTCTTTGCCATTAGATGTGTCCCAAAGCATGGAGGGGAGGACTCTCATCCCCTCCAGTGTCCTGGATGTTATTAAATGTTCCTTCCATATTTCTGATGGTGGAAATCAAGAACTAGACACCCAGAGACACAGAAATATGAAAGCAGGGTCTGCTTATCTACACCTAAGAAATGACATTTTCACTTAGTACAGGTAATTAATTTGTGAAAGAATCTAAAAGCATCTCCCTTCTATTTAAAGCAAAATTTTTGTTATGCTCATTGTTAGCAAAAGAAATTAAAAACACCAACCTTGCAGTTGGGAAGGCCAAAATGATCAGGAAAGTCTCATGTTTACTGCATGATTCAGAAAATGTGGCTCTTACTGAGCTGCAGCATTTTACAAGTGCAAAATGAGCCAAACTTTTGGTTATTTTGTTCCAAAATGCAAAAGTTTTCGACCACATGAAACTACTTTTATATAAGCCACTGATTCAAAACAAACAAAAAAGTTTAGGTATTACTTTTGGCATCAAATTATTCTATGGAATCACATGGATGAAATAACTCTGTTAAAACAGCTGTGCAAAGTACTCAAATTGGCTTGCTTTCTTCCTTTCCAATAAACTTCTAGCCTGCTTGGAAAGTCCTATTTTTTCCAGGCTTCAGTTTGGGAGGCTTATTTGGTAATCTGTCATTTTTCACAGGCACATGCTCTCTTATTTTCTAGCAGCTGTGTACATACAAATTTCCATAAAAACCTACACATATCCACTTAAAAGATCAAATCTGGAGGCTTGAAACCTGGTAAGGGAGGAAAGAATAACAGCAGAGCTCAAGTAGGAATTCTCAAGATGAATTACAAATAGAAAATACAAAAGCAACATTTACCTATTTTCTTTTCAAAAACAGAAGAAAAAAAAATGCATCAAGTTTTCATGCTAATGCAAGCACATCTCTCAGGAGTGTATTTGAAATGAATCTCTGCCAGCCCTGTAACATTGCCCAAAAGCATTAAGGAGAAGCACTTTTCCTAAATGCAACATTTTAAACTAATTAACAGCAACAAAGTTGTGGTCAGAAGATGCCCAAAGCTGGTGTGTAAACCACTATAAATGGCACAAGATTTACATGCACAGCCTATATGGGGACATGTATTTAATCCAGAGCCCTCATCATTTGTAAACTCCTGACAATGAGAAGCCCTGAAATAACAGCAAATATTTAACAGCACTTAATGCCACTACAAACACACATTTTAACAACGGGCCATGGCAAGACAATTCCTTGGCAAAGCACCTCAAATTCAGACAGGCAGAATTAAAACACATTTTAGAAGGTAATGATGAAAACTGTGCCTGAATAAGGTTTTTGTAAAAGGTAGATAAGTTACTTCTCTGCCAGTTGCTCACACATGATGATGGATAGTTACAGATACTGAGTCCAAACAAGGTATTTTTGCTTTAAAAAAGGGTTTGACAGAAGTTAAAAAAGCCAAACCCTGTTATTTATATTATCATTAAAAACAGACAGTAAAATTGTTTGGTTTGCTGCTGGTGGTGACAATTTCTACATTCTATAATCACCAAAGTTGCCAGGAAAAGAATTAACCAAACCTATCAAACCCCAAATGGAAATTCAAACAACTTTCAGAATATGTGAAGCGGTAGCTTCACAGCTTAGTTTTAGGAAGAAGTTTTATTTCCTTGTAAAAATTAATTATTTGTGTTTCTGGAGCTCTCTGGTAAGAGGTCAGAACTGAGGAGAGATTCCACTTCCACAAAGTTCTACAGACAGCAACCAACAGCTCAGTGTCACAGGGGAACACCAGGCTGCCCTCCTGCAAAAGACCCTTCAGCTTGTAATTCCACTCCTCATTTTAGAAAGATTCTGACTGGACCAGCAAATATTTGGCCATTGACACAGGATCAGAATGAAACAACGCACAGTTTTCAGCTGATTTGCAGGTAAATACCTCGCTGTGGCACATTCTGAGTCGGTCTGACACAGGAAGCTTCATTACCAGTGTTAATTACCAATCCTTAACTGTCCTGGCTTCAAGGGCTCAGGGTGCCCTGGCTGAAGCTGCTGCAAGAATTCTCCTTCACCAGGATTTCACCAGTCACATTGGCATCTTTCAGCCTCAAACTTCAGATCTACCAGCATTGTTTATGTGTAATTCCTAAGCAATTAGCACATTGCCACAGCAATGGCAGTTTGCCATCGAGGCTGAAGCTGTGTGATAATTTTCACATTGAAAGTTGAGTTCTGTGTCTCACTGCTTGCACCTGGTATCCTGCTATAAAAGGAGATTTTGGACTTCACCTCTCCTCAAGGCAGAACTTGAAACTGAAGTATCAGAGAACACATGCTTGCTACTGAGGCATGTAATTTCTTCCTTCCTCTTTATTCTAAAATTATTCACTTTACCTACTTGATGAAAAAAAAAAGCCCAAGCAACCCAAGCTTTGAGTCACACAGAGATTCTTATCACAGGGACCCCGTTCTCAGGCAGCACTGAAATGCATGCTGTCCTGTCAGACAGAAAATAATTTCTTGTTCCTGAATAACAAAACATGTATTTACTACAGATACTGTTTCAGCCGTTTAAGAAATATTTTTCTGCTTTGCTTTTGTCATTTTATCAATGCTCTATTTGTGTTCAATAGCATCCTCCATTGTACAAAGCAGCAGGATGACAGACCCAATCACTGGAACTTGACATTAACGTGCTCACATTCCATGGCTACAGCTTGGTTGTAAAAGCCATGAAAAAGTGAATTTAATATGTGGCAGAACACCAGATTTTTTTTTTTTCTGTTTCAAATTCTACAATCCATCTTTATGATCCTGAATAACAACCAGGTCCACAAAGATTCCTGTCCTTCCTAAGCTGGTTTTGTTCATTCTCCTCTTACCATGGCCTCCCAAAGGGCCAGGGATGATTCCTCCATCACTGCATGCACCTGCTAAACTTAAAAATCAGAAGTATTTCTTTGCAGACAAAAATGTTTCTAATTTTCCATCACTAATATACGATTATTTATACAGCTCTGCCAGCAAAGAGGAAAATGGGAATTCATTGAACATGGCATCAACACCATCATTACTTCAACAAGCCCATTCAGTTAAGAGACAAAATGAGCTACAGTGAAAATTCTTTTAACTACTGGGAAATGCCAAGCAGTGCTGCCAACAACAGAGGTGCCACAGGTCACCTGCAACCATAGGAACTTTACAGAAAACAGCTCTGAAGGTGAAAGCATAACACTTCATCGTTTTTAATTTGCAGGAAATTGCTCCCATTTAAGTTGCTGTGTAAAAATGCATTCAAATTTGGGAGGGACTGTGCTTTAAATATGGCTCAAGCAAAAAGAATTAAAATGTGAAATGACACAGCAGCAATTACTGCAGCAAATGAAAGGGTCAGCTGTTCTGTGCTTTCTAAAAGGAGGAGGCAAACATCTAGCAAAGCAACACGAAACCCATAAAAGGTTTTCAACCCGTAATTTTGTATCAATGGACGTGGATGTCTCAGACCAGAACACTGAGCCTTGCACCATTATTCTTTGAGCCCAGGGACAGAAGGGAGGCCACACAAAAGTGACTTTGTACAATGTGACTGGGCTGCAGCCCCCAGGAGCTGCTCTGGTGCTGACAGGAAATAGCCTCTGCCTCCAGCCTTCATCTGCCCACGTGGAACAGAGGAGACCACAGACCAGCCTCTGTTCTCTCCTAATTGTCAACATCTGCTCTGCACAGCTATGAATAATTTTATGACACACAAAAAAAAATGTCTCTCCTACTGACTCCAAAGGCTTTTGGGTTTGTGTTTTGGTTTTTTTCCTTTTTGAACGTGAAATCTGACGCTGAAATGAAGAGAGCGCCTGTTTTGCTTTGTAGGTTAAGACTTATGTTCTTCTGAAAGATGCCATTGAAATGGAATTCAGTGTAGGTAGGAAAAGCTGATGGTGCTGGTTATTCCTTTCTAAAGTCAGGTGGCCAAATAAATGCTGGCAGGTGAGGTAATACA
The DNA here is from genome assembly GCA_013398075.1 of Notiomystis cincta. Lineage (NCBI taxonomy): Eukaryota > Metazoa > Chordata > Aves > Passeriformes > Notiomystidae > Notiomystis > Notiomystis cincta. The sequence goes on from VZRX01014397.1 coordinate 42,710, forward strand.
TTACTTTCAAATATTGCAGAGAAATGGAGCCCCAGCCCATTGGTGGAGGTAGCAACCTCTGAGAGAGGTACCTGGGGGTGCTTCATTCATGCCAAGTACAACAAACCTCAACTCAAACATCTCAGCCCTAAAAAAGTGAGGATGCAGATGGACTAATGGACACATTCAACATGACCTGAGTTTCAGGTCAGAGAAGAAACTCCTTTGAGGACAGCCTAGCAGCACTGGCACTGGAAACCTCACCTTCCCTGCTCTTTCTAGTGAGCCATCAGGGCTTCTGAGACTGTCAAACATTTGAATGTAGCAGTTTCTAATCTATTTCACAATCACAGAGCCATTTATTTATTTATTTATAGTAGAAGAGTGCCAGTATGAAAGGTATTGTTAAAACTGGGGATGTGGCCATGCTACAATTTTAGGTGGTCACTAGGCCTGGCTAAAAAGAAGAGGAGGAAGGACAAAGGGAGATGCACATCAGCCTGACTGCAGCCCCCATCAGCAGTGTGACCCTTCATGAGCAGGAGAAGCACAAGATGCAAAGAGAAATAATTAAAGAATCACAAGGGCAGGCAGTCCTTGCCAGTGTAATTCTCAGAGTTTTCCAGGGCTGGAACATAATGTGATAAGGTTTTCTCATCTGACTCCTGCAAAAAGCATAGGTTGACTGCTGGCTGCACATGGAACAACACCAGGGAAAAAAAATAAAAAAATCTTTTCTCCTTCAGCTTAAATACTCAGGAAATGCACAGAAGGAACAGAACACTGAGACCATAAAGCTAAACACAGCTCTTTTAGTGTCTTGCTGAAGCACACACTCTATCCAGGACCCTGCAATGACTCCTTTATCTCTGCTTCTGGCTTCTGTGATAATAAAGCTGAGATTTCCCTGCAGTTCCCCAGCTGTAAATGCTGTGACAGTTAATTTTTCTTGCTAGCTTGGGTTCACAGTTACCTTGCTGGCCTGGCAGTGCTCCAAGGGAAGTGTGTAAAAGTGTGTGAGCACCTGGACAGTCAGAAGCCTTAAAACCTTTTAAAATGCAATTGCCAAGCTGGTGACCAATTTATCTCCTTCCTCTGAGGCCCTGACTGTGAGAGTTCATAAACACAGAACTCTTTTCTCCTGAATATTAAGATGACTATTTCTCTGCTACTTTCTTGTACCAATGAGTGGTTACATTTCAATTTCTTCATTAAAAACTACTGAGCAATCTTCTCCTTGCAAAATGAATGGGCAATTAAGGATGTGGTGAGCTTGTGGCTCTTTTGTGAAGCATCAAGGAAAGACAAAATTATATGGGGGAAGACATGAAACCGAGAATGAAGTGAGAAAGTGAAAGCTGTTGAGTGTTGTCACAGCCAGAACAACCAATTCCAAAAGTTGCAGTGGAAGAACATGGCAGAAATGAAACTTACAACAAAACACACTAAAGAAAATACAGAGTATAAGAGTACAAGAGTGCAAGACCTGCCCTTACAGTCCCAGAGTCCCCAAAATCACACAGTGTCAAACCAAGGGGTCGCAGAAAAATCAAAGTATGGAATGTATATAATTCAAAATAAATTTGAATTGTCAGTGAAACCATTAGGTGATATTAAGCACAAACTTGGACCCTGTTTAATTAGCTTTTAAAAGAGAACATGGCAAAGGGGCTTAAAAAGGTGTACACTAATTAAGAAAAAAATCAAACCAGAGGCAGACCAAGCACAGTGAGTGCAAAAGGCTCTTTGTGCTGCATTATAGACAGCACACTTATTTTGTCTTTTGTGGCTAGATAAATCCCCCAAAGTTATAAAGATCAAAACATTCTTTTAAAGTACAATTTGAACCATTCACTGGATAGCAAGCAGTTTCCTGAATTTGTCTGCTCTATTTTATAAAATACTCATAACCCTGAGATTCAAACCTTCATGATATATTTATTTCATTCTGACATTACTACAGTGTAGGTATGCAAAGAATTATCCAAAATAAACATAGACCTCTTGGCATGCTGTGGAATTATACACCTGAAAATAATAATTCCTTTTACTATACAAACTTTCTGAACACCTATGTTTTATGTTGACAGCCATGATTCAGACTCACTCCAATAAACTCAACACCATAAATGAGTAGTACTCAACTAGTCTAATAAAAAGAAGTCAAGGAACATCTGCTTTTTCTGTTTCAGTAGCTCTGAAGAGACCAAAGAAGTAGTTTGCAGCAACATTTGATTTTATATATTCTCTATATTCTTCACACATGTATTTGTAGCCTATTATTGTATTGGTAGCTACCCCCAGTACTTTTCCCTACCCTGAGAGGCAGAAAGACAAAATCCAGAGGCTCCAAGCTGGGGTTCCAAGTCTCCCATCCTGTCTTGGCTCTCTGGGAGCCAAGGTTGAAACCAGCTCTTAGAGACACATTTTCACAGAGTTTAGTTACTATCTACAAGGAGAAACATCGAGAAAATGGTTGAACCAAAGGGGAATTCCCTCAGTTATGCCTCTAATTGGGGATTTTTGTCAGCTATGCTAATTTGCTGAATTTGTCAAACTGTACTTTGGATTACCTCCTATCCTGATGTTATCTCCAAAGGCTCCTGTTCCAGTCTGAGGTTCTTTGAGTGGAACTGGATGTGCTACTCACCACTAAGATGATGAAATTGCCATAACTGCACAGAGAAATATCCATTCTTTATGAAACAGGACATGCTGTTCACAGCTACATTGATCCAAGATAATGCCCTGAAAAGCTCACTGTCATTTATTTGCACAATTTCAGCTCAAGAACTTCTAATCTGTTTGGCCAAGACTGTAAAAACAGAATAAAAATCCCATGTTCCAGTTTGTCACACTTCTATTAAGGAAAAAAAATACATAAAACCTGAATTACTCATTAAATCTGGATTCTTATAATCCAAAGTTGTCAGACTAGACAATGAATCTGGCTTTTTTACAGCACAGAAAGGAACAATATAAATTCAAACATAGCAGTATAACATATATTGTTAATACTTATGAGAGGATATGGTGGATGTAAATATTTTAAAACTCAGCTTCCTTAAGTAGTTCAAAAATCAAAAAAGCAACAACTACCCTGGACACAAATGTCAAACATGGCAGGGTGAAGTCAATATAAAAACAGTATTAAGGAACAAAATCTTGAGTGTGACAGATCAAACAGAATGTCCTTAACTCATGCTCATATTCAATTTTTAAAACAGTGAAAAACTGTTCAGTGACCAAAAGACAGAGAAATGTTTTTTCCCTATGTATAAGGCTACAAGAGATTTATCTGCATTGCAGATAAAACATGTTTGAAATTCATAGTTTTTATTACAGTAGAAGCCACAGGAAAAACCTTCTTTTGTGGAATCAGCACTTGGATTTTCAAATTCAAAGAAAGCAAATTACAGAAGTGAAGGGTTTATCAGCTCTGTGCTCTCACATATGGACAACTAAGTGAAAAATAAACACCACTGAGTTGGAAATGTCTCTTTGGAGAGGGCTTTTTGTTTTGTAAGGAAAAAAAAATAGGGCTTTAATAACTTATCTATTATTTTAAAATAAAGACTGGATTTTGTCCCTCAGAAAGAGGCAAAAGTATAGTTCCTTAGGCTATAAAAGGCAATGATATAAAAGCCCAAAGTGAAGCTTAAGGGCTGTTTATTTGGAAGTCAGCACAAGCATATCAACAGGATAAATATGGAAGATCAAACAAGAGTTAAGTGGAGCACTCAGAAACTGGAAGTTATCAGTTCCATCCACGTCCTTAACTGCAGCCCCACATTAATAGATAAGTCTTCAATTTATTCTAACATCTTATCCTATTTTTCAAAGTAATTTTCGAGAGTATTGAGGAGACATAAATGGCAATAATAACTCAGAAGGCCAATTATGCATTTCTGAAAATTTAATCCTTGACAGTTTTCCTTTACACTTGGCATTACCTACACCAAATGTCTTTTTTTAAATGGTGTTTGGGATGTAAATCTGTTGCATTCTTTACTGGTATGATCAATTACTAAAAATACAGTAAAATATCATCAGCTGGAACAAGTCAGCTCACACAGAAATAGCTGCTTCCGCCCAGTTTCATTTCTATGTCCATCAAAATCATATCAGGCTTTTTCTGCCATACAAGAATCTGTCATGCTGTAATGCTGCATTCATCAAGAACATCTTGGAATAAAGTCAAACTTATTGTAATCACAAGTCCCTTTTATACTATATTACAATATTTCTGTTCCATTTAAACATCAGTGTGTATTATGAGCCACATTCCAGCCTTGTTTAATCATGCAAATTATCAAGCAAGATATGAAGGGGAAAAATACAAGTTATTTAACACTCCTTCCCCTATGGGACACCTTTAAACTCATGCAAAACTGCACACACACAAAGCACAAGCTGTATACATTTCTGAATTCCAGCAAACCTGTTTCTAAGTTCAAAATATGTGACCCTGAGCTGCCTTTTCATAAAGCCTCACTGGGAAGTTCTAATTGTGCTTTGAGTTCACAGATGTGGCTAAGCCACTTCTCATTAAACTTTCTAGAATTCCATGAACCCTTTGACATGTATTTTCACATGTAAATATAAACACTGTCAAGCTTGTGAAACTTTGGTTCATTCTCCTCCAGAGGAGAACAAGGATCAACCAACCACAAAAGGAAGCAGCCAGTTGTTGTTTTTTTGGCTGGTTTTTTTTTTTTTTAATATGGTACAGGCTCAATCCCATACAAACTGCTGGAATCTGCTGTAATAATTAGAAACTTTGGCTGTTTCACTCAGCAGAAAAGCAGCAGCACCTCACTATTAATGCCACATTTTTAGGTAACATGGGTCAAGGAAGAGGAGACAGTGATCAAAAAAATGCCAAGAAAGTGTTGAGTATCTTTTTATTGAAAGACAACAAACACAAGTGAGCCATTAATAGTGGCAAAGAAAGGGGGGAGGGAGGGGGTGGGTGGAGGGGACTTCAATCAGCCTTTTCATGTTTTATTCATTCTTAAGTAAGAAAGCCTTTCCCTCTGGCCAGTTTTTGCCTTTACTAACATAACCAGACAACAGGCATTGCACACATCCACTTTTTGATTATTATTTCAGTTGTGACACATGGACAGCCAACTCAAGCACTAATAAAGTGGAATTTTCTGTCTGCAGGTGGACAAAACAGCTGCTGTAAGCCAGAGATATTCAATCTGTGGCCCACCTGGAAAATCCATCCTCCTTACAATCTACTCCTACCAGCTTTTGACCACTAAGAAGTTCCCTGTTGAGCCACATGATAATGGAATATTGAGTGTGCTGAATTTATGGAAAAGGTCCAGTCATGCTGTCAGGTCCTTCTTGCCTTAAACTAAATGCTCTGACTCCACCACCATACTGGATCTGGTTCCAAGTTAAGGATCTGTAGTAAGTGCTGATTTGTAGCATGAATCTTTACCAAATGTTAATTAAACTCTAGCATAGGAAGAGTTAGTAAGTAGAAAATCCCAGCTTTTAAAGCTGTCAGTGAAATTAACAGGCACAGAAAGGTGTGTGCTATGAAACATGTTAATTATTGCTCTCCTGTCAGGTGTTGGCAGAGATTATTGCTAAGAACTCCAAATCACCTGTGACAGCTTCCAGATTAATCCAACACCAAGAGCTTCACCTGCAGAGTCCAGCTTGTGTCAGGAGTCACACAGACACAGCCATCCAGAACCACTGTGGCTTTCCAGACATTTATCCACACTGGGACAATCCAGCCTCAGCATCCACAGACCCTTCCTTCTGGCAGGAGTCTCCTCAGGAGCCACTCTAAGTTTGCTGCCCGAGTGAACAACCACGCGAAGGAATGGAAATGTCTTGTCTTTGAGGAGGAACAAATGGGAGGTCAGGAATTGTGCTTCAGGCTGAACAAAATACTTGACAGGCTGAGAGACTAAACTAACCCAGAGCAGTGATGGAACAGATGTGGACATGAACTCAGCTCTTACTTACAGTCAGCAACAGTCCTTAAAAATGACTTGTATAAATATTTGTGCAATTAATCCAACCTAAAAACCATTCAGACCTTTTCACTTACACAGCCCAGTAAACATTTCCAGTGTGAAAGAAGGGCTGCATGATCAAACCTCAATCACATTTACAAGCACAGCTTGGACTCGGATATCCCGTTGGATTAGTTTTAATCTACATTTCTTTTTCCACCTTCTTCGACATCAAAACAGTCAGTTCTCTTAATTTCTTTGCTCATTTTCTTCCTGTACCTGTCACTGTGATCTGCACTTACTGAACAGTTACAATTATCCATTTTTGTTTGTTTTTTCACTCAGTAAGTCTTTCAGAACACATGTATTTAAGGTTTATATCAGTAAACCCATAAAAGCGTGCTTTAATCACCTGTCATTTATACAGAACATTGCAGAAGCAAACACTGATCTTTTAAAAAGCAGTTTTTTCCATTATCACGCTCTCTTTGTACTCTCTCACTCCCACCACACTCTCTGGGGTATACATTCTGAAATTTCACGCATACCATAAAGTATCTTTGGAATGTTACAGTATAATTGTTTAGAGAAACATTTAATGGATGAGTAAGCATCAAGAGGCCAGGGCTAAGGGAAAAGTTTAAATGCTGGCAGCATTTTGCACTGAATGATCTTCTCATCCTGAGGACCAGGGATGGACATTTGATCCCAAAATGTGGTATTGACTTTGAGCAGTTTAAATCCAGCATCCAGCACAGAGGTGTCTGAAGGCTCCCACCAACACATCTGCCACCAACCACCACTCCCAAACCTGGCTCTGGGCACTGCCCAGCAGAGCAACCCAGGGCCACAGGGTATTATTTGATCAATACCTAAACATTATGATTTAATCACTAACTAAACATCATTCCTTTTTGAATTTCCAGCACAAATAATCTGCACGTGCATGGTGTGGAAATGCAGGAAAAGTGGTTGGAAAGAGCTGGGCACTTTTTAGCTAAAAAAAAGCTAAACATGCTTTGACTACAGGAATCTGCTGCAGACAGTGTGCTGTAAATTAAAGCCAATTCTCCTGAATTCCCTGAAGGACTGCTCCTCCCAGAGGTTCTACAAATCCACTAGCACAGGTCCAGCATTATAGCTTTTTGGGGTTTATGTACTGAAGAGGTAAAAAAAACCAGAGAGGGGGACAAATCAGGCCTAACCTTAGATAATTGATTCATACCCTGATTATTAGAGTACAGCTGAGATGGCTTTTACTCCCAATTTCTCCTTTGCCCCATACTTTTTTAAGTAAGAAAAAGCAAAATAATTATCCCTTTACCTGAATTTCACATCAGAAGATTACAAAAGCAGGAGAAATGCCACATGCTCTGGAAACCAAGCAGCTCTTTTAGCTCCAAAGCTGGAAAAGCCAAGCTGCCCCAGGCTTGTGCCCCAGCTGAAGCTCGTCTGATAATTGGGCACCTAAAATCGCCCTCTAAGTGGATTCTGTGGTGCTTAACAACAAATGAGTTGCAGCTGGTGCAGCAGAATTTTGCCAAAACGTCAGGGTTTCCCAGAATTCTCAGAAATCTATTGTCTTTCAGGAAGTTTTTGCACTAAACTTAGTGGAGAACAGGTAACACATTAAAAAATAATGAGGAACAAGTAAATATTGTGAACCTGGAAATCTCATCTTGTTAATAAACTCATGGGTAATTACCACAAATTCTGCTATGCAGCCTTCTAGTTCCAAACCCAATGTATTATCCAAAATTGCTAATCTGCCTACCTGTAAAATGTTTGACTCTAAATTATATGCAAAACCAATGGATTTATTAAGGCTTTAAGAAGTGTTTGTAGCATGTAAGATTGCAAGGGACTTTCCAGGTCATCATATTTGCATCCTACTGTCAGAAACACAATATTAAATCATCTCTTCCAGAACACATAGATTCCCATTTTATTTAAAATGAGGGGTTCTTTTTGCATAATCTCAAAATCAGGATATTTATTTTAATTTTCCACATAATTCATCAAAGATCCAGAGACCCTTTAGATGAAATACTTCAGATTGTGTAGGACATCTTTCACATCCTCAAGCTTTTCTTTCTCTTCATGAGCACAGTGATCCAGATGCTGTTTCAAATCTGTATTTTTCCTAATGCCACACTCAAGAGGCAAATCCAAATATTCTTTGGGTAACTTCTTCTGTAATTACTTTCCCTTGGTGAATTACAGGGAGCTGTAATACCACTAGTGATTTTCAAACAGGGTCTCTAAATTACCCCTGGTGTTACAATTACCACAGCAGGGCATGTGAGGAGGTTTTTGGAGTTAGGGGAACACAACCCAGTTTATAATGAAGTCTAACAAATAAGGATATGTTAATCTTTTCAACCACTTAAATCCAAGGAAATCAAAACCAAATGTCTTCCTTAGCACAGCATCCCAAAACCCAAGCCCAAATACTTGGATCTTAAAGCCTGCTGGGATGTTTTCTGCTAACCATCCATTAGATTTCTTATATTCTGTACAACATTCCTCCACCAGCCGGATTGATTTCTTCCACAGCTTAACTTGTTTTTGCCAAAGCCTCTTTTAGTCTCTATTTTAGTTCAGCATTGGCCTCCTGCCTAATGAAACAACCATTCTTCATGCCAAAACTGTCATCTTCAGTTGCACAAGATGCATCTCACTTACAAACAATGTATAATGAGCCCCATGTTTAGTGCCTCAAGAACTGCTGCTTCAAAATGATCCTAAGCAAAACTTAAAAGATACAACAGTGGTCAGTACCTTGGGTGGGAGAAGAATAATTCTCAAGAAAGATTTTTCTTTTCCCCTTTTGTATAAAAATACACTTTTTCAAAAGAAAACTTTAATTATTAGAACATGAAAGCATATGGAGTTAAGCACAGGCAGCAGTGAGACATTTAAGGCTCACTCCAAACCTGAAAGCATCGTTCTCACTCAGTGTGAATTTTTATGTAATGATCATGCACCACAACCTTGGCTTCTCTTGAACAAACTAGGTTTAAATATGACAATCTGATAACCTTCAGCAACTATAAAAATCCATCCAAATAAACCTCTTGCTCTGTTTTCCTGCTGTAATTTCATGCAGAGCTGAAACAAAATTACCTGTGTAAGGAGTTGCTCCTGGGTTAGGTTATTGATCCAGCGAGTGTATCTTTGAGTAGAGTCCAGTGGCTCCCTTCTGACTTGGCAACCAATAATCTAAACAAAATAAGATAAATCCCCTAGGTTAAACTGCTGCAAACCCATGTGGCAACAAAACAGCATCATAAAATAAACATTCAAAACATGGCAGCTCCAAGAATTAAGATTATTTATACAGTCCTTACTAGCCCCCTTCTATGTTCATAAGGTAATATGGCACAGCTGCCCTGCTCAAATGTTAAATAGTTACAGACTTTAAAGGTCTCTAGAAAACACTGAGGAGTATCTTTCCAATAACCTCATTTTTGGGAATATTTGAACCATTTTGGTTGAAGTTTTCAAAGGAAATTTTCCATAGGCAGACATGTAGAATGCAAAATTTCATCCTGAACTGTTAGTCCAGCAAATGAAAACTGGAACTTGAGTAACACCAGACAATCCCACCAACAATCCCATAACCTATAACACCCTCCATAACTTTTAATCAATATAGAAAAGCCCAGGCCTCCAGTATCTGCCAGTCCTGTCCAGATGGTCTCAGCCAGGAGTCAAAATAGCATTATAGGTCTTTATTTAGGCACCTGAATCTCTCTTCTCTAATAAATCTACCACTTCACCCAATGAGGAACGCTGCCAGTGAATTGCATCTAAGGAAGCTTATCAGAATGAATGTCATGGACATGTTCTTTATGCTCCTGCATTGAAAACATCTTCAGGAGTTAGAGAAGTATAAAGCCAGCACAATATGATTATCATAGAACTAAAACAGTACAAATAACAATAGTAGAAATAACAATATCTTCAGGAGTTAGAGAACTACAAAGCCAGCACAATATGATTCTGATACAACTAAAACAGTACAAAGAACAGTGAGGTTCTCCAGGTCACAGCAGCCTGGGGCTAGACATGATGTGAGAAATAAAAGCCCAACAAGCACAAGGTCAGAGTTGTGTTCATGTTCAGAGGAACTAAGCAGGATTATCACACACTTCACCAAATTCTGCCAAGAGTCACCTATTGGCACTGTCCTGGCAGTTACAAAACTGAAAAAAAAAGAGTATTTCAGTCCCATCTCTGACATGTGCAAAGCCCAGCACTCTACACCCAGTCCCTGACGAGTCAGGACATGTTCCAGCTCCTCACCAGTGGTTGTGAAATGCAATATTCAGGTAGAGATGTTTCTTAGTTTCATCATTTTAGGGTTTTATGTTTTCCCTTGCACATTTAAATGGAAAAGGAAGCGACTGAGAGGAAGCAAAGTTTAAATGAGTTGGCAATAATTAAACCCAACACACTTTCTGCAGATGTGGTGTTTTTGAGATTTTTAATCACTACAACTTCCTTTACCACAAACAATCTTCCTTAGTCAGGAGGCAGCCTATGGGTCAGAACCCATCCATTGGACTAAAGAGGAAATGAGGATGAAAAAATAACTTGTCTTCAATTTTATCCCAATATTTTCCACTCTTGTTTTAAAAAAAGAGGAAATGAACAAAGGCAAAAGCATAAACTCTCCATGAGGCAATAGGCACTGGCTGTTCAAACATACATTACAAGAAGAACTCCTGTGTATCTGTATCTTCTTTTAAGGCACTTAATTCTTGAAACAGGTATTGGAAAAATATGCATTTTAGCATGAAAAAACTCCATTCAAAATAAATGCAACTTTCAAAGGTTATATAAAGTCCAAAACTTTTTTCTACACTCTGAGGAAGAATGTGCAGTGTTGTGTTTAATTTTAAAAATATGACAGAATGATGTAAACCTCCTTGAAAAGAACGTAATTAAGTACTTAGTGAAGCTTTAATTAGCAAAATCAGAACATCTGATCCTAGATAATGTTCTGTGAAAAGAAAGATTATCCAAATAACAAGTAAAATAGGGAGGATTATCTCTAGGGCATGACACCTTTTTCCCCAGTCTGCCTCTTTTTAAGGGCCCACAGATGGAAAAATCCTAAAATAAAAAGCTACTAAGAGTTATTTAAATTATCCTGAATGTTAAAGCACAGCTTTAGTTAATCAAGCCCACATCTTGTGTGTTAAGGAAAGGTAGATGTGACCTCTGCTGTCTCCAAACCCTACTTCAATTATTTTTATTGTAGTAATTTTATGCAGTAATTTCCTTTAAGAAAGATTTTGTGACCATCATTTAATGCAATCAAAAAGTAAAAATAAACTAAAGAAATATTTTTATGTGGTTAAAAAACTTCTCAAAAATTTTATACTTCAGGAAGAAGGGAGTAAAACATGTTTCCTCTCCCAATCACTTCCAAGGGAGGAAACTGTTCTTCAAAATGTGACACCTGTGAGGCAATTTGCATTAGGTATAAATATACAAAGCACACCCTGGTGCACTTAAAGCATGTTTTAAAAATTATAAAATATGTTGATAGTGCTGACTCCCCAAGGAAGCCTTTAGGTCAGATGAATTTCCATTTCCACAGACGTTCTTATCTTGGAGCAATCCATATTTAAGAACACCTGTTAAACATTCTGCCTGACACCAGATCAAGTCCAAAGCCCACAAAAGGATGTTACATGTTTATTTTGTTTATTTTCGGCACATAAAAAGAGAGCAATTAAAAACCAAGGAAGTCTGAATTTTCTTTAGTGAATTTATATGAAAAACAAGAAGCCAAGGTGGTGTAATCAGAATGAGCTGAACATCACAACACAGGAACATCTAAAAAGATGTTGTCATGTATGTGAATTCATGAGGTTTGAACATGACATTTTGGGGAAAACTTCAAGTAAATATCACTGGAGAGATCCCAAATTCTTTAGTCTGTAGCTTCACAAAGTCTGATTGGACTGTAATAGTTATCACCTCAGCAAAATGTCTGAACAGCAAGAGGAGGGAATCTTGATTTTCCAACATCTTATGCTTTAGATATAGATTTAAAAATTAAATATGTTTACATGAATGAAACACATTACAGTCAGGCTTTCATGAATATCAAACTCCAGTAATCACAATCATTTGATGGGGTTATTGGCATGCAGAGGCCATTTTAAACACAAATTTAATTACAAAGTCGTGTCAGTTGGGCTGTTTCCCATTTGGGCTATTGGATTAAATGTGGAACAGACCTAGACTGACATTGTGACTTTGAAAACGTTCTGTGGGTTTTTTCAGAAATACCAAATTAAAAAAAAATCTTTAAGGAAGCTGCCTAATAAAAAGCAAAGACCCAGCTGAATTCCAGCAGATCTGGATGATGGGTAAGGCCCAATTACTGAAAATGTAAGAATAATACTCTCACATTGCCAAAGAAAGAATTCTCATATTCTTCAGTGCAAAAAAAGAAAAGGAATCATATTTTTTCCCTCTAAATCTACTCCACTGTCACCACTTCAGAACAAAACCTTCAGACAACTTCTGCTTTAGTTCCTACCCTCCATACCAAGAGATTATTTGCAATATTATAAACGACTTTTAAAAGCCTCTAATGACAATTTCCTGAAGTGAAAACTATAAATGTTTTTATAAGTAGCTCTATTGGATAGCCTTAATTCAGACTTACATTTACCACATGCTGGAGAAGAATGTAAAAGATTTGGGAGTTTGGTAACAATGTGCAGTAAAAGGGAACTGAATATAAAAAAATTCTGCTGACCAGAATAGTTACAACTAGCTCATGAAAATATTTCTCTGGACAAGTTTTTCTCCCACATCAAAAATCAACTGATGTTGGACAATCAACCACTGCATGTGGAATATAATCTCATTTTCCCTTCTGTCTATAGAAGATAGACCAGAGCCTCTTCAGATCTACTCAGCCCCTTTGGTGCAGCAAATTCCTGCTAACAAGTTTATGCAAATAAATTTGATTTATCACTCAAACATGACAGCACTCAGTGACTGTCTCTTCAATAGCTGTTGTATGAATTAATTCTTGTATTAAAGCTAACCTCTACAGGCAGAGCTTGTTGGGACAGGCCTGGGCAGCACAACCTGCTGAGTAAGGGAGCCACAGGGAGAGCTGTGCACATGAACTAAGGGGAAAAAAGATAATTTAAGCTCTACACAAGGAAGATTTTAATCGACTTCATGTCCAAAATAAAAGCACTTATCAAAGGAAAATCTGCTAAGATGTATGCCTCAACTGGAGGACAAAGCATTTAAGGGGAGATGGAAAAATCTGGACTTCAGAATTTGGGACAGAATGAGAGAAGATCACCAACAACCTCGTTGTACACAGGAAGGATGAAAATTAAAGAGAGGCACAAAACTGAATGTAAATGGAAGACAGAGAGGCAATTTTCAGCACTATGTATGTTATGCTTTGTGGCAGTTTAATAAAACCTCACATGCACTCATTGTTTTTTCACACGGCAAAATTACAGAATCAAGTGGATCCGATCATTTTAGCCACAAGAAAAGAATGATATTATTTAAAGTAGTGCTCTCTGTATGCACAGCACACTCTAAGGGAAGGAGGAAAAATCAGTCTTGCTAGTTTCTAGCACGTGGCAGAAAGGTGTGACATGTCCTGACAAGTACAACAGCACAGGGTACAGTGACATGACCCCCCAAAAATTATCTATTAGATCATGACTTTCAAAATAATAATTAAAACATGTTTCCAGACCAAAAGAAAAAAAACCACACGAGTAGTTAATTTGTGGAGCTCATAGGGGTGGAGGGAAGCAGCCCCTGCCTTTGGCCTTAAAGAAAGGAGCAGCTCAGCTCTCATTCATGTGCTGATCTCTCCAATTCTCCGACTGTGCCAGGTTTGTTCCAGCTCTCCCGGGCCAGGTGAGCAGCGCCAGGCATTGTTCGAGTCCACTCGATCCAGCCCCCATCTCAGAGTCACAGGAACCATCAAAGATATGCAGAATTCGGGCAGTTGGTTAACACAGGCAGATAATGCAACAGATAAAAACGGCTTCAGGCACTGCTGCTCTTGATCCAAAGCCAAGCTACAGAATATGCCAAAAATCTGCTTTAGAGATGCAAAATAGTGAGAATTGCTCATTGAAGAAATGCAAATGGTGTATTCATGTTCTCTCACATGCCCAGGTACCCTACCTGTTTGATAGTAATTTCACAACAAATAGAAGGTGTTCATTGTGACACTGGTACTGATTCACCTCCTGTTGAGCCGCTGAGAACTGAAGGAAATAATGTCCTTTATTTCTATTGCCCACATTGTGACTCCAGCTGTTGTTTTCTCAGAGGTGGGAGACACTGAGGAAAGGTTCAGCTATTTTATAAGCTCTCTAGTGTTACTTACAGGTAAAGATCCAGTGATTTTCCTTCAGCATGCCCAGAGCAGGGCCTGCTGGAAGCATCCAGCAGCACAACCACCAGGGAGCAGATACCACTGACACTGCCCTCTCTCCTTGAAACAAAAAGCTTTGGGAGTTCTCAGTGTTGGAAACAACATAACTTTTACATTTTTATTTTGTCTCTTTAGTTGGGCTTGACTTGACTGCTTTGGGAATTTTCTGTAGTTTCCTTTAGGAGATGGGCTGAACATCCCAACAGACCAGGAGGAGCCCAAAAATACCCGGAATACATCAAGGGAACATCAGTGGCCATCTAGGAACATCTGGTCCAGAAGGACTGATGAGAAAATCAAGGAATGAAGATTTCATTAACATCAGAGGTAAGGAAATTCTGATCCAATGGGAAACTGAACACTGGGGACTACTCAGCTCTGGACCAATGGACTTTGAAACAGTGCAGCTCTATGGGTTTGGAAAAACTTGGGGGAGAATCCTGCAAAGGATGTGTGCTTGGAATATTTTCCTTGGCACATCTTGGGCCAGTAAATAAAGTAATGCTTGATTCTCTATCACTTCAAATATAGTGTTGGAGTTTTCCTTTTCTTCCCACTTTTCAATGACATCAGAAGGTACCACTCTGCTGAAATTAAATAGCAGAATAAATGAGAGGCAGAATGAAAGACTGCACAGTGTGTGTGGTTTGGGAAATAATTTCCTGGGCTACTCCAAGCACAGAAGTGGCGTTCTATAGAACACTAGTATGTATAGTGTAGAATTTGTAGTGTAAATACACAGAGTCTTAAAAACTTGTGCCTATTTATAGAACTCATGTCAGTAGGACTTAGGGATGATGTAAAATAGTCACCAGAGGACACAGTGACAGCAGTCACAGAGAGCTGCTTTTAATAAAAAGCACAATGTATTAGTGATTTGTATTTTGAGATCCAAAATCCTCCACTCTGAACATTGCCAAGGTCGGAACAGCTCCTCCCTACAAGCCTTTTTGTTTAAAAAAAAGTGTTGCAGATAAGAGCAGCTTGAGAGAATAGAAATTAACTTGCTCTTTAAAGCACAATTAAGGAGTTTGTGATACAGGAAATGAGGCACCAAGGCTGCTGCTGTTACCTCAGCCATGTTCAGGACCTGAACCTGGGGCAAGCTTCTCACATTCAGAGATGGAGACACGGGTTCCTCAAAAGAAGAACTTGTTGGGAAGATCCCACAGGCATCTGATATCTTTGGCTCTGCTGTTTAGTAACCAAGGCTTCAAGTCAGAGAAAGGCAATTTGCATTTAAGAGTAACACAAAAGAGGAAGAACCTCAGGGATAAATTAGGACCTGAGAGATTGCTCTTGGTGGAGGAAGTTGGAGACTTTTCCTACCTGTAGATCTACAGAATAACAACAGCAGACTGAAGCCTACAATGTCAGGGTCCACTGGGAACACTGGTCTTCAAATCTGGCTCCCAGTAACAATCAGCAAGTCTAGGATTAGGAGTAAAATTTCTGAAAATATATTGAGTTATAGAAGTCAAAAAATCCAGGTCAGGAGAAGTTGCAAAACAGTGGAAAGTGCAAGTCTGCAAATTAGAATTTCAGGAACAAACCAAAAAAGCTCACTGCTCCACGGGCATTTCTCAACCTTCTGCTTTTTGTTTTTTGCTTTCTTTTTTCTTTTTTTTTTTTTGCCCCTCCACCTACTCTGGTTTATCAGATTGATTGAAGCCAGGCCAGAACTTCAAATACAGAACAAAACTTCATTCAAACATCCTCAAACATCATATCCAAGGCCAGAAAATTGAATGGCATGATTATTCTGAGGACAGCAGAAAGATCATTCCTGGGTCAGGAGATTTGTGACCAGGTCAACTTTTCTCAAAGTTGTGTCAGAACTACTGAGGAGCTCTGGACCAAACTGATCTATCTGCTCACAGAAACAGCTGGGTGTGTTCCCCTTTCTCCTTCAGGCCTTTGGATCTGAGTTCTATAAGACCCAACATTAACTCAGGTTATACCTCACACATGCATTTACACATTTTCTGTACCTGTAACATGGACAATGTGCTGGGTCTGGTGGAAATAGAGTTAATTTTGGCCAGGACAGCCCTCCCAGTGCTGTGTGCTGGTGCCACACCACTGGGCTGGCCCCTGCTCCCACAGCACCAAGGCTGGCTCTCCAACATCCACCCTCTCCAGCAGGCCATGAATTTACAGGGATTTAGAACATGCCAGTAACAGGTTTGTGTGATTAGAACAGGTCATAAAGACCCTTCAGTCTACTCAAGTCCTCTTTATTACTTGTTCCATTGTCATTTAATTGTTCATACTGATGGCTGTTGGGCACTGAAGTGTAACAGAATATAAACAAAACAGTTGAAGTGCTTTCTAAAAAGACTACAAACTGTTTAGTTGGATTTAGTCTAATTAAAAAAGTCTTAATTTACATCTATAGAAGTCATATAAGCAAGAAATATGATAGCTCTTAGCACTAATTTCCATCAAACAAGCACACTGGATCAACTTGCCTTTCTGGTTTTTTGGCATTTGACTGCAGAATTACATTAACTGATTGGTATCAGAACAAAAACAACTTCCAATTTATCATTTTATTGTGTTTGTAATGCGAGTTAGGTTAACTGCTACTCAGGTACTATTAAAGCTATAATTTAATAAATTCCATTGTAAGGATTATCAGATTTCAGACGAGCCCTCATACAGGTGGAGTGATGAGCAGGTACACATCCCACCACTGAGCAGCAGGTTGTTTGGCAGACATTCCTCAGATAAAAAGACTGCAAATCACCTCCACTTTGAAGCAAGTGTGTTTTGGGGGAAAAGTTCAAAAGGTGTTTAGTTGACAGGGAGTAATAATCCTAAAATTGTGTGTTTTGTTCAGGTACTTGCAGGAAACACCTTTCTGACAGACCAAGTAAATTGACCTTTGCTTTCCAGAAACCTCTTGCACATTCTCAGTCACAAGAGAAAATGTCAGAGATGTGAAAACAATAAGGCTGATTTTGCTGAATATTGCTGATGGGAATATTTATTGTATAGTATTGACAAATTAACTAACTGCCATAACAAGTTATTTACATTTATTAACTTTGGGTAAGTAGAACATATGCACAAACTCTCCTTAAAGAAAAGTGACCCTAATCACAGAACATCCTGTAAAACCAAAATCATACAGATCAGAGAAAATTCACCTCATAGAATATTCCTGACAGATTATTTCACAGAAATAAAGGCTGGAATTCTAATAACGTTTCCTTTTGCAGGCAGACATGGAGAGAAACATCAGCTGAACTGTAGGCCAGTTCCTCAGTGGTAACAACCCAGACATTCCCTACAGTTTACAGTTTCTTAATTATTAAAAGCAGATAAACCATAGCTGTAGCCAATCCTTTGCAGCTTTCCACATGACTTAGAAAGGCTACATAAAAAAGGCATTCTCCTTTAGATGCCAGACATTAGCCAAACCTATATAATTATTTGCAAAAGAGTATCACTGTTATAATGAGATCTGGTTTTCTGAACAGAGAAAATAAAAGGAAGAAAAGAAGTCCAATCAAAGCTCCTATTCAGTGCAAGGATTAAAAATAAAGGAAAAGAATACACTGGTTATTGCTTTGCCTCCACCACCAGCCCCACTGTGCAATTTTCATATCCTTTTAAAGATGTATCCGGAACTCTGTCAAAGAAAAACCCAGAAATACACACAAGAAAAAAGTACTCACACTGTTTGGGTGTTGAATGGCAACTTCGAGCTGCAGCCGAACCCGCTGAGGCATCATCACATCATCCTGGAATAAATAGCACACTGTTACTGAACATAAAAAGGGTCACAGTACAGTACTGACACACATTAGAATATGTTCTGAATTAACATCATTTTACTGGCTTGCAGTCAGAAAATGCAAATGGAACAGATATGAAGAGACTTCACAATTTTGTAGGTTAAACTCGGCGCTGCTGGAGCTGGAAGTGACCAAAACTGCTACGTGACAACGGTGCTGTGATCTCAACACTCATCCACAGGCACCCACACATTCACCATTGATTTCTCAAGAACCTCAGCTACTCTTTCACAACTCCCAGAGCAGCAGTGGCAGGGGAGGACAAGGAACTAAACTCAATAAAACCATGAGGTCTGAGACACAGCAATCTGAGGAAATGTTCTCTGTAATCTGCCTGTACCTTGTTCCACTGAAAATGAAAAGCCTTTGGTCTCTATATCTAAAAATATGTCATATTTCATGAGCACAAGAACTAGTGTTTGTGAAATGAGAAAATTCTAAGAAAAAGGGGAAAAGGGAAGTACCCACACTCATAAAAATGCATTAGCATTGACACTGGCTTTAAAACACATCATCTTAATACTTCTTCCACTTGTAGCCCAAAGATCTGTTTTATTTACATACAGAAAGATAGGTTGTTTTGGGAATATTTAGTAACTTTGCTATCCTGCCTTGAACTGTTAGGAGAGATTCCTTTCAAAATTATATTATTTCCTGTTCAAAATTAAATTCTTTCTAGACTGTGATTTTACAGTCTACAGAAACTGTAGCACAATTTTTCTTCCCTAAATTTAGGCCCCTGAGGCTTCTCCCTATATTCTTTTCCATGTTGGTGCCATATTTCCTCCCTTTTAAAGCATCAGTCTTTTTTAGATACTGGTTAAAGTTAACACAGCCTATTTCTTCTCAGAGCATTTCAAATATACTTATCAGGCAAACATAATTCAAAGGAGCCCTGAATTCCTGTTCTACAGAAACTCACACTGAAATCATTCTAAGAGTCTTATTAAAGGACAAACCCTCAATATTGAATTTCCAGCAGCTTTCACATTAAAGCTTCCCATCAAGTCAACAACAGCAACAAAAAATGTAGTGCTTAAACATCTACAGCTTGAAGAGTTGAATGACCTTGCTAGAAAGGTGCCACTATAGTTTTATCAAAACAATGCATGATAAAAAAAGTTTCAGAAGTAGATCCAACTATTTAACACAATTCAAGGTTAAAGATGAAACAAAATAATAATAAAACTGACCCTTATCACATCTAAGTTTATAAAAGATGGGAGGACTATGTTGTCAAGAGCATTTTTCTGTATTTTGTATTGAGGATATGTTTAGTAATAAGTACGACAGCTGTTAGTGATTTTCAAAGCCAATAGAGCAAAAAAATCCCTTCTAATTTCTCAGAACTTACTTCAAAACTACAATGATATTATTTACCATTTAATCCACTTTATCAATAGACCACAGAATTCCAGTATCAAGCAAGTGTTCCAATAAAACCTTTCCCCTATTTCCCACAAGAAGAACCATAATCTTATTTCTTGATGCCAAACACAGAGCTGATTTTTGTAAATTAAAACCTGCTTTTCATACAAGCAACGGCAGATACATTTTAACTGAACTTTGTTCACTCCTTAGATGTTTTCTTGTTAAACCAAAAAAAAAGAGAATTTTAAAAAGAAATCCACCAAAAAGCCAGGAATTTCAATGTTCAGAACAATGTTAGCCTCATCTTTTATAAGATTGCTCTTGTGCTAAAAAGGTCTCACTGTTCATCATCCCACACAGCAGAGAGAACTCTTACATTCACAACGATGAAAAATAATACACTTGATTTAAAAAGGTTAAATCAGCATGGAAAGCATTCAAACCAAATTCAAATAACCTATGCACCAAAGAGGTCGGTGTCATGTTTTCACAAGCACACAACTGGACAGGAATGGCCCCACTCCCCTAAGAAAACACTGTGTGATTTGGATGCCATTGGCAAAACTCACACATCTACAGAGCTGGGGCTTAGGCTATCAGAGAGCATCAGTATTCTGTAAACTCCAGCCAAAGAGGGGGCACTGTAACCACAAAAACTTCTAAATGCCTCTTTTTATTAATGCAGCTTTGTTCTCTAATGCTGGAAAACTCTATGAACTCTTACCCTGGATGACCTTTATTTCTTTTAATAATTCTGCCTCATTTTTTGATTAGCAGCTTTACACACACACTGCCCTGCTGGATTGTTCTGTGATACCTGCTGAGTTCATGAGAGGGGAAAGAAACAAAGAAGGGAAGAAAAGAATAGAATAGTTTAGGACACAATCTCAGATACAGTAATAAAGCAATTGGATGATGAGGAAGAACAGCACAAAATATCAATCACATCCCAGACGAAACTGAGACCATCATTCAGCTTTCTTGGACCCAGGTTGATACAAGAAATGTAACTGCAAAATCCAACTCCAGCAGATTCTTCACTACTGATGACTGGAAAGGGAACCATGCAGTGGAAAACAGAATGAATTGATAATGAAATAACCTTAGGGAACCTGGATGGATTTAAGACTGGTATGTAAAAGATAAATTCTAGTAAGTACAACCAAAACAATTGTAGCACAAATTAAGAGCACCTGAAAAAAATTTTCAGCTTCAGAGGTCACCAATAGGAGCAAAAGTCCCAACCAAGCACTGCACTAGTATTAAACAACTGAGGTGGTAAAATATTTTACCCAACTGTACGTGATGTAATCACAAATTTTCTATCAAAGCTGTTACATTTATGATATTGAATTCAGCAAATGTGTTGCCAGACTTCAGTTTCTACAGGCAGAGTTTGTTTTTTTTGGTTTAAAACTGAGAACAAAACCTCAGAAATCAGACAAACGCTTTTCAAATTATTTTGTCGCTCATTTCAGACAGAAAAAGAAATGGTTATACCAAAAAGAGAAGTACATTTGGTTTGTTTCTGTCTCCAAGGTGAGAGTAGGGAAGATAATAATAGTAGCAGCCACTTACATGGAAAAATAATTTTAAAAAAAGAGAAGTTTAACAGAAGTTAAATGAATTAAATCCAATTTTCTCTGTTCATATGGAAGTTTCTAATGGTCATCCCCTAGCAGATATACAGCAGACAGGATGAAGAATAGACAAAAGAAAAGAAATTTAAAATAAATGCTAAATAAATGCATGACTTCATTAATCATATACTTGGAATGCAATAGCTGGGCTCTTCAGCCAGGCTGTGAGGACCACACTGGGCTCCACAGTGGCAACTTCATCATTTTCCCTTAAAAATTGGTGCTTCTGCAAACAAAATATACAACTCAGGGCACAATACACATCTACAGTTTGCAACCAAGGGCCAGTTCTCAGAAAACAAAACACTAATTCCAGTTCAGTATTGAGGTGCTTTCTCAAGCTCACATTACAGACTCAGCATCTCATGCTTTTCCAAATTCCTTCATATTTGGCTGCCCAAAATAAAAAATAGTATTGAGAACTGATACACTCCACACACCTTCTTTCTATTACATGCAAAATGCACCCAGTAGCAACACCAGGAGGAATGTTTCACTCACTGAGCAGCAATGTGGCATCTCCAAAATCTTTCAATTCATCAGATGGTCCATCCACTTACCCTGCACCTGCTCGGGCTGGAGGGAAAAGTCTTTATTTGCTCTTGTTCAGTTCAACTCCTTGAACCAGGGAAGTGAAACGCCTGAGCCCTCCAAACACTGGTCTGTCAACAGCTCTACCCAAGGCAATTCCCAGATCCCAGGCAATTCTCCAGGGGCTGGTTTCTGAGGCAGCCCCACACTATCAAAATCATTAGAAGCAGGCACACAAATCACCTGAGACTAATCATCTGTCAGGACTTGCAAGATCATAGGAAATAATGCTGCTTTTCTGTTTCTCTGTTTTAACTCCCAAGTTAAACTGAGAAAGAAGGGGGCAGCAAAGAAAACACTTTAAATTTAAGAAGCTGACTGCATTGAGCACCTTTCTTCTTTTGAGCATAGCAACAAACAGGTCTACATGGAAAGAACTATGTGTTCTTATTAGCCTGACAACCCTTTCATGGAATCTTTTAATTAAGCATCACTATCAGCTGGTCAGGAAACTTTTGCTGCAGAAGCAGCTCCCACCTGCAAATGCAGATATATGCCTTTCCATATCTTGCTTTTCTGTGGTCACTGGAGATCACCTTTGATCTTTCTCTCAGTTAGAGTACTAAAAAAAATATGAGATGTTTGTAGTCAAGCAGAGCAGGTAACTCAGAAGGTGTTCAGCAGCAAAGCAGTAAACTCAGACAAGAGTAAAAGCTTCACCAGCAGTTCCAAACATCCTCTTTAACTACTGAACAGATGAAGATTCCTGCAGGGAGATGTTATGGCAACCAAATTCTGAATGTTTGCTTCTTTATTTAACATTTCATACCATACAGAGGCATTTAATCTGGTTTTAATACAAGCACATCTTTACAAAACAATGATAGGAATGATGCCTTCCAGCATTTGTATTTTGATTTTTTGAGGCTCATTAGAGATTAGGAAACATGGACAACTCTTCTGCTAGTGGAGTTCATCACTACATCCACCTGTTATTTGAGTAACAGCTTATTTAAATCAGAGGATAAGTTCCCAAGGAACAGTATGTTAAACAACAACAGAAAGAAAATATGTGAAGTCTGATCACATCTTCATTTCCTAAGAAACACAGATGTTAATTTGAAAGAAAAGAGGAATATTTCAGGAGTTTATTAGTGCCTGTATAATGGCAACTGAGAGGAAATCCATCCTTCCAAACCCAGGCAGTTACAGAGGCTGGAAAAACCAGCTGCTCATAACTGAACGTGCCTGACACATTTACCATGTGTGGCTAGTGAAAGTCCAACCACCTTCCTCAAGGTCTTTAGCAACACCCCCTCAGTGAGGTGGGTTTGAATTTGAACCTCAAGGAACATGTGCAACTTGAAATTAAGCAATTATGCACCCAGCAATTAAGAATTACCATTCCCAACTTAAATCATACAAGCAAATCTCACAAACTGCAAGGCACAGCTCAGCAGCTGCCAATTCCATCACAGGAATGACAAATCTGGTGTGGTTCACCCTCATTTTTGGTGACTAAAAGTTATCTGTGTCTCCACTTCTGACTATTAGAAAGCAGTGACACTGTGGGAACATGGTTTAGTCACATCTTTGAACTACCTGAGAATCTCTGAAATCTTGATACATTGCCAACAGAGCCTTTCAAAAGATTTAAAACAAGCATGTCAAGGACTCAAGTGAAAATGACTGGGTTTGAAACACTGCAGGTCAAAAAGGACACATTTTTATGTTTCTTCTTTAACAGTCAGGAACTCTCCAACAGCACGCTGAATAAACCTGGAATAATTGGAAACTACACAGATGATCAGGATGAAATGAAAGCGTGATCCTTTTTAAAGAAACACAGTTTCAGACAAGTAGAGGCATGTTTATGTGCATGTCAATGAAAATAGCAGTTCAAAGCACAAATTTTAGTGTAAGAGTTCTGCTGTGCCACAACTGGGTAAATGCTTCTAACAAAGATGGCACCACCCCAGAGAACTGACAAACTACAGCTACAGTACAATGACACTGGTAGATAAAGTCACAGTTGCAGATAATTTGAAGAAGAAAAGCTAACAGTGAAATATATTTGCAAAATTAGCTCTCATTTTCCCATACTATCAATGTTACATATGAAAAAATTGTTAAGTATCTTCAATTTTTCTACTTCTTTTCCCCAGGCAGGGAAAAATGCCTCAGTAGCTTGGAGGTGAAATATGTAACAACCACAGGAAAAAAAACTCCACAATAGCTGTAAGTCAAACAGCTGCCACTTCATACTAGAAAAGGCTGATCAAATTCTGACAGTTCTGAGATCTGTAACCTTTTTTTTTCTCCACATTTCTTCCCAGTTTGTTGTCCTCACAAATCTGTGTTGAGAGACATAACACAAGCAGCTTGACTCCAGCTGGAATGGCAAGCAAAAACAGTCTTGCTGGAGCCAGCACTACCAAAGATGCTCCCAAATACACTCACCCATTCATTTCACTCAGAGAAGACAAAGAAATGCACAAAAAGCCACTGATGCATTTCCCCATCTATCTGTAATGTCACAAACCACAGCCCCAGCCCCACATCCACCTGTGGCAAACCTGAAACTGGGGCTGCGCTTCTGAAGGTCAATTCCTTGGCATTCCTGCAGCACATTCCAAAAGGCTGATATCAACATTCCTTCCTGGAAAGCTGGATACTGGATTGGTGACTGAACTGAAGGAGGTAGGTGGTGTGTGGAAGCAGAGTTGTTAAACAGCTGGCAACATCTGTGTCCCAGCTATTATCACACAACATTTACAAACCAAGGCCAAAACACTGAGCAATCTTTGGATTTGTAGCAGTCTCCACATCCATTTTATTTGCTCCAATCTGTTTTCAGCAAAGCATGGTAGTCACAAGGACAGACAGCAGAAAATACATTTAAGTAATGCCAGTTATTTATTATTTCTTTTGTAGCAAGATTAGGTTTCTGGCAGAGCAGGATGCCTCTGTTTTGAAGAAGGAATAGAAATGCATAGAACAGAAAATCTTGGTAACTTTTCCTAAGCTTATCCACACTGTAAATCATGAAATCCTCAACTCACTTCAAGTAATTCTTGATAATATTAAATATAAACTTATGCTAATGATAATATTGCAGAAATACAATATCATTACCAGTTATATTCCTTAATAATTTTAGTTTGCTTCCCTGATGTTTTGTTTTCCTGCAATAGTTAGTCAGTCACCAGAAACAACACAGCAGCATGAAGATGTATAATATATGGTAAATAACAAATGGAGAATTCTGAAGAATAACTATAAAAATAGGAATTAACTTCATTTAGAGAATTTAATTTTCTAGTTTACTGCTAGATCTGTCTGGATTGAAATTAGATCTGTCTGGATTGAAAAGAAAGACTAACCCATAATTTACTTCAGTACATTATGCTATACATATTTGAGACAGGAGATAGGGAGCTCCATGGGACCAGGGTAGATTAATTTCTCACTCATCTACACGTGGACTCAGATAACTTCAGCCAGCTCAAGTGCACACATTCCTCATCCTACAGACTCCTAGAATGCCCTGTGCAATGTGGTATCTGTCCAAACCTGGAATACCCAAACTTTGCAATTCATAAGTAAGTTCTTTTTTTTTTCTCATTTTAGATATGTAAACAGCCTCACTGACAATGTATCACAAAAATCACGACATTTGAACATAGGAACAAAAAAAATTTCTTCCATCTAATTGATAAAGCAAGTGGAGTTTGCAAACTGAAAGATTTCCCTAATTAAAACCTGAGAAAGGCTGTAGAGTTCACACAGCTGCTGTCACAACACTTTCTAACAAGCACAGACAATATTAAGTTGAAATTTATCTGAAAACCTACCCTATCAGCAGCCAGTTCATCCTGTGCTACCCTAACCCATAGCTCAGCTCCAATTCAGAGGGGAAAAAAAAATCAATCCTCAGGTGAAATTACTGGAAATGAATCTTGAAGGTCCTGCTCTTCTTGCCTGCTCCCAGCACTCAGCCCCACTCCTCAGCTCAGCCTGGGCACCTTTGTGAAACCATTCCCTGCATATTCAGCTGCACAGAGTGAGATCCTTATCTGTGGGTAGTGAGCTGAATGGCTTCACAGAAGATATCCAACAAAGGACAGGAAAAAAAAATCAAGATGGAAGGTGAGACCTCTCCCATTTTACATCAAAAAGCCAGAAGATTAGCTCTTCTTTTCTCATCAATGCAATTTTCTGAAGAATGTGGGAAAGAAAAATCCTGAAAACACCTAAATACCAACCTTGCCCAGCCCTGTTCACAATGGCTTGTGAAATCTGATATAATCAAAGAATGATGTAAGGCTTTCTACAGGTTGGAATACAACTTTACAGCCATAAATAGTAACCAGCACACTTAACAACCAAACATGTTTAAGCAGCTTGTCTTTCAGCAAAGCAACAACTCCACTAAAAAGGAAAGAATTATATTGACAAAACCAAGTTAGACAAAAGGCATCAACTTACTGAATCCAGAAAGCAGAGATAGGTTCCTGAGCTCTGAATCACAGCTTGATTTTTAGCAAATCCAACTGTTGAAAAAGCAAAGATAAAAATATGTGGGAGTTTTTACTGCTGTATCTTTTTAAACCTTAATAAAGTGAGATGAAAGAAAATACAAAAACCAGTATCACATAAAGGACCCAATTTTTCCATATTTAAAGCAAGGTAATTTGTGGATATTTAAATAGGATGCCTATGTCACTCACCTTCTCTGAGTGAGTACCAGAATTCTACAATCAAGGAGAATAAGACTACTTTTGCCAGCCCTCCACAAAGACATAATATGTAATGTGTACCTTGAAGAAGGCAGGTTTTATACCCAGAAGCTCAGCTTGTAGAGTCACAGAACGGTTTGGGCTGGACTTTAAAAGTCATCTAGTCCAAGCCCTTGCAAAGAGCAGATGCTGAAAACCCTTGGCTGTACATACATTGATCTTTTAAGTCCTAACAAATACCAACAAATCCTAAAAGAGGCAGAGAAGGAACCAGAAGCTGCTGTTCTTCCCATCAGGGTTCTCAGAAGGACTCAAGGAAAGTTCTGTTCCTTGGGGCTTGTTAAGTATAAAGTTTGCAAATACAAGAACTTCATGTGCCATTTATGTAATGGCATGTGCAATGCAGAGGGGAGCCAAAGCAGGTTTATTTATTAGATATATATACAAAGAGCACAGAGGTGGGTTATTTATACCATAACATGTTACATCATCAATGGAGACCACACTGAAATGTCACTTCAGACAAATGACAATGCTGGCATCTCATGTCTCTGTTTCTGACCTCCTGACACTTGATGGGTTTTTAACCAACCCATTGGTTTCAGGAAGCTGAATCAAAGAAGAAAAACTCTTTGTCAGCTTAATTTCTGAAGCAGTGGCTGTTCTGGAGGATCAAACAAATGGCAGATCCAGAAAATAGGAAGGAACAGGAATCCACAGCTGAAGGTATGGATGGAACAGCAGCAACAGGATGAATTCAGTTTGCCACTGAAATACATCCCCAGGGTAGGAGTGCTTACCTGGGGACACTTCTGCAGGTACACAAGGGGTACCTAAGAACATTCTGCTCTCTGAGCTCTTGCCCTGGGCAGCTTTGTAAGGAAAGACCACATTATATCCAGTGTCAGGCTGAAAAATGCTGTCTGAATTCCACCAGGTCACATATGTAACACCTAAACTTTCTTTGAAGTATTTATGGAACCAAGTCAGGGAATCCAGCAAGATCACCCTGACCTGCAAAACAAGGATGTGAGGACATGCAATACTGTAGGGTTTTTACTCTCTGGGGGGAAAACTGGAGCTGTAAAGCCAAAAAATCTCACAATGAAGCGGAGCAGAATAATTTTAAATAATATTATCCATAAAGTTTCTGATTTTGCATTTGAAAAAAAGCGGAGTTCTGAAATTCTCTTATCTTTTTTTTGTGTTACAAGTTTAAGTTTGCTCAGGAAACAAATTTAACTGGGCTCAAAGGTTCCCTTAGTTGTATTGCACGTGCTCCTTGGCTATTTTGCTGAGCTGTCCAAGTACAGAAAAAGACTTATGACTGCATTTCTTACTGCCTCCAAGGAACATTATGTCAACTACCACCAGAACACTACTAATAAAGGCTCTTCCTTATAACTGTGTTATTTTTTCTCATGTACTTTAATCCTCACCTCGGCTTCTCTTCATGGTGGGTTTATTATTTTACAGGATATTTACACACTGCCTTTTACAGACCTATGAATATCTAATCTCATATATACAGTAACTCTCAGTCTCTTTTTACTCCTACTGGCAGTAAAAAAGCAGCTGGCAAAGACAGGAGCTGCCACAAGAGCAGAGCTGGATCCTGGCATGAGCAGTTTTAGTGGGAAACAAGTGATGCAAGTCAACAGGTCTGGACATGCCAAAGCAGCAAACCCCCAGTGCTGTGGAGGTCCCCAGTAAAGCAAGAGGGAAAAGAACAGCACAAAAACGAGGACAGAATTAAGTTTGCCCAATATCAAACACATCAGCACTATCAGAAGCCATAGCAGCTGTGAAGCAGCCTGTACTTACATTTCAGTGCTGTCATTAATACACCCAAATATTTCAACAACCTTCAGGAGGCAATAATGAATTACACAGAATCAAAAATGTAAGAAAAGAGTGAAGGAGACTTAAAGATGGCAATTCTATTACTCTGTGAACTTTCTGAGATATTTCAGGTCTCATTTTCAAACAAACCACTTCAAATAAAATAATTAAATATCTAGTATTTGTTATGAGAAAGTTGGGAAATTTTTCTTGCTATGTTTAAGACAGAAACCATTCTGAAGTTTTCCATATACAAGATATCTTTTAGGGGAAAGAGAGAGAAGAAAGTGCACATATTTTTTAAATTATTAAGAAGATAAATGTAACTCCCCATAGAAGAAACTAGGTATTAAAAATTCTTTCACCACAACAAATTCTGTGTTTGGCATGAGTAAAAAAATTTCTTTAATATTACTCTACTGAACAAAATGAAATGTTTGTGCCAGGTCTCTGAGTTTTGTAAGGCCTGCTTACTTGGTGAAAAGAGCCTGTTACCATGGTTACAGCCGTAAAAACTTAAGCCTCAGTGAGATATTAACATTCCTCACTCTTGGAAAGAAAAAGGTTTCCTTTTTTTAGGCAAGTGACCCTTTCTTTTTTCCTAGGTTCCCCCCCTTTCTTTGACATGTTAGAAAAGAATCAGGAATAAATCCTAATCTTGTGTAAATAGTTGAAGATGTGAAGCCTGACTAGTACATTGTTTCTGTACCAAAGCATCTTCTTTTAAAGGCAAGACTCCTTCCAGTTGTACCTAGTCCTTAACATAATGAAAGTAAATCACCAAAAGCAAACAAATGCTATGGATTTCAAGTAACCTGCTTCTAAAATTTAACAACCATGAAGTAAAGATGTCCTTGTTTTAATAGTGACCTGAGAGTGTCTTCCACATGAATAAACCTAGGTTTGTTTTTTAGCAGAACTATGCATTTCTCACTATAATTTAAATAATGCACAGCTGCCCCTCCCACCTCTAATTTATTTTTAAAGATCTGTTCAGTCTCCAGCTACCCCAACACTGACAAATGCATGCTAAACCAAAAATAATCTGACACACCCCTAGTGGCACAATGGAGTTCACACCTGGAACTCGGTTTTAGGTTCAGTTTCCTGATGTGTAAAGGTGAACAGACATCAGAATTCCAAAATAAATAAAAAAAAAAATCCTGCTTGTGTGTTCTGGCAAACTAAAAACTAGTTTATACACAATTGATACAACACTCTAGTAGGAACAAGACTTTAGACATAGCAAATGTTTATAAAAATGGAAAATATGTTACACAACACAATGGTATTAACAAAAACATCACCAACTATCTTAAGTACCAAAATTAACAACCTCTGGGATTATTCTTTGATTTAAGAAATTGTAACCTACTTAGTTTCTTGATCATCACCTACTAAAAGAAGTCAGTTTTGAAAAGAAACTGATCACCCAACAGTGGAGGGGGGTGAAAAAAGAAGACAAAGTTACAGGACTATAAGGAATTCTCTGCATTGCTCAACTCCAGCTGTATCAGTTGCCCAAAAGAGAAAAATTCCCTCTAAAAACCTTGTCTGCCTTTTGTCATTACCAGCCCAATAGTTCTAATATTACAAGCTGCACTGTCAAAACAGCACCAGTTCATGCTAGAGGTATTAAAATACTAAAAATATTTATAGTAAGGGTTATGCTGTGTTACTTCAGTATTGCTACATCTGACAACTATTTAAAAACAGATGTAAAGCCTACAGTCAGGAGAAATGACAGTAAATAAAGCCAGGGGCCTCTACAGGTTACAGATGATTTCAGTGCACAAATTCCCAATTTATTTGCATGTTTCAACAGGGGATGAAAATTAAACTTTCTGAAACAGAGCTGGGCTTTTGCATAAGAAGAATATTTTGAGGAGACTGTAATAAGCCTACCACTTCAAAGAGGACGTGTAGTGAAAAAGCAGAACCTGTCCAAGTTCTGTGCTAAAGTGTTTCCACAGTGTGACTTTTAAGAGATAACTTCAAAGACACAATGTGGGAACCAGGGTTTAACAATTCCTACCTGTCTACTCATTAAAACAAAGTCCAGAACGACAGAAACATTGGTTACACAGCTCCAGTACAAAATGTGAGCACACTGTTCTTCCTGTGTCCTGCTGTTCTTCCTCAGAACAAAGAGGTGATCATCCAGCTTCACTCTCACTCAACAACAGCTTCTTCAAAAACCAACTGACTTTTATTTCTATTTTACATTTTAGGAAGGTTTTGTGCTAAACCCCCCTACACATAAACAACCAAAACAACCAAAAGAAAATCTGTTAAAAGAGATTTGTTTGTGATCTCCTGCAGTGGGTGAATGTGATTCATATTAGCATGCAAATGAGGAGGGGATCACATCATACACCTGTCTGGCAGCTCACTAAACATATTGGTTTAGCCCTCAGAGTGAATACTGAAGACTTTAAGTGAGAGTTTTCAGCTCACATCAAAACTTTGGAAACCTCTGTTTTGATTCAATTACTGAAGCAACATCAAAAAGGTATTTATTTTCTATTTCAGGGTCTATTTTACTAGAGTGAAAGATATGCATTTACTTTTAAAATCTTTCTGCAAGAAATTTTAATTTTTTTTTCTTAAAACCCATCTCCTGAAGATAAATCAGATATCAGATAAAATAAATCCAATATCAGAAAGCCACAGTGAAACTGTAAGCATTAACAACATTGTGTATAGTACAATTAAACAAAATTCTTTTGCTTTTGCAGA
This sequence comes from Notiomystis cincta, assembly GCA_013398075.1. Taxonomy (NCBI): domain Eukaryota; kingdom Metazoa; phylum Chordata; class Aves; order Passeriformes; family Notiomystidae; genus Notiomystis; species Notiomystis cincta. The sequence continues at coordinate 73,787 of VZRX01014397.1, forward strand.
GTAGAGCACAAGTGCTAAGCCAAGTTCTTCTTTCCTTGAACATATAAACAAATTCTACAGAGCCCAAAGCAACAGGGCCAAATTCAAATTGGAATGAGTTTTCAAACAGAGCCCTAGAAAACAATGTGGGTTTTTTTCCATTGCAGTGCAGATGGCTACAAAGACACTTTCCAAACTAAAAATCAGAAGGTGCCTGCAGCAGGAACCAAACTCTCACAAATTCATTATTAAGCCACATACCACCTCGAGGCTGAGAGGAACCGTTGTTTCCAACAATTACTGAAACACCAACTTCTTCCAACTTCATCTTCCATTTTTCAATTATTTCAGCTGAACCATCCTAGAAAAAATAATGCCATAGATGCAGCTATTTTAAATGGTGTGGCAAAGTGAACCAAAAATTCTTGTCACAGCCAGTATTTACTGGGGCAGTGTTTTAAAGAAGGTCTGGAACGTACCTTACTGGCATCATTAAAAATTGACAGCTCCATGGTTCCTCTAAAATCTTGTTCCCAAACTGACTTTAAGCATTCATCTAACCAGCATTCACTGTTGTGAACAGGCACAATGATAGACTGCAAAAAACCAAACAGAAATCCACATGCATGTCAGGAAGCATATTTTTGTTTACTTACAGTATATTTATTAAAAAGGAGAAGTAGCAGATCCTTCTGAAACTTTCACCCAAAAAATGCATCTTAAAAATATAAAAGAAAGCAAAGAACCTTTATTTTCATTATAAAGTTATGATTTGATTTCTTCTCTGTCAAGCTTCCTTTTAAATTAAGTTCCACAAGATGGTTTTTGGTAGAAGTCCAAGGAAACAAGAGGGACCACTGAACCAAACTCACTAATGAAACATCTGTAACACCACCCTGACCTGTTTCTAGTATTCCTGCATTTCTTAGGACATTCCTTGCTTTTCTCTTCCATTAACACATCTTACTCATCAGTTTCTCTTCAAGCCTAATTGGAGATGCTCATAAATGCAGCTGGACCCTCGGGCTCCAGCCAAGTTTTTAGAAATTATTCCACCTACACGTGCTCTAAAGCACACTGGAAGTCGATCTGGGATGTAGTTCCACACTCTGCCATTCCTCCTGCAGGTTTTCCTCCTACAGCCCCTTGGTTCAGACAGGCACACAAAGCAGGAAAACATACCTGAAATATTTTTAATTTGGTTAGAAACCCAGGAGGAGGGCTTTATCTGTCCAGTTACCACTGGTCTAATTATCCCGAAAAAGCCAAGAACCCCCAAAATTCTTCCAGTGTCTCAGAAAAGAACACATTTCCTTCACAGAGCAAAAATGAGAGACATCAGCCCAGTGATACATTGGCTGTGTTTGCAAAAGCAGAGCCCAAGTCTGTACCTGTTAAAATTGCTTATAGATGGGGAACTTAAGGGTCTGAGCAACTCATAAAAAGTCTCATGGGACATTTCAAGAAGTCCCTAGAAACACAACTTAAACTCCTTATTATGTGGGGTAACCACAAATGCATGGTTGGATGAAAGAGAGGATTAGTTCCTATTGTGAGCAGGTGAGAATCCTAAGAAACAAAATACTGGGAAACTGAAATGGAATTATTCCCAATTTAGTGCCATGTGAACACATGCACATTGTGCAAATGCACACAGATACACACATTTTTGGGCACTGAAGGGTGTACACAGAGGTACAACCCAGTCCTGTGTAGTCTACAATAATTAACAACATTTCACAGCCAAATAAAATAGTAAACATCTGAAATGAATGGACCTCCTGGTTTTTGGCAGGATGATGGAACACTTCTTAAAAGAAGTAGGACAAAAGCTCTCTAAAATTTTAAGCAAAGCAGGCTTTTGACTCGTGTTTTAGAGAGATAAATAAATACAATAAAGAGAAACAAAAAAGGCGAAATTGATTACCCACTAATTACAACATACAGATGAAAAAGATTATTTCAGAACTATCTCAGATTAGTACTTAGAGATTAAAAAACAAGCAAAAATCTGAGATTCTTTATGTGGACATGGCCATTAAAATATGACCCTACACCTTCCAGCCAATCTAACATATTCATTCAGGAAAAAAGGGTTTCACAATTCTTCCAGTGACTATATAAACTTGTGCTGTTTTGCACATCCACGAGAATCAGTTATTTTTCAATTTGTTTTCTGATTCACTTAGTAAAAATTTGACTAAGCCATCACCAACTAGCTCGCCATTGGCTTGAAAACTGGAACTTCTTTACTTTTTTTCCACAGTGTACTCTTGTTTTAAGTCAGGGCAGCAGTGCAAACTAACAAAATGATGTTTGACCTCTGTTTAGTTTGAGCTGAAAGCAGAAAAAACCAGTACTTTAAGGGCAGCACATATAAAACAACCCATAAATACCTGGTGGCACTGAGGTGCTCGGAACTCAACTGCTCATAACACAATAACATGCTCCTAAGCACTTTATTGTGAGTAAATTCTACTTCCACAGAACCATCACCACCACACAGAACTGGATACCTGCCAAACTAAGGCCCAGAGCTGAATTGCTGATGATACTTCTGAGTAAAACCTGAAAAATTAATAAATTCACACATATAACTGTACTCAGCAACAGGATTAACACCTCAGGGTGTTGCTGACGTTGTCTACTTGAGTTTTCTTAGGTTCCACCATTCTTGCTTGGCTTACTGGTTTTCTATGTTTACTGTGTTTACTTCTAGTTTAAGGATAAATCAAAAATCTAGACTTTCATTGCTCCCTAGTTCATTACTAGATTTGTATCCTGGTTTAAGAGTTGCAATTGGCCTTTAATGTCATGTGGCTGTATCAGAACATTTCAGTCTCCTTGGGCCATTTAAAGAGGGGAAAAACATGAACCAGGGCACTATTTCACTTACAGGTGCAGTCTCATAGCAAAAATACCAGGTGTTAGTAACCTCCAGAGACTGTGTCTGCTTCTTCTGTCCCAAAATGAGATCCACTGCAGCTCTGCCATCACTGACAAACCCTCTCTCCAGGGACAAACACCAAGCTTGCCAAGGCAATCACTAAAAACAGGCATAAAGGAGACCTAGAATTAGGTTTTCCCAGTGTCCTTTTGCTACACTTTATGCCAACTCTTACTTTCCAACCCCAGCAGAGATGATTATTCTGGTTCTCCTTGCAGCAGCCCTTCTTTGCATTTCAAGACTGCTACCAAAACAGTGAACTACGGAAATACGCCTAAAGCTCTCTCAAAGTAATCTGGAGTATTTAGGACATAAATTGCAAACAATTAATGTGCTTTTGGCATTACAAATCACCTGAGTGACAACTGAGTCAGAATTATCATTTCATTAGCTGAGGCTGATTTACAGCAGCATCCAACAGAGAGGAGTTTCATGGCCTATGGAGCCAAATACGACTCTTAAAACAGAGCTGTGAATCAAACCTGGATTTGAGCAGAGCTGTGAATCAAACCTGGATCTGAGCACTGTGACACTACCTGGTTTTCTCTGAACTCAACACATTCTAGACAAGCATTATACATATTTCTGTATTTTTATATCTATATTTATATAGGCATACAGGCAGAGACAGACATATATATGTTATACGTTTAACTTTATTTATCTACGTGTATAATTTATGCATATGTGCGTGTATAAAAAAATTATATATATATACACTATATATACACAGACACACATTATAGGTACGGGAAGTAACAAGGCAGGAAGCGTTGCAGGAAGATGTTACGACTTTCTTAGCCACCCCCGTGCCCCCGAACGCGCCGAGGCTGCCGTGCTGCAGGGCCCGTCCGCCCCGAGCCCTCCGGGAGAGCCCCCCGGGCCAGCCCCGGTCCCTCCCGAGCTGCCGTGTCCGCACGGGGCACACCCGGCCCGGCCCGGCCCGCCTCTCACGTACCACCTGCACGGGCGACTCGNACTTTCCAACCCCAGCAGAGATGATTATTCTGGTTCTCCTTGCAGCAGCCCTTCTTTGCATTTCAAGACTGCTACCAAAACAGTGAACTACGGAAATACGCCTAAAGCTCTCTCAAAGTAATCTGGAGTATTTAGGACATAAATTGCAAACAATTAATGTGCTTTTGGCATTACAAATCACCTGAGTGACAACTGAGTCAGAATTATCATTTCATTAGCTGAGGCTGATTTACAGCAGCATCCAACAGAGAGGAGTTTCATGGCCTATGGAGCCAAATACGACTCTTAAAACAGAGCTGTGAATCAAACCTGGATTTGAGCAGAGCTGTGAATCAAACCTGGATCTGAGCACTGTGACACTACCTGGTTTTCTCTGAACTCAACACATTCTAGACAAGCATTATACATATTTCTGTATTTTTATATCTATATTTATATAGGCATACAGGCAGAGACAGACATATATATGTTATACGTTTAACTTTATTTATCTACGTGTATAATTTATGCATATGTGCGTGTATAAAAAAATTATATATATATACACTATATATACACAGACACACATTATAGGTACGGGAAGTAACAAGGCAGGAAGCGTTGCAGGAAGATGTTACGACTTTCTTAGCCACCCCCGTGCCCCCGAACGCGCCGAGNCGCGCCGAGGCTGCCGTGCTGCAGGGCCCGTCCGCCCCGAGCCCTCCGGGAGAGCCCCCCGGGCCAGCCCCGGTCCCTCCCGAGCTGCCGTGTCCGCACGGGGCACACCCGGCCCGGCCCGGCCCGCCTCTCACGTACCACCTGCACGGGCGACTCGAGGCTGCCGCCGGCCGCCCCCCGCTCCGCCATCGCCGCCGCCCCTCAGGGAGGAGCGGGAGGAACAACCACAGAGACGGAGGCGAGAGCGGCCGGAAGAGGCTCCGCTGGCGGCAGCAGCCGAGCCCCGCTCCCGGCCCCGGCGCATGAGGGGAGCCCCGGTCCCGGTCCCGGCATATGAGGGGAGCCCCGGTCCCGGTGCCGGCCCACGAGGGGAGCGCCGGCCCGAGGCGGCTCTGCCGCATGCGAAGCACTGCCCCAGGTTCCGAAGGGCCTGGCTGAGGAGATGCTTGTACGAAAAACCACTGTCCATAAAGGAGACGGAGGAGCCCTGCAGCTTTATTCGAATGAACAGAGTCCACCGGCGCACAGGCCCGCGGGGTTTTTTCTCTCTCTCTCGGTGTTGGAGGACGCAGCCTCCTTTTATCCCAAACTGCCGGCCGCGTGTTGCCCTCTTCCTTTCCCACTGCCGAGGTGCTAGGAAGGTACAGCCTTCCCGAATCGCCCAGCACATGTTCCCCCCTTAAACGTGTCATTTTCCCCCAAAGTGAGAAGTTTAGGCTCGTGCAGACCCATTTATTTGTCTATTTCACGAGTCAGCCTGGCTGGGCTCTGTAGCAAACCTGCTGCTTTGACATTAACAAGAGACAGAAGACACATTTCAAAGACGTTAACTTTCACCCATCGAATTGTTTGTAAAGATATTAACACGCATTTTCCCTTTCACGCTGATTCCCCAATAGATGCTGCCCACGCTTCCCCACCTGTTCTCTAAGATCAATCCTATAAATTTTCAGCAGTGTTAAAATGCTTTTCCAAAGTTATTTCCCAGACTGAGATATGGGGGCAGGTAGTAGCCTGCTTGGACTGAAATTTGGGGAAATTGAAGCTGTTTTTTCTCTTTGTAGTTGTTCATTGTACATATTTATGGAGAATTATAATGGTAATGCCAATGTTCTCTAATCTCTCCAATCTGGACTTTTCTTGGTCTCAACTACTGTGCTCAGTGCTTTTTCAATAAAAAGAAAAAGGGTTTAATAACCTTTATAAAGGGGAAATTGCTGGTGGAAATGATTCTATTACCGTAGAATCATGGAATGTTAAGGGGTTAGAATGGAATGGACCTTAAAGAACATCCAATTCCACCCCTGCCATGGGCAGGGACAACTTCCATTATCCCAGGTTGCTCCAAGCCCTGTCCAACCTGGCCTTGGACACTTCCAAGGATGGGGCAGCCACAGCTTTTCTGGGCACCCTGTGCCAGGGCCTCACCACGCTCACAGTAAAAAATCTGTTCCTAATATTTAACCTGAATTTCCCCTCTTTCAACTTGTACCCATTACTCCTTGTCCTGTCACTACAGCTCTTGACAAAGACTCTCTTTCCAACTCCTTGTAGACCCCTTCAGGTACTGGAAGGCATTTCAAAATATACTGGAAAGTATTATTGATCATCTACTAACTGAAACTAAGGTTGTGCAACCACTTACTCCCTTGAAAGCATTCACAGCTAAAAGGGATTGCAGGACCAGGCCCTGTACAACAACCTATTCAGAATTTTTAAAATTTGCACAAAGCAATCTTTGTTAAGCAAAATCCTGAGATTATCCCTTGTTTATTTGAAGAGCCTGTTAAACAGCCAGACAATTCAAGGAGCAAACAGAGCAGAGTTATCTTAAAATGTTGGTTGGCACACGAACCCGAGAACTGAGGAGGTGAGGAGGACAGCCAAGCAGTAATTCACCTTTGGAATCTATTTCAAATTATCTGCACAGCTTCTCACCGTCCAGCCTGAGTTTAATCTCTCCATGAACAGCACTGTTAAATATGATCATTCCTGTTTCTGGCGACAAAGGCTGCTGGCACTGTTACGTTGCCTGCATGCCTTGTTTTATCTAAGAAAGTGTAGCAGAGTATTGCTTTACTCACCCTAAACCAAACAAAAGTCCTAGTCAGGGACAGTGCCTCATTAAGCGAAGCAAAATGCAGAGCAAAGCCCTTGCTGCCTTCCCTGAGGAAAATACAGAACCAGTCAAACCCACCAGAAATGTTTTCTAAGTTATATTATGTAGCTGAGCACAGAGAGTAATTAAATACAAACTTCTGCTTAGAATGGGATTTTTGTTTGGGGTGGGTTTGGAAAGACATTTAAAGGTCCACAAGCATGTGGAACCTATTCTGTGGGATTTTCAGGGCAACCTAGGCACAACATCCATTGTGAGACTTCTTACCTAACTGGCATTTGAAATTCCAGCAGGCATTTCTGTGTCCTTGGGCAACTTGGGAAATGAAGTTGTTTCCAAAATACAGTCAACTGTTTCAGTGCCCATTCTGCTTTCATGTGGGTCAGAATGGAAGGAGATCTCCCAACACTGTCACAGCAAACTCATTAAGAAGCAAGCAAAGATGGTTTGGTCCTATTTCTACTTCCAATTGCTCTATATTAGAGATTTTTCACAGTGGTGGTGGGCAGTTCACAGAGCAGTTCTCACAGCTAAAAGCATTACAAACTCAGATTTCTCATCAAATTAACGTTTAGCTTTTATTTCTGACAAAATAATCTTTCGAGGAGTATTACTGTGAACCTAAGACTTGTAAATTTTGGAGGCTTCAGCTATCAAATAGAAATTTTCCTTATCTTAATGGAAAAACAATCTCTAGAAAGTTGGTTTTGTTTTTTTACATTTAACTGACATTCTAAAATGACACAGACTCACAGTATGAACAACACGGACCTATTGACTTGTGAGGGCTGATCTCAACTGATTTCACTGTGAGTTTAGAAGAAGATAAAGCAGGACTGCTTGTGTAAGGCTATCAGTGAGGTTATTGAGGCCAAGTAGTCTTGGGTTTAGTTTCTTTTTGAAAAGCTCAAACAGTAGCTGGGGTGGTAAAAATGCATCTGTACAAACAAATCTGTTGTGTTGTGGAGCAAGTGAAGTTGTGAGCAAACCTAAATTGATTGTATCTTTATTGGAAAGACAGAATGAGTGAGCATGGAGTGTTCTTTTAACACATTTGTCGCTGAAGTTAGAAGCTCTAGTACTGAAGTATTTTCAGAACACACTATGTTGAAAGGATCATTCAACAGAGTAGGTAAAAATTCGACTCAGAGCAAGTTTTGAAACCACTTCTATTCAAAGAATGCTTTGAGCTTCCAAAAATGCTCCGTTATTTTCATAAAATGTCACAGTTGAGTAGCAATAGAAGAGGGGGGCAACATTTCTCATTACAGTACAGAACAGCAGAAGAGGCCTTGAGAAGCTCATCTGGTCCTGGCATCCTCAGACAGGATCAACTCACAAACACCTACAGGTCTGTGAGGCTTCCTAACATCCTCAGCCAGTTTATTGCAGTCCTTGCTGTCTTTGCCCATAGAAAGAATTCCTTCATATCCAGCTTAGACATTGCAGCATTTGTCAAGCCCCCCAAAATCTGGCAGCCTAAGACCTTTTCCCTCTGGCTAAAAGGTGCAGACTTCTGTGATCTCCCCAGTTCTAGAGCTGTGGGGCCTGAGCCTATAGCACACTTTACCCCTTTGATACAGCTGCTTTTTGCTCTCTCTCTCACTCCACAGTGTTCAGCTCCCAAAGTACAGCTCCTCACTTCGAATCCTCTGTTAGGAACAGAATCTTTGTATTTTACCTTACTCAAGAATTATCCTACTTTGCTCCTACCTCAGCAGATTTGGCACTTTGCCTGCACTTTAGACCAGATCTGAAAAGTTTTGCTGGGCTATTAAAAAGAAAAAAGGAAACCGAAAGACCCTTAGCACCCTACCCTGCTTTACTCATTTTATAATCAAACACTCTGGCTAAATACAAACAAGGGGGCCACTAACCTGCCAAAGATAAGACTAGAATCTCTTAGAAAGACACAGACCCCCATCCCTCCAGCCTCTATCTCCACCCTAAGAGGCTGCTCAGCCCCCTCCTTCAGGGGTCCCCCCATAGCCCTCTCCCAGTGGCTTTATCCCCTGCAGCTGTGTGCCTTCTCAGCTGCTTTCTTGCTAATGCCCGCGTTAACTCTTTCTTTGCCTGAGAAGGCTTGCAAATTCCATCACAAATCTGTTAGTCCTTACCCAGCCTGCACGCAGAAAAGTCGTTCCCCTTATGAATTTATGATTCTATGAATTTGAAATTGCTGTTGCGTTTCCCTCTTGTCCCACGCTCTTGTTTAGGTTATGGACATTTGATTTGTTCAGTGATGTTTTAGACCTTTGTTTATTCTCCTGGCTGGCTTCTGGATGCTCTCTGGGCACTTTGCATCTCTGCTGGAGAATAAGCCCCAGCACCAGTCCCGGTGCTCCTGCTGGGGCTGGACCAGAGCAGGATTACTTCCCATGTCTTGCAAGCCATACTCCTGTTTGCACAGCTTAGTGCAGTGTTTGCCTTTTTCACAATGGCTTGACACTGTTAACTCCTAATCAGCTTGTGATCTATTATATCCCCCAGATCTTTTTCTGCATGAGGGAAACAGTATTTTAGCAGTTTTCTTCCAGTCAGCCACATGAGAAGAAAATGACTGAAGTAGTGTGAGTGAGATTATCTGCTTTGCGCTTCAATACCAGGATTGTTTACTGGTTTCCAATTAGTTACATGTGTACACCCTGTTAAGGGAGTTGCACAAGTGCTGCTAATGCCTTCCTTTGGCCTTCAGAGCATTTATTACTAGCAGGGACTAGTACCTAACAGTTATTTGGGCCAATTTCCCTGTGTACTCAAGACTTCAAATGCTCAGCTGAAATTACAGGCCTAATTGCTCTTACAATTTAAACATATTGAGTTTGGCTAACCTCACTAAAAATGCTGCTGCTCCTTAGAGAAGAAATATTGTGTGATACATTTCTTTCTCTGAAACATTAACTGTCCTTAGAAAGGATGTTGCTTGTTTCTTCTTTCTTCTTTTCAAATGAGTCAACCTGAAGAAGCCGGTGGTTGTTTTCATGAGGTGGCAAATACCACAAATATTCTGTTAGCTAGAGAACAGAATTTAGGTGCCTTTGTGGGTGAACTAGAAAGATCCCATTCATTTCAGTACCAGTCCACACCCTCAAAAACACACTCTCCTTGACCACCACAGCCATCCCACCCCTGTGTGCTTCCAGGTCCTGCCCTCAGACTGCTGGGCCACAGCAGTGTAATGTTGTGCAGGCTCCCTGCTCTGCTCAAACCATTCTCTTTGCCTCTCTAGCTCAGGCTTTTGAGTGTACCTTTATATTTAGTATTATTTTGTGGCATTAAGACTGCAGGAGATAAGGCAGTGACAGCTGAGAGGGACAGCTCTTCCAGAGAACTGAAGCAGATTACTGCAGGTTTTCTTTGCCAATATTTGAGCAATATTGCACAAAGTTAGACTTTAATTTGGCAATCTTTTCCTAAAGGAATGATTCTAAATAGTGCAGTATTTTTAAAATAGAGTAAAAGAAACAACTCTGCTTTTTATCTGGTGAAATCTGCTGGAGAATCCAGTGATAGGCAAGTGATTATGGTCTAACCACCTCAGTTAGTAGAGTTTGGGTTTGCTATTAACAGATTAATCTGAAACTCAGTAAAGTAATAATGGTATTTTCCTTACATACCCCCCAAAAAGCTTTATAAGTAAGTTATTTGGAGGGAAAAAGTCTTATTTACAAAAGATAGCAAGATTCAGATAATGGAAAGAGATAAAGGGTAGCCTTGAATTCCCATTTTCCTAATCTTGATGAGTTCCTGTGTGCCACCAGTGATAACCCTTGAGAATCAATGCTTCTACTTGAAGAAGAGTAAACCTTTCAAGAGTTCAGTTTAGGTCCTTTGTTTTTCAGAGCCATGCCTCTGTTTGATCTTGATGACTGAAGTGTTAAACACTTGCAAAATCAAGTTATGCTGGAGAGCTGAGGAAAGTAGAATTGGAATTGTGTATTTCCCAAAGGTTCACTGGTAAATTCATACTATCCACAGGCAGAATTTTGCTGAACTTCAGTACCTTTGGGAGCTTAAACTTCTTTGTGTGTAAGTACAGGAAGCATCTGACATTTTAAGATGGGAAAGTGCTTAAAGAAATAAATCATTTTCCTCCTAAGGAATGTATACATAACAGGAACTGGGATGTGTATAATATAAGAGATCCACAGACAATGTATTGGATGCACATCTTTATATGACACACAGACAGGAAGAGAAATGAGTAACATTTTGAATTATGAATTAGCCAAAGGCATCTGAAGAAAAGATACAAGAATTGTATAGCTCTAGAGAATACAGCAACATTTACTTCATATGTCTTCATTGAAAACAGAATTCAGTAGGTTCTTTAAATCTTTATACTGCCCCATAAAATACATTTTATTATGTCTTATTATATCTTTTAATATCATCCTTAAAATGCTAACCTACTCTGAAAAGTGGGTCTTAAAATACAGTTTATTGTGACTAATTCCATTTCAGTTTTGTTTAATTTTCAAGCCAAGACTGTTCTGCATTTTCCTGTAAATGCCATTTCATCACACTCACCCTAGCTTATGAAGTTAAAAGTTCTTTCAGGTTCATGCATCTTCAGTAAAACTGATTTAACAGCTTCATTAAAGCTAATAATAATGCTGATAATACAAAGGGCAGTGTGGTGAGCAGCTCACTCCCTTACAGCTGCACTGGTTGTGTGTTGTAAAAGAGCAGTAAAATGTAATTCTTGTCAGAAGATTGACCAGATGTGAGCAGAGCAGAGAGAGGAAACTCTTCCCTCTCAGTGAAAAACTGTTACTCCATCTTTACATTCTTCCTTTGCTGACTGTAACTCTTGTGGAGGCCAGGGAGGCCTTTGAACAGCCCGAGCAATGTGGTGCTAACCTGGGGACGGGCAGGAAAGAACTGATGAGCTGTGTAAAAGGGATCTGGGATGGTCGATTATCATCTCCTCAGCAGTGCCCAGAGCCTGGGCAGTGGGCAGGGCAGGCAGCCCCCAGTGTGGGATCATTGTCCAGGGCACTCAGTGGGCACAGGCTGGTGTTGGACCAGTGAGCCCAGCTGGGGCAGGGGGCTGCTGTGGGCAGCAGGAGCAGTGATCCAGCAGGCCCCTGGAACAGCTCTGCTCCTTCTCCCTGGGTTCAGGGCAGCTCAGGAGGAGCCTTGGCTTTGGGCAGCCTTAGGGACTGGGGGAGCTGCCAGGACCTGGGAGTGAAAGGGAAGGACTTCGGCAAATCTGTGTGTACAAAGATCTTTTCAAAGGGCAGTATCAGTTCACAATAATTTTGTGTGAGTAAACTAAGAGCTGTGTCAAGTTTAGAGTTTCTTTAGGTAAAGTTATGACATCTGTGACACTACAGGTAGAATTTGGCTATCAAAACTGTTTTAGGAGTAGGTCTATGGAGACTACATTTCTGTGCTAGCAGGATATAAGAGATGACAGTAAATTGTTTCATTGTGTAGAGGCTCCCTGGTAACGTCATCCTGATGCCATTAGAGCCTGCAATAAACCACCATGCACAAAAGACTCTGCATCTCCCTCCCTGTGACAAAATCCTTACTCATCTACTTCTTATTCTTTCCATAATAAACCCAGATACTTAACTTCCATCTGAACTTTCCCTTCCCAAATAAGGCACTTCTTTCTTTTTTATTTTTTTTTTTTACCGCAAGAGAGAGAAATTTAATTTCACCAGCTGGGAAGTCAAGATCCTCATTTTGCCTTCAAGTGAAAACTAAAAATACCTTTTTGCTAACACTGCTGCTTGTGGTCTGCCCAGTACTTGTGCCTGTTAAGGCAGAGTTCAAGGACAGCCAGGTGTCCAGCTCCACTGAGAGCACTGGCCTAGAAGCAAACCCTGCAGGTATTTAAATATTGGGAGATCTCTATATGCAAATGGGAAGTTTGTTTTGTTTTAAAACCTCCAACTGTAGAAAGTTGTGTTTGTCAGAGTTCTCATCTTGGGTCCTCAGATTATTTATGCAGCTGACAGCCCATGTGACCGTTGTGGTTATTATGCACGTAAACTTGAACTCTGACATTTCATCCTGTTGCAGAGCCCTGGTATGTGCATTCCTTTATCTTCCCACCATCCCTGCAGTTGCTGTTCATTATTGTCAGTGCTTATTAGTTAGAAAAGTCCATTCCATTTTGTTTGGGCCAATTAACTGGTGGAGAGAGCAGCTCTTCGAGGGTCCCCAGCAACTGTGCATCACCAGCTATCATCCACTGATTCCTTAAATAAACCTGAGCTCTGCTGCATTTTTCAGAGAAGCAGATTCCTGTTTTTCAGTTGACCAACTTACAAGAACTCTTCAGACTTTTGAATATTTCACTCTTTTACGACAAAGGGAAAAGCAAACATTGTATAGAAAGTTAAATGAGAGCAGTTGTAATATTTATTGTCATGATTACTTTATGTGCTTTTTCATGTGTTTAGGATAGTGTCTACCTAAAAACCAGGGAAGAAGAATACCAGGAGAGGAAACAGTTCTTGTGCTGCTTCAATATTGGGACCTGCAGCCTGTCTGAAAGCATAACAAAGCCTTGATTGTGCAAGTGCCCAGCTGATCCAACAAGAAATGAATGAGTGAGCAATGGTCAACAAGGAGGAGTGGATATCACAGAGGGCAATTCAAAAAGGTTGTAGTGCTGTGAAGTGAGAGAGGCATGAAGTGAAATAGAACTGGAGATAAATAGATCATCAACCATTTGGGTTAGTTCTGCATTTTCTTTTTTATTTTTCTTTTTTTTCTCCTCGAAATGGTCCAGCATAGAAAAAACTGTGACTATAAATGGGAAGGAGATAAACCTTCCAGTATGGAAGAAAATAATCTCATTCTTTCAGTCTAAATAAATGATATTTTAAGACCAGAATCCGATCTAAATGTGAGTGAGATCTCCAGAAGTCTGCTTGGGTCACATGTCAAGTAGTGCAAGACAAGTCATGTTAGGGAAGTGCAGACTGGCACATTTTCCTGTCCATTCAAGCATTTGGGTCCTCATAAGGCCCAACCAGACTTGTCATGATGACACAGGAATAAAAGGATGAGAAAATCTGATATGTTACAAGAGACCTCCTCCAGTTCTTCTTGGGAGCACAAGATCCAACAGTAGGGAGGATTCCCTTTCCTTCAAAGTCTTACACTGATCATTTTACCCTTGAATGGAATCAATTGGACTTTTAGTCAGAATTCTGCATGAGAAAACAGAAGATTCATAGACAAATATACTAAGATAGCAAAATCCAGATTTGTTACATAGGTACTGCTTCAAGGACTTCTTTCAAGAGCATGAAAAAAAGGGTTTGGGTGACCATGGAATCTTCTAAAAAGATTAGAATCTATTCTGGCTTGATGGTGTTTCTGAGTAAATGCACTTCCTAATTTTCTAGTCATTACTGTTAGCTTTGTTACATCATTTTGGATTTCATGGCTTGTCACTGTCCTTGGGACTTTTCAAATTAAGATTTTTTTAGCCTCAATGAGGCCTCTTACCACACTTTCAGGCTTTCATCTTGTTTTGTCTTTGTCACTGATCTCCCAACAATAAATTGGCAGAGTACCATGAATTTCTGTCAATGGATTTTCAGAGTTCCTCATCAACTAAATTCAGCATCGTATTTTCAGGAGTTCATGCAAGGAGCTGAGGGAGGACTTTGACAGAGAACTTAACTTTCCTTTTCCTCAGTCCACTGCTTAATCAGGGGAGCAGCTCTGGTCAGATTTGTTGGCACCTAAATGAGAGTGTAATCTGACCTAATAAAGCCATGATAGTCAACACGTGCTTTGAACCAAAGAAAAAGGAAATAAATTAGAGTCGTTCAGCAGATGTGTTGTTTCTCATCCGCAGAGTTTGCAAAATCCAGAGAGTTTCATCTGAGCTTTGGGTTTCTTTTGAGGAGTTTTCTTGCTAAAAGGGAGGGGGTGAAGCAGGGCCCTTTATCCCCTGCAGATACATCTGCCCTGCAAACACTGCCACAAAGCAGCACAAAGGACCCTGCTTTGTGGAGCAGCTCGGATCTCATTTCAGCCTCAGATCCATTGTTTTTCCTTAAGCAAATATGTAATAATGTCAGAATTTATGGATTAGTTATACAATCCCTGATCTGCTTTAACCAGAGTTGGTGCTGTTCCTCCCAGAATGCTGCTGACAGGATCACTGTGCAGACAGACAGACAGACAGACAGACACACTGAGTCTCTACACAGAGCTCTGTGCTGTTTCTCTGTTAATGCTGCAATATTTGGTAAGACATCACTCATCTAGTGAGTGATTGAATTTAAGAAGGAATGAAAATGCTTGTGCTGTTAATAACAACTGGACAAACATCACTGCCCTTTTCCTACAGAAACTGTCATTGAATTCAGGGGTGAAATTTGGCTTGTAAAAACTACTCCATGGACCAAATCTGCCTCGTGGCATCTTGTCAGCTCTAAAACATCCCTGTCATCAGATCTGAGGTTGATCTGGGCTCTGAAAAGACCTGCTGACAATTAGGTGTGAAGTTTGAAAATTATTAAGTTGAATTATTTACCTTGTTACTTCATCATGTCTGTGAAAATATTCTCTCTCCTTCTGGTAACCCAGCAATGACTACACAGTGCACAGTTATTTTTTCACAATTTGTAGGAGAGTTGCGTTAAAATGCATGTCAGTGTCTATTTCTTGACGGGCATGTAGCAAGCAACACTGCCAATGTTTGTTTATCCTGGCAGGGGCTGGATTTGTTTAGTGTAACTTGCACCAGTTTTGTCCAAATTCTGAAGCAGAAAGGAAAATATATTCTTGTTTTCAGATCAGTGTTACAAATATTCTCTTTTAGCTTTGTTTTTATTAAGAGAAGTGACTGCTAATGGATTTGGACCTGTGTCCCTCCATGTACTGGAAATTGCTGAGTACTTTTGGAGAACTGATTGCCCAGGCTGAGCCTACAGGTTGCAGAGTGGAGACAGGCTGGAGGAGCTGAAGAAAATGAAAAATTAAGCCAGCCAAGAGATACGCATCAAGATGAATATCAGCTTCACCAGTGGCATAAATTATGTTTTCTAAAACAGGAAATTAATGTTCATTAAGTGGTAGAAATAAACAACTGGTCCTCTTGAAGAGTCCTCAGACTAAATGCTGTTTTCTGAGTACTTCTTGGCAGACATTTTAAATACCTAGGTTATTGTGAAATGAAAAGAAAACACTAATTCTTGTGGCTGAAATGCACAGGACTATCCCCAAAACAACAATATACTGAGGCCTCTTCAGAGGTTTTTGCTTGACTTCAGCTTTATCCAGACTCAGGCATGCAAGCAGGAGTGACTGCCTGCACCCCAGAGGGGGCTCTGGGCTTAGGCACTAAATCCTCTGCCTGGGTGCCCAGACCCTGAGACAGCCTTGCTCTGTGGGATGGGAATGAGCTGTTTCTTAGCCATCTTTTGTTCTTTGTGTTACCTTTTTGATCCTCTCAATAGGCTGCTTGGGTCCAGACATCATTCCCTTCATTGCTTTGGAGTTTGATGTGCAAAGAGTAAAATGCAAATTCCTGTCTGCACAGGCTGGGTTGCTTAAGAGTTCAAGGTGTTGAGAGCAGGGGAAATGGTGAGAGAAAAGCACCAGAACCATTGTTAATGTGAGGCTGTGGCCCTTGGCTTGGTCCAGACCAAGCTGTGTGGTTTGGGAGCCTGGTCCTTGGTATGGCAAAGCTGCGGGTTCAGCACTATCACAAAGCGTAGGTTTAATCTTTATTCCACCTTAGACCTCTTGGCCTCTATGCCTTGCTCAGCCTCCCCAGTGGATATATTTTACCTGGCTGAGGTATTTAAGGCAGGAGCAGTGCAGCCAGGGGTGCAGTCTCTGCAGCCAGGATGGAGGGGCAGGGATGGCCTGGGCTAGGCTGAGTTATCCCATCTTGCAAAGGGGCTTTGCCTGGGGCACAGGACAGCACACCTGACCTCCCTGTTCAAAGGCTGGTGTTAGTCCTTTGTCTTACCCTGCCTCCTACCTGGGAGATCAAAACAAAAACCTCGAGGAGAAAGGGATGTGTTTTATTTTATTAAAAAATTAAAGTTACACATTGATTTGCCTCAAGTGTCGAAGTATCCTTGGGAAATGACCCTCCCTGCCTGCAGAGGTTCATCCCTGTTTGCACAGTTCCTCTGCAGAGAGGGCTGATAGGTGTAGCTCTAGGTACACCTACTGGTTTGGCCACACCACAAGTCTGGGCATCTCTCCTTTTTTTCCTTAAATTTATTTTCCTGTTGCATCTTATAAGTAGCCTGTCCAAATAACGATTTTGTTTTTTATTCCCAAAGTTTTTCTCTTTGTCTGACAATTAAGTACCTGACAATAATTAAGTATCTGACAATAAAGTACCTCGGTCTCTCATGCCTGCAGCGAGCTCCATTGATCTGGGTGGGAGCTGGTTGGGATCCCAATGCAAACATCCAGAGGCGGAAGCTGCAGTGTGCGTGCAGCAGGAGCTGCCAGTTCAGTGGGAGCTGTTTGTGTCAGAGCTGCCTGTGTGTGTCCAAGGCACAGGGGCAGCTCTGCTCCCCACCCCCTCTCCCAGCTCTTCCTAATGCTGCCTCACTCGTTAAAATGCAATCTTTAAATTAGCACGGTTTCATCAGAAATATGGCTGTCCTACAGCTGGATTTCAGGCATGCCCTAACAGCAGCTTCTTTTAGGGCAGATTTACTTATTTTTCTTTAAATGTCTGTTGTTTTCAGTTGCATTCCAAAGGCCAAAACTTTTCCCTTCGAAACAAAACAAGAAAAGCGAGATGTGAGCAGTGGTTTAGGCGTAGTAGGAATTGTGCTCGGATATTAGTGCTAAAGAAGTATGCAGGAATGAGCAGGAGGGTGCAATTATGGATGAGTGTATTTTCTTTACTGATTTTAATTTCATGAGAGCAAGTAACACGGTTCCCCCTCACCACACACAAAGGTTTCCCACTGTCCATTCAGCTGCTGAACCTCTCCCTGTTTTGTTACTCTGCTCACTCCTGTCTGTCCACTGGATTTACCTTACAAATTCTATTTATTTCCTATTGCTCCTGTATTCATTGTCTATTGTCCTCTCTGTGGCTTGTTTGAATTCTTAGACCACTCTCTTTCCCTCCTGCTTTGCCATGCATGCTATTTAGCTATGGCTTTGCCTTTCCAGAAAATACCCTGCTTCTCCTCCTTCCCCCTCCTCCTTCAAAGTTTCAGATTTCCCTTGCTGGCAGGCAGCGAGGGGCTGCACACCAGGCACCAGCCCTTGGGTCTGCTCTGTAAGCACAGGACCTGATTCCCCTCCTGCAAACCGAGGAGCGTGACAATAAATCAGCTGAGAGGGGGCTGCTTGGGGATTGCAAAACACGGCCACGTAGTGAGCCCAGCGCACGGCTGGGCAGTGACCAGCGCAGCTCTCCAGGAGTTCACAGCTCTCCCATGTGCATTCCCTTGGGGACAGCAGGGCTGAGTGAGACCTTTCAACAGATTAGCTCTGCCACACTGTTTAAAGCAGCTTTGAATGTTCAGCCGAGATGTGCTTAACCCCAAATCCAGCATTTGAAAGTGCCCTTCCTGTGCCTTCCGGCTGGGTCCCAGCTTGGCAGGGGGGTTTGTCCCTAATAATGTAAACACAGCCATGCTTTGAAGAAAATTTGAATCCAGACCTGAGCTTGAGCCCAGCTGTAATCACTACTTGATTTTGCTTTCCTCAAATCTGCACTTTTGAGTAGTGAGGAAAATGAGTCATCTCTCCTTCAATAGGTTCTCCTCCTGCAGCCGCCCGCTCTTTAAAATCCTTAAAAGTCCTTTAAAATCGCTGCTGTTTGTGCCTGGGTTGGTAGCCGTGACAAGCAAATATTTAAAGTGAATTTAGAAGGAAGTGACTGAAGTGACTGTGTAGAGTCTCATCTTTGAGTTGCTCCTTGAGGAAGGCAGTGGAGCTTTATTGGGGTTCAAGTGTTTGAGTGTACAGAGCTCTTTCCAGAACCTGTATCTCCAGTCCTGCCACATTAGGTCAGAGTAGTTACTCAGTGACTTCTGTTTTCAGAGGAGTGTGAAACCTTTACTGCACAATTTATGTTTCCATTTGACGTTATACAATATTTTCCTTCCAGATTTCAGTGAAGTTCTGCTCTTTCTGAATCGTAAATGCAAAAAAAAAAAAAAAAAAAAAAATTACTGTTCAGAATGTTCTCTCTTGAAAAGATGTTTGCTTTTCACAGCTTAAACAGAAAACAGCTCAGTGCATCCAAAAGCTGCCTCACCCTTTGAGCGTGTTCCCAGATCTCAGCCAAGAGCACTACTATGGAATAGCTGTGAGTAGCCGGAAGAGCATTGTGGGGATTGAGATGCAAATGAGCGAAGCCAGCAGCCCCCTTCGCTGCAGAGGTTCCCTATCTCCTGCTGCCCCTCACTTCTGAACTGGGGGAGGCTTAACCTGCGCTTTGCTGCGCGGCCACGGTCCCTGGCTCTGCACCCACAGCCCTTGGTCTGCAGCCACAAGCCCGGGCTTTGCTCACTCGCGAGGCTCAGCAGCTCGGGTAGGATGAAAACTGTGTCAGCATCAGGAAGGCGTGGAAGACAGGAGGGGCTTTGCCATTACTTTTCTGGGTCCCGAGAACTAAATGCCACTGCTTTTTCTGAGTTAAAAGAGGGGGGGGAGTAAAAGCCAGAGGTAGTAGCCACTGCAAAATAGCACACTCTGTTCTCTATCTTAAAAGTTCACAGTTTTCAGGCAGTTTCAAAAGTTCCAGAGTGTAATGTGAGCTGCCTGGGCACTTGTTTGTTTTATCAAATGCGGGGAGTTCGAATATTGCAAAGGAAATCAGATACAGTAGGTTGGGGGGCGTACAGAGGTTTGCACATATAAACACTCCGAGGAATAAAGCAATACGGTGTTTTCTCTGTATGCTTTTCTTTCCAGTGTGAGGGAAGGAAGCAAAACATTCTGACAAGACCTCCTGCTAAAGAAATAATCAAGGCACTGAGCTCTAAAGCCTGTATCACTGCACATGACCGGGAGAAAAAGGCATTTTGCATTATTGCATGTTGTCATCACTTTGCTCAGTGTTGTCCCTCCGTGCTAATTACATGTTTACATGCATTGCATCATTGGGCAGAATTACTGTAATTATGTTAATACTTCATAATCAACAGAACACAGTACCTGTAATTTACCAAACAAAAAGGACATGAAAAGCTAAACCCACAAATGGAAAGGGATGCACTGCAAAGGGTTTAATCCTCGGTGCAGGAGCAGGCAGGAAGCTTTCGGAGCTGGAATATCCTGCTTTAGCCATCGGATGCTCTCAGACAGCACCAGGGCACTTTGCAAGGTTTTTTAACAGGTATTAAGGAGGCTAACAGGCCAAACTGTGAACAGGGTGTAAATGTTTAATGCTCATCCATGAACTCTCACCTAGAAAAATCCCTTAATAAAGCTGCATGACAGACTCTTGAAAGAACAACAGGAGACTAAGAAATTCACTGATCTGGAAATATTTTAACCCCCCTCCTATCTGTGGATGTGCAGTATCAATCTCGACCCCCTCGGTGGTTCTTTGAAAGAAATTATGTGGCACCTGGCATACCAGAGCACAGCCTGTGTGCAGCTGCATCATTTTCGTCCTACCCTTATCCATGGGTTTTTTCCCTATTTATCTTGGCTCGGCTAATTTGGGTTTTGGGCTGATTCACCCCCTGCACTTCCCTCACGTCCTGGAGGGCTCACAAGGGTCTCTGTCACCACTCTGTATCCAAAGTCAACAGCGGAATAAACCGGGACATTAAACAAGACAAGGAGTTATCCCGAGTGGTCATTAAGTGATGAAGAGTAATACAAATAAGATCGAGTCCCAAGTGGTTCCTGGTAAGTGGAGACACAAGAACGGTACAGCAAAATCGTCAGCCTTCGTCTGCCAGGAACCGCGCCTTGGTGGAGATCCTGCTGCGAGCAGAGTCACCTGCTGCAGGGAGGTGCAGTGCGGGCTCCCGGGGCTGCACCCGGGGGACAAAGTGCGGGTCTCTGCGGGCTCCCGGGGCTGCACCCGGGGGACAAAGTGCGGGTCTCTGCGGGCTCCCGGGGCTGCACCCGGGGGACAAAGTGCGGGGCACTGCGGGCTCCCGGGGCTGCACCCGGGGGACAAAGTGCGGGTCTCTGCGGGCTCCCGGGGCTGCACCCGGGGGACAAGGTGCGGGTCTCTGCGGGCTCCCGGGGCTGCGGGGCACTGCGGACACCCAGGGCTGCACCCCGGGGGACAAGGTGCGGGGCACTGCGGGCTCCCGGGGCTGCACCCCGGGGGACAAGGTGCGGGTCACTGCGGGCTCCCGGGGCTGCACCCCGGGGGACAAGGTGCGGGTCACTGCGGGCTCCCGGGGCTGCACCCGGGGGACAAGGTGCGGGTCTCTGCGGGCTCCCGGGGCTGCACCCGGGGGACAAAGTGCGGGTCTCTGCGGGCTCCCGGGGCTGCACCCGGGGGACAAGGTGCGGGTCTCTGCGGGCTCCCGGGGCTGCGGGGCACTGCGGACACCCAGGGCTGCACCCCGGGGGACAAGGTGCGGGGCACTGCGGGCTCCCGGGGCTGCACCCCGGGGGACAAGGTGCGGGTCACTGCGGGCTCCCGGGGCTGCACCCCGGGGGACAAGGTGCGGGTCTCTGCGGCCGCCCCAGCGCACAGGGCGCGTCTCAGTAACTTTGCCGGCCCAACGAAACTCTGCCGTCATCACCTCTTCCCTACAGGAGAGCACCGGGGGGGCCAGGCAGGGCAGGAGCGGGCTCTCCCCCCGGCCCAGGGCAGCTGCCAAGGGGGCTCGGGGGAGTGGCGGAGCCCGGGACGGGCCGTGGCCGCGGGCGGCCGCTCTTCCCGATCCGGCGCCGCGTTTTGCCGGCGCAGCAAGTGCCGGCCTTGCCGGAGGAGGAGCGGCGGGAGGGGGAAGGGGGAGGAGGAGCCGGCGNTAGGCGAGCCCCGGGCGCTGCGCACATCGCTCCCCGCCGCCTGCACCGCGTTCGCACCGGCCCGGGGGACCATGCGGAGCGCCCCGGTCGCCGGGCTGCTGCCGCTGCTCCTGGGGCTGCGGCTGCTGCTGGGCGGCGGCGCCGCGGCTCAGTACTCCAGCGACCTGTGCAACTGGAAGGGGAGGTGAGGCGACATCGTGCCCGGGCAGCGGGGAGCGGGGACTGCCACGTCCACCGCCGTCCCACCGGGGAAAGAAGTTGATGCCGCTCACAAAAGGGAGACCCTCCCGCTGCGGTGTCCAGCCGGGGCTCGGGGAACGGGGCGGCAGACGCGGAGAGCCGGGGCCGGGGGCGGATCTGCCTCCTTCCCTCCTTCCCTCCCTCCCGGCGGGCTCGCCGCGAAGAGACGCTGGGCAGCGGCCCCCGGGCCGGGAGGGATGGAGGGGCCGGGGCGGGCTGCGCTCCCCTCGGCGGTGTTCGGGGGGCTGGGAGAGGGAGGGCGGTGCCAAGTCCGCCCTGGAGAAGTTTCTCCCCGCGACCATCTTCGGCGGCGGCCGCGCCCGGGCAAGCAGCGAGGCAGCCCCGGCGCTGCTCTCCCGGCCCGCTGGGACCGGCCCCGGGATGCGCTGCACCTGCGGAGCGCTCCCGCCGCGCCCAGCGCGTCCCTGCCCAGGGCTCTCGCTGGCTCTGTCCCCTCGGCTCCCTTCCCTGCCCTGCGCTCCCGCTCCCTGCGCGTCCCGCACTTGGCGCTCAGCCGCGGGGGTCACTCCCGGCTCCCCCGTCCCGCGGAGAGGATGTTGGTGATGAGCTCCGGGAGCAGGGGCTGGCACAGCGGCCGCGCTCCTGATTTATTCTAATTGTACCGGTTGAGAAACCTCTCCAGTTCTCAAGTGTTTATCTCCCAAATTATCTTTCCTTTAATTGCTTGTAATATGTTTAACGCGTGCGGTTGGGTCTGTGACCTTCTCTCTTGATAGGTTTAAATAAGGAACTCTGCTCAACCAGAAGTGTTGCTGGGTCAGACTTACTTGGAGAGTAAAGTGGTCCAATTCTAATACACTCTTCAGATCTGACTTTAACAGAAAAGTTTGGCTGGCCTATGTCAATGAGGTGTTTTGGAGTAGAGAGAATTCAAAGTGGGGAAACAACTGGATTGACTTTCAACATCGTGATATCTTATCTGTTACTGTCTGAAACATGGTGCTTGGTATTAACTTTTTTTTTTTTTTAGTTTTCTTGATAATTGATGCATAGTTAATAGCAGTGAATCCACGTGAAGATGAGACTGCTTGATAGGGATCAAACCTCTGGCAAACTCCTAATTTTGTAATTTATCTTTACAAAAAAAGCTGAAAATGCTGTACCTGTTTTCATCCCAAAGCATCCCAGCTGCAGTACTCACCTGGACCTTACCACCTGGTACTGCAGCAAGTATTTTAGAAGAATGGTGACAAACCCCTGCAGTTCTGTCCTGTTTGGCTCTTATTTTTGTCCTGTTTTCTTAGAGCCAGCAGTGACCACTCGTGTCACCTGAGCAGGGTTGGAATTAGCAATGCCTTGAGTATCAGCTAAGGGGGTGATGCTTAGGGTGAGGGGAACTGAAATCTTGTGAGTTTGGGATGAACGTGGTGATGGCAGCTTGGATTTACTCACCTGTTCTGGTGAGCTAAGGTGCTGACAGCTTTGTGATGAAGCTGTTGGATGTGCAGGGAAGGAGGAGCAGAGTTTAGTCTGGGTGGTTTCACTTGTGTGAGAGTTTTGGAGTCCAGGTGGGCTGGAGTCTTGGGAGGGGATAAAGTAACCCTGGCTGACTTTGGCCTCAGTGGTGGCAAACAGATGTTGTCAGAAATGCTGGCAGTCTTAAGGCCATTCAGTAAAATCTGATTTGTCCTAGAAACACAGCAGTTAAGAAGGAAAGAAAGTAATTTGATATACCAGAAAATATCATTAATTAAATATTTCAGTGTGGGTGCTAAGAGCTATATGGGTTAGAAAGATCTTTCTTTTAATGTGGAATATAGTATTTTGAAGTTGTGTGAAGATTTTTTACCTTGACTGTTAGGAAAAGTTATGCCCTTGAATGCCAGATGCAATCTTTCTTCCCCACAGTGAAGTCATAGGTTGGCTTGTGCTGGTGGATTTGAGAGTCATGTCATCCTCTGTAGGGAACCTGAAGGTGTTTTCTCACCTTTATATCCATGTCTGTATTGAAAACAACAGTCTTAAAACCCAAATATTCTGGATATGGGTTTTTTTCCCTATTAGCTGGTGGAGAAGTGATGATACTTATTCCCCTGAGTAGGATCTCAGACGTCACTAGGATTCCTCTAGATACCACTCATGCTTCCAGGGAAATCTGCTGCAATGCACAGCTTGACACCTGCAATTTAAGTACAGTCAACAGGCCATAATAACATCTAATAAGTAGCTTGTCAGGGAGCTTCCAGGAAGGCTTTGTCCAGGAGAAAGCAGAAACTTCACTATGACATCTGGTTATTACTTTTGTTGTAACTTCAGGTTTTTGTGCTGCAATGGCCTCTTGATGCTTTGGGCAAAAGTGCTTCAGTGACAGGCAGAGAATATGCTGGCCTGGCATGTTTGGCTGTAGGCTGTGATATAGAGAATTCAGCTCTTATGTGGCTGCTTTTGTCCATCAGTCTTGCCCTCACTATGGTGGATGCTCTGAGGAATTCTTAATGTTTCTCTAGACTGCCTTCTATTATTAAATTCTCCTATTTAGGAGCAAAAGTTCCCTGTGTTCATTGCAGGGTGTAGAGAGGACATGGTTACTTGTAGGGCTCTTCAGCACATCTTTAATAGAATAAATAAATAACTGAAGTAGATGGGGTGAATATTCTTCTCACCTCCTTTTTCTTTAAATAACGCCTGTTATAAACACGTTGCAGCATCACAGCTCACTGCAGTGATATTGTAACAGGTTTTTCAGGGCACACAGGAGGGGATGGCTGAAGCCAGAGAGGGAGCAGAGCAAGGAGACAGATGCAGTGATTAAGGATGTCCTCATGGAATGGTATGAGGAAGTATTTGTAGTAGTAACTTGTCATAGAATTAAGTCCCAATAACCTGCACACATTTTAAACAGGTTGATGGATGCCTCATCCATCGCTGAAACCATGAAACACCTGCCCTGTGTCTTTGCCATATAATCAAAAAAACCCAAACCAAAACTCAGACGAGTTTGGGAGAATAAAAAGGCTCTGGTGTCTCCCTTGCTGTGTGGACACGGTGTGGCTGGTGAGAGCTAATCCTGGTGTTAAACATCCTCTCAGTGTGAGCACAAGTCATTCTGACTGAGAGCAAAGTGACAGGTTTTACTGGATGATGATGGTTGCTGTTAAATAATGTGAACATGTATTTTGAAATCTGCTTAACTTTTGAGTCATCCTTTATTATAAGGCTTAATGTGTGCAGGTACTTGTGCTTGATGTATCTGTCTAATGGCATCACTCTTGCCTGTGGGATATAATTGGCTTTCAGAAGATAATTTCAGAGTCCACCCTGTTCTTCGTTTGAACAGTGTGAATGTTTGAACGAAATTAACGCAGCTTTTTTTTTCCCTTTTTTTTTTTCCTCTGGCAGAAATTCACTGCCTCGGTGTTGTTGGGATCACTTGCAACAGAGTTTCACTGCATGAGTTCAGAGTTTTGCCCCTGGTGTCTTCCTCCTGTTTAATCACTCAGGCTGGAATTTGCCAGTATTAGCCCTGCAAAACCTCTGCAGCTTGTTTTGATGTCTTGAGCAGGGATGAGTGATGTGTGAGGATAACTTTCTGCCCCTGTGCTGAGGGATAACCTTTACACTGTTTAATTTTATTTATTTGCAGCTTGCCCATAAACAGACTTCTGTGTTTTCTGTTGAGTGGCATCATGTGTGTGCTGTGGTGAAAACTGATTTTGTGAACCAGATGTGGATTTACAGTCAACTTGAAATATCCCTTTGCAAGTAAAGTTTCCTGAACGTGTTAAGTACTACTGAATTTGAGGGCAAGAGACTAAAGGTTAAAAACTTGTCCCTCTTTTTCCTCATCTGTGTTCTTGATGTGGCTTTCAAGATTCTTCAAAAGCACATGTTTGGAGGCTCTATTGTTATTAAATATGACTTTTTTCTTTCTGAGCTTCCTCATGTAACCTCTATCAAGTAGGTCACACCGACACAATAATGAGTCACGTCAACAGTAAATGCAAACCAGATGGTTTGGTTTTTTTGCCTTTTACACATTGCTTCTAGTTACTTTCTAAGTGCTGACTTGAATTTAGACCCGAATATATCTTTGGGATGGGGAATTTTGTATTTGGAGATTTCTGCTGAGGAACCAGAACTTGATGTCATCACTTGCACTACACTAAAATGTTTTTGCCACAGATTTCCTGTGCAACCTCTGATGAGTCACTTAATCCTTTTAAATTATTTTTCCCCTCTTGATTCATCTGCCTACAAGCAGGAATGTTGTGAAGCTTCCCTAAAGTCCTGCAAAGCAGACCCATGAGTCTGGTTTTGGGTAGTCCTCTAGAGGCAGAGGATAAAAGATGCTTATGTTTGGGAACTAGGTGCTCAGAGTGTAGGAGGAGAAATGAGCTTGGTGGTGAAGTGATTTAAGTGATACTCATTTAATAGGTCTGTGACAGGACAGAGACTGGGACCAAAGGATTTTGCCCTGATGGCCCAAATACTGCAGCCAATAAATCAGGTTTCCCACAACTTGTTCTTCCAACTGCAGTGCCTGCACTGTGCAGTGTTGTATGAGGGCTTTGAGCCCCTCTGGGGGAAGAGCTGATCCAGCATCAGTGATTGGCAGCAGGGGTTGTTTGGGGCTGCCCTCAGCTTAGGCTGTGGGCAAACAAGCCATGGGGATTTACTGCTGGCTCTGCTTAGACAGAGTGGTTTGCTCTCCTCTCATTAGCAGCTGGCCTGGGACCCTGTGCTGCTCTCCTGTCCCACCCCTGTGGTCTCTGTGAAATAGTTTTTTGGGTGTTCATTTATGGCTGTGGTGCTGGGGCCGGTGGTGGCCCTGTAGCCCAGCAATAGTAAATGACCCCCTGTTCTCCTTCTTGCTGAACACCCTCAGGTCTGTGTGTGCTTGTAGCCCATCAGAACTGCACAGTGAAATGATAAACTGAGCCTGAACCTCGTGCTGGGGAGCAGTGGAGGAACAAGTTCCTACCGAAAAAAGCACCAGAGCTCACTGCTTCCCCAGCTATGACTAAGGAGTGAGGTGTCTCCCCTCCTTCCCTCCCTCCCTCCCAGTGTGGAGACTGGGGCTGCCCAGCTGGGCTGGAGGGTATCAGTAGCATGTAGAGCATTGCTTTTGCTGCAGTTTACAGGTTGAGCTTGGCATCCCTCCCAGTTTCTGATCCATTGGGAATATAGACTTGGAAGGGGAACAAAGTACTTGGAGAAAAGGTGGAGTCTGATCTGCGAAGCTGGAGAACGTGCTGGATTGAGCCACCAGGAAGGGAGTTGGAGTGTACGTGTTCTACTCAAT
Organism: Notiomystis cincta; assembly: GCA_013398075.1. Lineage (NCBI taxonomy): Eukaryota > Metazoa > Chordata > Aves > Passeriformes > Notiomystidae > Notiomystis > Notiomystis cincta. The sequence continues at coordinate 100,889 of VZRX01014397.1, forward strand.
ATGCACAGCTCAGCTGATGGGCAGTAACTGAGCCTGTAGTAACTTAATTGCTTTTGATCATGTGCTTACATCCTATTTAATTTTGAAGCCTATTACTAGTGGTTTGACATTTTCTTCTGGGGGATGATTTAAAATTGTCCCTTAATATTAAGTCTGAAGTGTTGCAAGAGACCTGTGCCTGCTGAGCTGGATGGGCCAACACCTAGCGATGTCCTGGGCTTCCTGCATTTGTTGACGTGTGTCTTGGAAGGTTTGAGGTTGACATTCACACTGTTAGCCCTGTCATTTCTCTAACCTTCTCTTTCTTTCCTCCTCCAGTGGCTTGACCCACGAGTCTCACAGGAAGGATGTTGAACAGGTCTACCTCCGCTGTTCCGAAGGCTCCATCGAGTGGATGTACCCCACGGGAGCCCTCATCGTCAACCTGAGACCCAATATTTCACCTGCCTCCTACAAACACTTGACTGTTTGCATAAAGCCCTTCAAAGACTCTGCAGGAGCAAATATTTATTTGGAAAAAACTGGAGAACTGAAACTCTTGGTCCGAGATGGAGACCGCAGCCCCAGCAGAGTGTATTGCTTTGGCTACGACCAGGGGGGCCTGTTTGTGGAGGCCACCCCTCAGCAGGACATTAGCAGGAAGATTACAGGCTTCCAGTACGAATTGATGAGCAAGGGGATAGCAGCTGATTTGCACACAGCTTCTGGTGAGTTCTGGGCTGTTGTCAGACGTCCACGTCCCGTGTTGGACGTGTAGCAGATGGCAGAGTGAGTGGGAAAGTGGCTGGATGTGAGTTTCGTGTGCTTTTAAGGGCTTGTTTTATAAACAGAACTATTGCAGAAGAAGTGATTCTGGTTTTGTTTTGCTGTTGTATTTTGGAAGCTGGTAGCATAGGCTGAACTCCAGTGATTTGCTGAGGGCCACAGTGTGAAGGATTCTCCCCTTTCAGGGCTGGGGTGTCTCACAGGAGTTGGCTTCACCCTCCACTGAACTCCAGCGTGAACTGGGCTTCCCAGCCCTGCTGTAACACTTCTCCAACTACTTTTTTACTCAGTTTTTAAGACCCCGCTGCATGTTTTGAATAATAAACATTTGGACAAGGAGGCACTCCTTTTCCTTGGTGGTTTTTTTTCCCCTTTGCAAGTAGTGCTACTTGCTGACCTAATTATTGCTTTTTCTCTTTTTTTTTTTTTTTTGATTCAAACAAGGAAAATGGTGTGTTCCTTCCTCAGCTCTCCTTATTACACTCCTGAGCATTACTGTGCCATGGCAGAGCTCTTCAACACCGTGACAATACTTTTACAGGACAATGTTGTCTTCTCTCTGAACCATTGTGAAAAGCAAGTTTTGTAGGGAGGAATTTTACTCCAATGAAAGACTTACAGGAAAGAGGGGTGGACAAGCTGAAAGATCTTACAAGCCTGGAAAGTCTGGTACTAAACAGCATTTGGAGCTATGGCTGTAGGTGTGACCTAAGTGTGCTGAGCAATCAGACAGTTTGAGAAGAAAAACTGGCACTTGTGGAGGATGACAGGGAGAAAGGGAATTCCCTTTAGATAGGCAGTACCTGGTTCATGCATCTCACCCAGTCAGGATTACCCCTAGCTTTTATCCCCAAAACCAAGGAGGGGAGAGCTGCAGAACAGCCCAAGGAATTGCAGATTTAGGGTCTCAAACTGCGAGGGTTTCAAGGTTTAGGTATTTCAAGTGGGGAATTGGATTTGTGGCAAGCAGATTTCTCTTTTGAAATGCAGGCTGCCCTTGCTGTTCTGGGTGAAGGCAGCGAGGAGAGTCCTGGGAGCACCCCTGGATGGCTCAGCCCAGGGCAGACCCGATGCTGAGTGAGGCTGTGTGGCCCAGGAGCTGCATGGAGGCTGGCCAGGCTCTGCCTGCTGGTGCCACATGCTCTGCCTGAGATGCTGCTTGATAAGTGGTGGTGTGACTAATTAAACTGCAGCTGTGTCTTCCAGGGTTATCTTCCCTGGGATAAGTGATTGCAGAACTTGTTCCATCCCCTCCCCTCCCTGGCTGCTCTCCACACCAGGCTCTGGATTGTCTGTTTGTGTGTTTGTGCAGCCCTGCCAGTGGTAAATGTTGTCACGCCAGCTCGGATGGGGCTTTATTTTTGTGCAGCTCTGAGCTGGACTCAGCTGAGCAGAGCTGGGCTCAGGGCTGATGCAGTAACCCCGGGAACTGACAGGTGGCAGCTTTGCCATTAAAACAAAAAAATATAAATACAAATATTCTAAATTTGAAGTCACTGCATTTGCTTTTGCCATTCTCACAACTTTGGGCGTTCTGCATTTTAAGCAGACTGCTCTGCTACATCAGAAAAGTGCTGCAAAGGAAGAGGGGTGTCTCTGCAGAGCTGCTTTCCCAGCAAGATCATTTGTGCAAAGATGAATACACTGTGCAGAATGTCAGCTATGTAGTAAAATTCCATTGCAGAAGACATTAAATACATTGTTTAATCAGTTATTTGGAGAATGTTCCCAGATTCAGTGCTGCTTTCTCAGTCAGCCTGTGAGGATGGAGACACAGACAGGCTAATGAGAAGTCACTTAAACTTACTCAGAAAAGTCCTGTGCTTTTTTGTTTTTCAAAAAAGTTGAAATTGCTTTTGCATGTAGTAAAATAAAATGACAGAAACACTGCTTATCACTGCTGGGTTTAGTCTGCACTTGAGTTTCTCCTGAAACTTTGAGTTTCTCCTGAGCTTTGCTGCCATTGAGGACTTGCTGCTGACACCCTTTACCATCACAAGCCAGCACAAACTGCTGTGTTTTCAGAGCTAAATGCTCTTTACACATAAAATCTTGGAGGTTTTTAAAGCTGATGGGAGTATTTTTTTCAGGGACTTTCAGAAGTCAAGCTGAGGACTGAATCCAATTGCAGCCTTCCTCTTTAATAGGTGCATTAAATCACTTTTTCAGTGACTGCTGTATTTTCAGCTGTAACAGACACTGGTTGAATTTCAGTGCTGTCTTATGAAACAATGTGGTGGGGAATCTGCTTCATCCTCCAAGTGTCTTGTTTGGCCAGAAGAAGCTTTTTAATAGTTCATCAGCAGAGCCTTCAGGGCAAACTAGGGAATTCTATTGTATTTTAAATTATTTCTCTTGCCTTTTTTGGATCCCCAGACTCCAGGGAGGGGCTGTGTGGGGTGAAAACACGATGAAAATGCCATACATGACTCTTTCCACTACTCACTTAGATGAGCACTTTTATTTTCCTATAAATAATCTGTATGTCTGGGGGAACTGCCAAATAGCTGCCTGGTGAGGCTTCCACAGAGCAATATATTTGAGGCTCTTTGCAGTTCGTGGACCTCCTTTCTTCTGGAGCTGCTTCTAGTTTTTCTGTGAAACCTCAGAAGAAATGCCATTTATTGAGATGTTCCTTTGGAGGGGGAGTTTACAATCACTGAAATCACTGGAGATTTCTTCACCAGACAGGAGGCTCAAGTCAGAGGCAAGTGCTGACCTTAAAGGAGCTGAAAAGTGGGTTTAAGGTTCTGCATTTCCCACCAAGCTTTCTTGTGTCCCTCGCTCAGAAAGGTGGCTGACAGCGTTTTTTGGCTGCTGCACTCTGGAAAAACGAGGCTGCTCTGTCTCAGCTGCAGTTTGACAGAGTTCAGCAGGGCTGGCAGGAGGTGTGAAGAGGTGACAAAGACGTGAGATGCTGTTGTAGATGGGCTCTGAGATGTGCTGGGCAGAGGCTTCTGATGCAAAGAGCTGAAATCACAAATATTGCATGATTTTCTTGCTACTTCAGAGTGGGGAGATGACTTATCATAAAGACCCAGGTGTAATCCAGCCCTTTCCTTGTGCAATAACTACTTGCTAACAACTTCTCCCCACTTTCCCTAAATGCTGTGTTTGTTTCCTGGTGATAATTGTTGTACTCTGCCCTTGAGTTTACTCTCTCTTCCTAACCTGGCATCCCAGCGCTGATTAAAGAGTGTAAGTCATCTGTTTAATACTTTAATGACCTGTTGTGTCCTCGGAGTCCTGACATTGCAGGGTGCATCAACAAATCAACAATGCTTGGCGTGGTGCCTGTGGTTTAATTAGAAATCCTCAAGTTTTATTAGTTTACAGCTGTTCTTTCCCACTTAGTCTAGCAAATAATTCAGTGGAAAACATATGCAGGTTCTGCATTGGCCTTTCTCTTTTTTGGAAGGGTTGAATGACACAGGGCAGTCTTAACAATTTTCTAGATTTTGGGGACTTAATCCTTTTCTTGGCTCTGACTCTGCATTACCACATTCTCTCAAGATTTTCCAAACTGCAGGAAGAATTTGTCCTATACTGATAGATTTTAATTCAGGTTGCTGAGATTTGGTGTGGAAGGATTTTTACTGTGATAGTAACAGTGAAAAGAAGTGTATTTCTGTGGGGTTGTGGTTTCTGGAGATGGGAAGAGGAGTGAAGGCAAAGGGGCCACAGTGCCTGACATCATTTGATGGGAGTAGTCCCTAGGAAGGGTCACCTTGACAATTCAGGCATCCTGATGGGTGTGTTCTCTCTCCATACCCAAAGTGATGGTTGACTGAAAGTGCTTTTGATTTCAGATCAGGTTTTGGGTCGCACCCCTCTATCACTCCCATCCACACTGATGCTCCATTAACTCCAGCTCTGCTCTGCAGCCTCAGGGTTTGCCCAAATGAAGAACTGAGGCACTGTGACATTTTGGCCCGAGGCCATTTGAGAATCAGCAGAACTTGTTTAAGTTGTTGAATTCTGTTGATTCTAATCTTTTCTGCTTGTACTGGAAGAAAATACTCCGAGGATCAGCTGTGCTGCCTCTACTGGGACGTAGATGGAGGTTTTGGCAGAAGTGTTGTTTGGCCAAATGCTCCCTCTGAGTTTCCTGAAGGTGCTGACCCACACGAGCCTCTCAGCTGTGCCTGGTTTAGGTCTGCCTTGCACCACAGCAGACTCCTTGCCTTGAATTTCTATGAAAACCGTGAAGGTCCTTTGAGAGTAATTTACTTTTTCAGTGCTTCAGCTTCTGCTCAGTTGATCTGAAACAAGAATCTGTAGGTTTGACCAAAAATTTGGGAGAGGAAGGTGAATCCTCTTCCCCATCCCACCAAAGGACCTTTATTTTGTTACCTGAATCTGTGTTTCAAGAGTGTTGCATCAAGCTCTAGGTCCTGCTTTGTTCAGGCTGTGTAGCTTGTTTTCCCATTGCACGCTCATGGGGATGTCTGTAATTTAGTTGTCAAAGCTCAGGAGCTGTAGTGAAAGCCCTTTCATTACCCACCTGCTTTTGTGTAGTAAAGAAGTCAAACTTTAACAAAAATGCCCCTTTATCTTGATGGCATCTAAGACTTAGTGAGGTTCTATTAACTGGTTTATATGTTTTCTTTATTAATGCTGGGTACCTGGCTGAGAATATTCATACACAGGAGGTACAGCACTTGGGTGGGTATCTGAAAAACAAGGCAAAACCAGAGAAATCCAGCTAAGTAATTAACAGTATTCAGCTATTTCCTGTATGCTGTTAATTCACTGTCCTGAGAAAACAGATTGGAAATTCAGAAGGCTCATAAATATTTGGGTTATATCAGTGTTCCTGCTAACAAATAGCTTTTTAAAGCACCTTTCTTAACTTGTGATCTTTAATGCAGTGTGTGTTTGGCAGAGGTGGGGCACCAATCTGCCATATCTCTGCAGGTATCCTCCCAGGGCTCAATTGTCCTTCCAGCTTGCAGGCTCCTAATCTCATGCTTTCCTCTGGTTCCTCACAAATATCCAGGGTTTTTTTTTTCCTCCTCTTTCTCAGAGGCTGGATGTGCTGCTTGGCTTTGTAACCTGAAGCAGCAGATCATAAAATCACGGAATTTATATTGGAAGAGGCCTTTAAAGCCCATCCAGTCCAGCCCTCTGCAGTGTGCAAGGACACTTTCCACGAGACCACATTGCTCAGTCCAAGCTGGCTTTGAATGTTTCCAGATTTAGAGCACCTGCCACTACTCTGGGCATCCTGTTCCAGTATTTCACCATCCTCACACTGGTGGATTTTTCAGTTCTTGCAGGAGTGGGATCTTTGTGGTGTTTTGTGCTGGTGAGCCTGGTGTGCCCATTCTCAGCCAGGGTAACCCTGACCATGGGCAGAAGAGATGATGGAGAAAGGCACTTGGAACACTTAAACTGAAAGTCCCATGACCTTTATGCCTAGGACAGGTTCTGCCTGAGTAGTTGTGACCACCTGAGATGTTGGCACTGCACTGTGTGGCAGAGTGGGTACATCAGAGCAGAAAAATGCCTTGATTTGTGTTTCTCCCCTCCCTGTTTTCTGTGCAGGTTAAAATTCTCCTGCCTTTTGGGGCTGAGAGGTTAGAGCTAGATGGTTTTTAAGGTCCCTTCCAACCCAAACCATCCTGTGACTCTATGATGTGCACAGAACAGGTTGAAACTGCATTGCTCCCATTGGGGTTTGCTGGTGAAATGAAGAATAAACAGCAAAGTTGAGGGATCTGCCCCATAGGGCCGAGCACACCTTGCTGGGTGGCTCACCTGTGCACTGAAAGCTTTCATGGTTTGTTTGCCTCTTCTCTAAGAGGCCATAAGCAAGTTTTAAGAGAAAAACCTCAGAAAACGGCCTTTATTTCAGTTTCTCAAAATAGCACTTCAATTATTGGCTCTATAAGGGATCCTTATGACCCTCCTGCTTTAGGATACAATATTTCAAATTTTTTTTTTTTTTGGGTACTCCCCTCCTTGCCAGAGTCTGTCCACCTAACTTTGTCTTTCCTATAGTAATGGCCGATCCCAAACTTGGTACAAAGTAACCATGAAAACATAAACAACATTCCCTAACCCTGATGTGCTAAAAACACATTTAAAGCTAGTTTTTGAGAGCGTGTCACTGAACCTGGTGTCCTGGAGCAGCACCTAGCTGGATCAGGCTGGCTGCAGTGTAACGCTGCCTGGACTGGGATTAATTTTGAGAAGCTGGAAACCTGCTCGAATTATTCATGTGCCTGAAGTGGTCAGGTTTGCAGTGAATGATTGACTGAGTGGGAGAGTTTGAGAGCCAAGTTTTTGACTTTTTTTCCTGTGTGGAATGGTTTCCAAGTGCTGTTCTGATGCTCAGGGAATGCACACACTCTTACATCACCTTGAACCGAGTAAGGGTGATGTTTTGGGGACCTGAGTCTGAAAAATGTTGGACTAAGAAGTCTTCTAAAGGAAAGCCCTCACCCAAATTGGATGGATGCCCTAATTTAATCTCTCTTTCTCCCAAGAAAATGGTTTTGCCAGCATCTTCTCAGGCCCTGCTTGTCCTTTGATGCTGTGGGGCAGGAGTTGGTTTTGCAGTGGGCAGAGGAGGTGACAATGGGGCTGCAGTGATAAATACACAGCTGCAGGGGAGAGGGGGGAGAAAATAGCTTATTTTTGCTAGACTGGCCACGAATGCCGTTAGCTTATTTCCCAACTCAGTGGGCAGTCAAACCCAATAAGCAGTCAGGTGTATTGTCCAGGCAGCTGGGGCTCTGCTCTGCTCTGACCTTTGTGTACTGCCAGGGATGGTCCCCAAACAGAGCTGCAATCCAGCCCAGTTGCTTGGCAGTCTTTAATAATGCTCTGTGCTTGCTCTGCAAAACTGTTTAGTTTGCTCATTCCGGAGGCTGGAGTTGAAGAAGGGATGGGAGGGAGGGGAAGCTGCATTCCTCTTCCCACTTACTGAGTCGTGGGCCAGATCTTTCCTGGGTTGGAGCCTTGATTTGCAGGACAGAAAATCTCTTTCACCTTAATCTGTGCTAGAAGCCAGAAAATATTGCACAGATAGTTGGAAGGTATCCTGAACCTAAAGCTGTGATGTGTTATATCTGACCTTGGGAGGTTCAATACTGGCTCAGAAAAGCTATGAGACCCTTGACCCAGTGGACCTTCGGTGCTGGTTCAGGTTTGTGGAAGGATTTTTTTGGATGTGGGTTGTACAGGCACCTCCTGACTCCTGTATGGGATTTGAGCATTAACTCCTGCCATGAGCATCACCTCTGGTGTTTGCCCCTGTCCTTTCTGGATGGGTTGGGAGACCTGGAGCAGTCAGAGGTGCTGGGAAATGCACACGGAGCTTGCCTGGCATTCCACTGCCCTGTCTGCCTCCCAGGGTCATTCCTGTTTGTACAGGATGCTCTGCCCCACCAGAACTGCTGGTGGCTTTACACCAATTTCTCCTATCTGCAAGTGGATGTCAGAAATTTGAGAGAGAAAAAAAAGTTCCTATATAGAACTGAGCTTGGATACGACCAAACACTGTGAGCTTTTAAGAAAGCAAAGTGATTTATCTCAAAGCTTTTACTGTTACAAATGAAAAGCCAAAAGTAGCTTTTTTTTTAAGGCTAACTGAACAATGTTGCAGCATCGAGGATCTCTCGCTGTGTACACGCTGCCCTTCCTCAGCCCTTCCCAAGAACAGACTGATCAAATAAACCTGGATTATAATGAAAACTGGCCTTGTTCTTTCAGAGCTCTCCCACAAACCAAAAAGAATTTGGTTTCTAGAAACAGGAAGGTGAAGGACCTGTGTGGAGCTGAGTGCCCATATGCTTTTTTTTTTTTTTTTTGTCCAAGACTCTCCTAATCTTTGATCTGTCATTACTGCACTCTCAGGGTTTAACTTTAACCAGCCACTTGTTTCTTAATTCTATTCCTCTGCTCCATAGGAGGTATTAATGGGCCGGACCGAGGGGGAGGAGGCAGGGAAGGCTTTGTGCTCCTGGCAGGTTTCCAGCCTGGTAGTAGGTGCTGGCTCCAGCCTCTCCTAAAGCCCTGGCAGGGGCAGGGAGAAGTGCTTGGCTGCACAATTTCCCCGGGGCATGGGAGTGAAAAACACCTTACTTGTTCATTTTCTGCTGTGCAAGCAGTGCATGACAGCTGAGAGCTGTGTTGGGTATCAGAGACAAAGCCCAACAAGGCATCAAAAACTTCATAACTTCACGTTCTCCTCGATCTGACCCGTGCGAGCTTTTACAAGGCTTTGGCACCACCTTTCCTTTAGAAGAAAGAAGAAATATTTTCAGAGTGAATTTCAGGAGGGGGTGAGCCAAGCCATAAATCTTTGTGGGTTTTAAGTCAGGGGAAGCATTTGCTTTGCTCCTGAATGGGGGGTGGATGGTGCAGGGGTGCAGTGCTGCTGGTGCTGGCAGCTTCTCAAGGGGTGACAGTGAGGGACACTGCCCCAGCCCTTCTGCTGCAGGTCAGAGGGGATCAGAGCAGCCTCTCAACCACCCTCTGACTTCCAGCAACTCATTTCTCCTCATGCTTCCCACTCCTGATCCCTCTTGGGCAGTAGCAGGAGGTTTGAGGAAGGAGAGAGATGTTTTCTGTGAGATAGACAAATAGAGCTACTTTTTTATGGCTTTATAGTGGTGTCTTGTGCACGTAGAGCAGGAGAACTTCCCAGCAGTTATCTTGCTGCCATCTTTTCCCTTTAATTGCAGTTAGGGAGGGAGAAGGGGAAAGCAAAAAAAGGAAAAGCAGATGTGTACAGGTGCTGTTGCACAGGAATGTGGGCTGGTGTGGCTGCAGAGACACTTCTCCTTTGCTGGGCTCTGCTGCTGCAGTGCAGAGAGAAGAATTCAACTGGCCCTCTGCTCTGCTGAGTGGGGCTTTTTGGACACCATATATGTGACTGCAACTGAGGGTTTTTCTAGAGCTGTGATGCAATGGGTAAGTGTAGGAGCTGAGCTGGGAGTTGGTGCTGAGCCAGTCACCCTTTTGTCTCTGCCCACCCCAGTGCTGGGTTTGCCACAGAGGGGAAAGAGGAGGGACAGAAAGAAGTGTCCTGAAGCTATGACTCTTCTCATCATTTCTCCTGTCTTGATGCAACTCATGCATGGAGGTAGAGTTTGGTAATGTCTAATGGTGCTTAAATAAAAAGTGCCCTGTGGGTTTTTCGTTCCTTTTGTTTTGTTTTAAATTTTAAACGAATGGCTGTGTTTCTAGCTGACCTTTCAGCTCATTTGTTAGAATGGCTGCTGCATCTTGGAACAGCAAAAAGGCATCAATCCCAAAGGATCCTTACGTGCTCTGTATCTGCTGAGCCAAGTTTCAGTTTGAAAGCTGTTGCAAATGGAGCTTGCCTAGTACCAAATCTCTTCCTCACATTGTTTACATAAATAGTTAATCTTTGGTACTTAGGGACTTTAATACCCTCTTGGAAGACAGCTCTGTGAGAAGATAAATTTCTGGTTTATGATCTCTTGTCCTAACGTTTCTCAGAACACAAAGGTCATCACATCTCTAATGGTGAGGTTTTACAATATGCTGTTTTTATTCTTTCTTTGCAGGAAGGAAGTGGTATTAACTCGATTCTCTTGGCACAGTCCATGCCACAGCCTGCAAAAGTCTGCGTGTCATTAAACTTATTTGCAGGTTTAAATTGTTCTTGGCCAGTGTTTATATTTTCCAAGCTACTTCTGGAAATCTGTACATATGTGCAAGCTGAACTGAGTGTTGGAACGAGCTAAGGCAAGGACTGGGAGTTGGCACTTCCTTTTCTGAAGGGATAAAATCACCAGTATCCCTTCTCCACGTAGAGAGGTCAGGGAAGGATGTCCATGTTGTTTCAGCTGCTCCATCACCACCTTGGCCTGTACCAAATCTTGGCTGTGCTGTGGCTGTAAGGAGAAGGGAATCTTTGAGTTTTGCATCTGTGCTCGTGATCCTTGTTCCAAGTTGCCCGTTCTGCTCAGCACAGGGGCTCAGATTAACTTTCTGGCAAGTTGGGGGGATGAACACTTCTGCCTTCAGAAGAGCACTAAACTCTCTCTGTGTTACTCACAGCATTAACCTTGCATTCATCAAAGCACAGTCCCTTTGGAGACCTCATTGTGGCCTTCCAGTGCTTAAAAGGAGCTTTAAAAAAAGGAAGTTCGTCTTTTTAGATGTGCAGATAATGATAAGATAAGGAGTGACAGTTCTAAACTGAAGGAGGAGAGATTTAGATCAGATGTTAGGGAGAAATTCTTTACTCTGATGATAGTGAGGTTACTGGCACGGTGAAGCTGCGGCTCCCCATCCCTGGAAGTGTTTAAGGCCAGGCTGGATGAGGCTTGGAGCAAGCTGGGCTAGTGGAAGGTGTCGCTGCCCATGGCAGGAGGTGGGAAGGAGGTGATCTTTAAGGTCCCTTCTATCCCAAGCTGCTCTGTGGTTCCGTGGTTCTGTGTCTGAGGTTTATTGATCCAGAGGGCTGCCAGGGCAGGTCCAGCTCTCCTGTTTGTTCCCTGACTTGATGTTGTTTTCCTCCTGACATGCTGCAAAAAGTGCAGTGCTTGCAGAAAGCCCTGAAATCCTACCCCATCCAAAGGCAGGAAAACCTTGTAAAACAAAGGAGTGATGAGAGAGCTCCTCTGTGTGTTGTGACAGGGTGTCAGTAATTTCCAGCCCAGCTGTGGAGAGGCTCTGTGTCATCTGGCCCTGCTTTCCCTCCCTGTGTGGCTGCAGGTATTGTGTTCAATGCAGGTGTGCTGGATGCAGCTCTGCTGGCCTCAGCTCCCAGCCAGCACGTTCCTCTTAAAAATGAGAGGCACTGACAGTGCATTGATGTAGTTTTAGGTGGTGTTTCGTTGTGGGGGTTGTGAGGGTTTTGAGGTTGAATGTTGTTTTGGCTTGCTCAGGAAGAGCCTTCTGAGGTGGTGAGGAAAGTTGAGGTGTATCAAGAAAGGAAAGGACTAGTCACAGCCTGGTAAACCAGAGTGGTTATCAAAGTCTTGTCCACCTCCACTGCCAAGCAGCAGATCTTTTTGTTTGGAATGAGAGCTGTTTGAGGTTTGCTTCGTGGAAGAAATGCCCCTTCAGAGAGGAAGCACAGGCATACCTGAGAAGAAATAATTACAAGGATTTATTTCACTTTATAATTAGTTAAAACAGGATCAGGGCATTTTTTCTTGCTCATATGATGTTTACCCTTAAACTCTTGTCTCCCAGCTAAATCACTGATCCAGTAAGCAGTTGAGACATAACCATTTTTTTGCTTAGGACTCAGAAAAATAATGGAGAAATGCACCATCTTTGGAGAAACCACATCTCTATTTTTATGATGTGCTCTCGGAAGTCTGCACTGTGTGTTTCCAGGAAGGACACTCATCCTGTGATGCCCTTTCCAGTACGGGTGCTGCCAGTTACAGAGCTGCCAGCAAGAGTTGGAAAGGTGTGGGTGGGTTCCTTTGTTCCAAATGAGCTGACGCTGATGTCAGGCTGAGGGAGATGGGTCTGTGGCCCCACACGGGTGCGGCTGGAGGTGCTGCAGTCCAGGGACTGCAACAAGACCCATCTGAGTGTCTCGAAGAGAAAAGACTACTTGTTTTAATCAGAAGATTTAAACCTAAAACTAACAGAAAACAACGCTTCAACCCTGCCCGGACCTCCTTGGTGGCTTTTGATGCTTAAAAAGGCCTGATTGCTCATCAAAGGGTTATTCAGAAGTACTGAGGTGTGGGTGATGTGTGCCACGGAAGGGCAGATAAAGAGCTCTGTGTTTTCCTCCCCCGCCATCCACACCTTCCCCACACGGCACGCTCCTTCACGAAACCAAAGGGTTTTCCTCGGTGAAGTGGTTTTCTGCAATTGCTTTGTGTTGAACGTTTTCACTTCTGCTTAAAAATGTCTCTCTTCCTGTGCACGCTGCCGGCACAGGGGTGGATGTTGAGCACGGCCTATCTGGGCACCCAGGATGGAGAAGGCCTTTTGGGCTCTCTGAGGGGAGTGTTGGGTGGGGTGGAGGGAGCTGTGGCTCATCGGCTGCTCTGCGAAGCTGTGGGGCTGGAGTGTGTCGAGAAAAATCAGGACAGGCAGAGGAAACTGCTTGCTTGTGGGTTGGAAGCTGGTTTTGGGGTAAGGTCAGGTCAGTCAGACCCATGGGTGGCTGTTGAAACACAAATGTTTCAAAAGAAGCCCAGGCCCCTGCATGTGGTTTCTGTGACGCCTGCAGCCAGAGCCAGCACGTCTCGGTTGCGTGTGTCCTGCAGGGAGCTGTCATCCTCAACCACGGCCCCCCGGTGACCCCCACCTCCTCTTCTCCAAGGAAAGAAGGGTTGTGTGCACAAAAACCAGAGGAGGAAGGACTGGAGCTGTGCGTGTGAGCTGGGAGAGGACAGAGACAGCCCTCTCTTGAGGCAGTGAGCTAAACTGCAGCACTAAAGGGGCACTCAAACCTACCCACAAAATCGGGGAAAATCCCTTCTAGACAGCCCAGCTCCCTGCTGCTGCCACCTGAGGCATCTCCTCAGAGCACATCCCTCACTCTTACCAAGCATTTCTGGTCCAGGAGCGGCCCGGCGGTGTCTGACAGAGCTGTTGGCCAACAAGTGCGGACTATTGTTAGCGCCCCGTCCTCCTCAGTAACGCCAGGTTCAGAGGGCAAATCGCTCAGAGCAGCTGGGACATGACTGCTGCCTCCTGAGGAATGATGTAATTACATCTCCCTCTGCGGGGAGGTGAACAGAGAGGCCTTGGGAGGCACTGTGCTGGAGGGAGAGGGCTGCCTCAGGTTACTTCAGGTCAGGGTACTGTCAAAATCCATCAGAGGCGCTCCCAGGAGAGTCGGCAGCCGCCGTGCACAATGCAGGCTTTATGCCACTGGTGATGGAGTTGAGTTATAGGCATCTGGGCTTTAGGGGACTTCAATAAAATCTTGCTTTTCTACCTTTTTTTTCCCCCCCACCTTTCCCCTGCTGCTGTATGAATTAAGGGTCTTTGGCTCATGGAGTTTGTAGGAATTAGAGCAGTTGATGTTGATATTGTTGCAAGTTCATAGGCTCGTGTTTGGATGAGAGGACCTGGGCAGCCCTCGAGACGTCCCCAGGGAGTCAGGATCTGGCAAACACAGCTGCCTTGTTTAGTAACCAGACCCAGTTCCCCAGAAAATGAACATCTTCACCTGCTGTGTGTGAGTGAAGTGCTTTTCTTGATTTTTTTTTGTTTTTATTTTTAGTTATAAGGATGTTTCCTGTTCTTGCTTGAGGTGTGTATGTTATTTTGAGCTGTGGATGGAGCAGAGCACCTGCTGCCCAATCCAAAGGGAATGAGTGCTGAACTGCAGCTAAAGTCACGAACTTTTGTGTTAAACACACAGATTCCTTAATGGCTGTGGTTCAAAAGAAAGTGTAGGCACTGCCACCTCCTAAGGATTTAGTTTCTTTTATGAGCTTTTATAGCAATGAGGCTTTGGTTGTAGCCAGTGGATGTTATTTGCTTTTTAATGGTCCATTTACCTCAGCAGTAATCCTTCACAACTTGCTTTCCATCTGTGCTTACATACCTTGTTTTTGCCACTTGCAAGATCTATCTGATACTCTGTGAATGCAGATGTGGGAGTTGTCCCACAGAAGAGGATTTTGGTCTTCATCTGTCTGGAGTTGCAGAGATGGCTGGTGGAAAATGGTTGTAAAAGCAGCTCACATGGCCACCACACTGCTATGAGTCAGCTGGACCTGAAGCAGGTTTTAAGTAATGATCCAGTGTGAGCAATGCTGAGCATTTTTAATTTCCTTTAGTATTTAAAAAGGCTGCAGGATTTTGCCTAGGGTCCGCAATTAAAATGGTTCTGTGTACACATGGAGGTTTGTTCATTTGATTTATTGCTGTGTCAGTCCATTTAAATGGAGGGAACCACTTTTAAAGCATTTTGTTTTTCATCTTTAATGCTGTTGCTTGTGTTGCACTCCTTTGGAGAACAGAAATGCCTTAGTCATTTTGGTATTTTCAATTTTCTGATGGGGTTGGATGAACTATGGAGATGTCTGGTCTAAACCAAGACTTAAAAAGGCTGAGATGCCTTTTTATTACAAAGTTTTTGCAGAACAAAGTATCTGAAATCCAGTTGAGGGTTTAGAGGGTGTCCATCAGCTGGACTTTGTTTAGGAGCTTGTGTCCATGTGAAAATACTATGGGGTTTGTGCAAGTTCCCTCTGTTTGGTTGATCTAAGTCAGGTCCTCATTTGGACAGGAATCCATCTTCCTGATGGATTTGGTGGGTGCCACAAATGAAACAGCTCCATAATAGGATTTTTAGTGATGGACACACTATGACTTGTCCAGGGAAGTGGTGGATCACCATTCCTGGAAGTGTTCAAAACAAGTGGATATGGCACCTGGTGAGCATGGCAGTGCTGGGTTATTGATTGGACTCGATGATCTTAGAGCTCTTTTCCAACCTGAATTATTCTGTGATTCTTTTGTGATTTTCTTTGTCAGATGAAGCTTTTTTGTTTGGTCTAACCACGGATCAAAACCTCCTGAGTCTAAAACCTGAAGTATCTTTTGCCTGAATTTATTTTAGTACTCTAGTTATGTCCAGGTTTCATCTGGTTCTGCATTTCTCATTATATTAAACATTTTCCAAACTTTTCTGAAAAAGAGAGCTGAAATAGAATGTGGGGAAAGAAGGGCAGGGAAAGAATTCAAACTAAACAGAAATGCAATTGATCCAGATGCTATTTTGCCTATTCCTTGTATCTTCTTTTGGAGCTTTTTAAGCTCCTGGAATTATTCCTTCAAATACCCCTGCCCAGAAATGTGCATTTTACGTTTGCTTTAATCCTATTAAACAGCGCGTTACACTGTGTATGAATCATCTGACTGCAGCAAATCTGGTGGATTTGGTTCAGTAATCCTTCTTTCTGGATCACTGCCTTTCTGGGTCCTTGGAAAAAATAAGAGATTTGCCATGTCTTGTGTCAGAGAGTGGCTTGTGCTGTCTGACAGGAGGCTGAGGAGCATCGGAGGCAGCAGCTGCAGGTTCTGTGGACAAGCTTAAATCTGCTTTCAAGTGCAGTGGGTGAACTTTGGGAAGCAGGTGGGGGGGAGAGGAAGGCCATGACTATCTGGGAATCTGGGAACTAAGTGTTTTCAGATGTTCAGGTTCAAAAGCTGGATTTTTTTGGGGGTGGGGAGAAGTGGGGTGGCTGCAGTTTGCAGTTTGGTGGTAGAATGTGTGATGGAATCTCATTGTCCAGTCATGTCCAGCAGGAGCCCTGCTCTGCTGGAGCCTGTGCCTGTGCTGATCCAGGGTTTCCATTTTCCTGAAAGATTTGTTGAGATGACACCAGGTGACAGACAAGGTTCTGATCCTCCTGCCACCAGGGCAGATCCTGATAATAAGCAAATTCCTGACTTCAACAGGGTGTTACAGAAACATCTGTATTGCAACTACAGCACCTCCTGCTCAGAAATATCTGGCTGAGTACAAAGAGGAGCCACATTCTTGCATTGATTAGATGAGTGCAGATATCCAAACGTTTCCAGCAGTACAGGAAATGGTCTTTGTGCTGCTTGAGCTCAAACAGATATGGGCTCGAGCTTCCGCTTTGCCTCGCCCTCCAACACATGCATTGGGGTTTTTTCCTCCCCTCTTTGCCTCCCCCACTCTGTAACCTCCTGGATCTTTGATGTGGTGATGACTGAATGGCCCAACAACACTTGATAGAAACTGTAAGAGAGAAGCTTTGCCACCAGAGTATAAAAGACACTTGATCTGAAAGCTTTTGAGTGAGTTTTCAGCAGAGCAGCCTGCGATTGCAGCCAGTACCAAAATGTATTTTGCACAAGTGCAGTGAGTGTGTGCAAGGTTTGCTGGACAATATATCCCAGCAGGATTGGTAAAGAGATTCCTGCTGAGGTACAAAAATCTCATGAAGACTCTAGGGTTAACTGGGGTTAGCCCCCACTTCTCGTGGTGGCAGAGATGCCAGACAGATTTTTGGACTGTGCCCATGTCATGCATGTTTGTCAGTCACATTTTTATTTAGTTTAACTTATTGAAATGTATTTATTTAAATGTATTTATTTACTACTGTCGATTCCTTTGCTAATTCTGNGAGATGCCAGACAGATTTTTGGACTGTGCCCATGTCATGCATGTTTGTCAGTCACATTTTTATTTAGTTTAAGTGGTTTAATGTATTGAAATGTGTTTATTTAAATGTATTTATTTACTGCTGTCGATTCCTTTGCTAATTCTGACCCTTCCTGTGCAGCTCCCTGCCGACCCTGCAGTGACACTGAGGTGCTCCTGGCTGTCTGCACTAGTGATTTCGGTGAGTTGTTGTCTCCCCAGCCCCTTCTCCTCCCAGTGGCACCCACAAACACCAGCAGGCACCTCCTCACACTGGGCACCTCCACCAGCAGTAAATATCCTTGAGGGTGCTGGGTACATGAAGAGTTCTGAGCACCTCAGAACTGTCTGCCCAGCTGGCTCCTCTCAGGGTGGACAGAGTGACACAGCAACCACTATAGAAGGTCAAGGATTTGGGTACATCTAGGAGAGGCCATTGCTGGTTGCCCTACAGGGTTGATTGACTTGACAAAAGACCAAAAGTTTCACTAATTGTCCGTGCTTCCCTTTCTAAAAGGGAAATTAGCATTGGCTGTATCTAATGGGTGAAGAACAGAAACTCTGTTGTCAGAGAGCATTTAGCATGTATCTCCTTGGTAGAATTCTTCATGGTTAATGCTATTTTTCTGTTTAAATTGAATATGTGGGTACCCTTTGCTGGACAGATTACAAACATAAACTACAAAAAATGCAAATATATATTGGAGGTTACTGGATAATCTTAACTCTCAAAATAACAAAAGACCAAAACTTGGGCTCCTGTGGATAGTTCAGTTCCCCTGCTTGCACAGGCCTGAGTTTGGACCAAAGCATTTTTGAGTAATCCATCCTTAAACCCCTTTTTTTCTCTTTCCAGTGATCAGAGGCTCCATTCAGAACGTAACGAACGAGGCAGAAGAGCAAGAATCCATAATCCACGTGGGAGTGAACAAACTGTACAGGCAGAAGAGCAAAGTCTTTCAGCTGACAGGGGAGAGTGGGAACTGGAGAGGACAAATAAAGACCTTGCTCGAGTGTGGGGTGAAGCCAGGAGATGGAGACTTCCTTTTCACGGGACGTATGCACTTTGGGGAGGCCAGGTTAGGCTGTGCCCCTCGTTTCAAAGACTTCCAAAGGATGTACAAAGAGGCAAAAGACAAAGGGCTGAACCCCTGTGAGATTGGCCCAGATTGAAACCCCCTGTTTGGCCGAAGATCTCTTCTAGCATTTCCTGGCTGCAGTGAAAACTCTGAACAAACCTGGTAACGGAGGCTGGGCAGCCCTGGGGGCTGAGACCCCACAGCCTGCGGTGCTCACAGGCTCGTGGGAGCCACAGAGGTACGAGCTCAGAGGGCTGCCAAGCAAGAAAGGCTGGATTTTTAACCAATCTTGTCCTTATGAATTAAGTTATTATATTTTTTTAGTGACTTCCTTAGGAAAACAAACAAAGAAAACTCCCATGTCTTAATAAAAAAAGAAAAAACACAAGAAAAAACCCAAATGAAAGCCAAGATGCCTTTGTATCTTTTTAATACTAATTTTTAAAAATGTCTTAAGCTGATGTAGCATTTGGTATGGTGTATTCTGTATAAATGGCCAAGAATGTGATAGAGCACGGTAAAACATCTTAACATTGATGCTTTGTAAAAAGCTTGGTGTACAATTCAAAGTTGTTTCTTATGACAGAAATTTATGGAGCCAAACTCTTATGTGTGTGTGTTGGTTTTATTTTTTTTTTTTTTATTTGAAAGAATGTACAATTGCTGCCTGTGATTTTTCTTCTGGGCTGGCAAATTCTTTCCATTCCAGAGAAATAAAGGTCCCTGGATTTGACACATGCTGTTTAAAATCTTGATTTTTTTTTCCCTTCTTCATAAGGCCGATCTCAGATAGTCCAGATGTGCTCATAGATCAGTTCTGGGCTGCTCACTTATTTTGTGGCTTCTCTGAGCAGAACCAGAGTTCCTGTGAGGCATTGGGAACCACAGTGTTTTTCAAAGGGGAAGCAAGAGCTATTTTTGGAGATTTTCAGACATGTGTGCAGGCAAAGCTTTCAGTGTTCTTCTCCCCGATGCCAGCGGCGTTATTTTGGGACCTGCTCCAAAGGCTGCCTGACCCTCTGTGTTCAGCTTGAAGCTTTTAAGTGTGCTGGGAGCTTGGCATGAGGTGGCATGAGGCCTGTGAGTCCTGGGGATGTGGCCAGGCCACCTTGTGAAAAATAAACACTTTAATCAGGGTGTGCCACCTGTGCAGGCAGTGTCCTGGGGGAGGTCCAGGAGCTCTCCCCTCCCCTCAGCCCTGCTGTTCCCCAAAGCCTGCAGTCCATCACTAATGGTGCCTGCACAAGGATTTTAACCTCTTGCCCATGTTCATTCTTCAGCACTTCCCACTGGTCCAGTTTTTATTTTAGGCCATCAGGTTCTTTAAATAAAAGTTTTCTATTCAGTGTCTCTTTCTCCAGCTGGGTTCTGAGGGCTGGGGAGGGCAGCTCAGGGGATGGGCTTGGGTGGGTGCAGGAGATGAATGGGAAGATGCCCCCTGACACTCATCAGGGGTGAAAGCCCCAGGGTTGTACCAAAACACTGGCCTGCAGTGAACCCAAAATCCCTCTGTGAGTGTTTCTGTGAGCTCCTCTCAGCAGCATTCATTCTGTGGGCTGGTGGGAGGAGAAGAGTTTCCTTTAGCTGTGGTGAGGTGATCCTGAGAGGCTCCAGGATACTGTGACTACTCCTGCAAAGACCTCTGAACCCCACTGAGCACTCACTCATTTGCTGCTTTCCAGCCTCCTCTAAGCCAAAGCCCCAGCTCCAGCATCCTGTTCTGTGTGGTCCAAGGTTCCCTCCAGCCTACTTGGAATTTTAAGAGAAATGGGCCAGGACCAGTAGAGGGGTAAAATGGTTCACTCCAACCCCTCTGTGTCCTTGCTTCCACTTTGGGGATCTCAACCCAGCCTTTTTCAGGCTTTTAACAAAGTGATTTTTACCACTGAGAACTCCTCAGCACAGCTGAGGGGGTGTTTGAGAAGCCCTGTACCTCACCTCTCCTCTCCTGCTGTGTTTCATGAGCTCTTTCCAGCACAGAGTGACTGCTGGCAGGATGAGAGGGAAGAACAATATGTTCCTGGAATTGTCTCCAACCTGCCCACTCTCATCTTCCTCTCCAAGGCTGCAGGAGCAAGGGGAAGAGGCTGAATTAAGTGTTCAGCCAGTATTTTATGAGGACAGTGCAAGCAAAACACAAACAGTTTGGGAGGCTTTAGCCCTGGAGCTCCACCTTTGGCTGCAGTTCAGTTTTTATGGCAGTTTAAGTTGTTTGTAGATTTTTTTGTTTAAAAAATACCCTTTGCAGCACACTTGGAGCCAAAGCCCAGCACTGAATCAGTGCCACTCTTCACTCCAGTGGTTTGTCTGCCCAAGCAGGAGCAGGGCTGTGCCTTCCCCACCACCACTCCTATCAGCCCCATTACCAGCTGCCTGGAAATCCTTGGCAGGACAGGAAACCTCACCCTGCTGCTTTCTGCTCTGCCTCAGCTCCACAACACCTGAGTTGCTGTTGGATGCTCTGCATCACACTGACAGTTCTTGCACATCCACAGCTTCACAGCCTCAGAGGGAGTGCCTGGATGAGCAAGATCTTTGCTCAGAGCCCAGTTTTTTATTCAAAGTGGCATTAAGCTCTTGCTCTGCAGCTTTCCCCTCTGCTGCCCTCATCCCTGCATCACCCCCAGCCAGGCCTTGGTAGCTGCAGGGCTGCTGCCACATCTCCCAGTAGCCAGCTGTGCTTTGTACAGAGGGAGGTTAACACAGGGATGGATTTCAGTGGCTGCCCTAAAATCCAGCTCCCACATGCTCACCCTCCAGTCTTTGAAACATGATTATAGCTTGGCTTGTCTGGCAGCAGAGTCAGGGGTGGAGAGGATGGGCTAAAAATGACTGTCTTTGCTCACATGTGCTGGCTGCAGCCTGTAATGAGAAGCAAATGCCACACTGATGCAGGGCCATGTGAGGACCTGCTCCTTGCCACCTAATGAGAGACCTTGGCTGAAGGTGACTCAGGACAGAGGTGGAGCAGGTGCTTGCAAAACATTGCTCTTCTTACCACTGCAGCTCTCTGAAGATGAAGGGCTTCCTCTTGGCACCTCATTAGCATAATTGAGTTCCTCTTGAAAGCACCAGGCTGACTTATCTGTTCCTTAGGAAGCAGAACTAATGAACATGAATTGCCTCTGTAAGAGCCCCCTCCAGTTGGGCAACACCACCCGTAAATAGGCACAAGGCATGTGCTGTGTCCTTGTGTCTGAACTCAAAAGTGTGTGGTTTGGCTTGTTGGTGAAAACAATTTCCATGGTAACTCTCTGTTTCTCTGATTTTCCATGAGCCCACTGGTGAACTAAATCACCTCCCAGGTGTGAGCCATGCAGAGCTTGCTGTGGTGACAAAGAGTTGGGCTGGGAAACTTGTGTGGGTTTCTGCAGGGTCTGTTTGAGGTCTATTGGTGCTGCTTGACTGGGGCAAAACTTGTCCTTCTTCATCCTGTGGGGACAGGGGGTCATCTCTTCTCCAAACACCACGACTTCAGCGCCCACCATGGAGGGAAGCAGGGTCACTGTGCTTTGTTTGCTGACAGCCAGGCCAGAGGAAGGTGGTTAGATCACCTGTTTGCTTCCCATTCAGGAAGAACAGGCCATTTGCCCCCCAGCTGTGTTGATACTTTGCTTCTTGCACGTGAGGCATGGCCAGGCTGCAGGGAGGGCTGATCCTCACAGCTTGTCCCTGGTCTGATCCTCACAGCCTGTGCCCAGTGATGTCCCAGGCCCTCAGGCCAGCTGGCTGGAAGATCAGAGGTGCTTGTAGGTATCAAAAAAGGAGTTTTTATCAAACTCTTGGCTGGTGTTGCCACCTTCTCCCAGCTCTGCTGTCCCACTCCCATGGGTGATCCCAGTTTTCCTACTGGTGTTGCTTCAGCTCCAACCTGCAGCTGGTCTCTTCTCCCAGTAGAAGTGCTTGCCATCAGCATGGCTCAGCCTTCTCTGGAGGAAGGGCCTGCCCTGATTTGTCCTTGTGCTGGGACATGCTGTGGGTCCTCTGTGGAGCAGCTGCTCCTCATCCAAGGACACACAGGGGCTCTGGGGGAACACGCCGTGCTCACATTCAAGCTAAACATTAGCCAAGCTGTCTGCACCTTGAACACCAGCACTGGTGATTTCTACAGCCCAGGCAGAGACCTGGGTGCTGTGCTGCTGGAGAGGGGAGAGGATGTGATTTGAAGTGAGTCACCTTGGCAGGAGATGTGATCTGGCTCTTGCATCAAACCCCTCTGGGCGCCCAGGAGCGTCCACGCCCCGGGAGGAGGTTGGGCAGCCAGGGACAGGCCATGGTGCAATGCAGCAGGTGTCTCCTGATGCCTGGCCTTTGAAGTGTGATGGGGCTTGTAAGAGCTCCAAGCCTGACCAGCTGATGTGGTGCAACTCCTCCGAGGCAGATAGGAGCTCTGGCTCATTGTAAACTTAATTAGACGATACTAATTTCTGGGATGGAAAAGTCTCCTGGTGATGCGTGTCAGAGGTGCTGGTTAAATGGTAAATAAGGTTAGCAATATTGGGGCCAGCTGTTCTCAGAGACAGCAAATTGAAAAGCAAATTGGTTGATAAGTAAACCAGAAGAGCAGCAGGAGGGAGCTACGTGTAAGTCTCTGAGAGTGGTTAGAAGTAGCACAGAGCCAAAGCACAGCGATGTCTTGACAGCAGCAAGATTCAGGCCTGGAGGAGTGGGGCTGCTGGGGAGGGAGCAGAATCAAATTTCTCCTTTCCAGCTTGACAGGAGTGATTCCCCTTTCTGCTGCAGAGGCAGCCCCCTCCAGCTGACTTGGAACCTGCTTTTAGTGAGGACCAGCTGGCCTGACCCAGCAATGTTCGATAGAGAAGGAGCCTTTTCCACATAACCATTCCTCCTTCACCCTCAGTCCTGACCTCAGGGCTTCACTGAGACACTGAGGGGACCCCATGAATAACTGAGCACTCACTTCCTCCTCCTCCTCCTCTCCCTTTCCTCCTCCCTTACCAAAAACGAGATGCCTGGTGATAGTGAAAAAAACCCAGCCTTGTGAAGCTCACTTTGGAGTGTCCCACCCACCCACCTCAACATCACCCAAAAGCCTTGATTTTTCCCCAAATCACTATTTGGAAATCTCTGGCCAAGGGAGGAGAGGGAGAGGGAGAGGGNTCCACTTGTGCTGGAAGCAGAGCTGACTCAGGGCTTTCTCCCCAGGGCTGGCTGCTGACTCAGCTGCTTTGCCTTTTGCTGGCTTCTCTGAAAACCAGAGGCATCTCCCGGGGCTCAGAGGCCCAAGCAGTGCAGCAGGAGTCAGCAGTACTCGGTTTTGGGAGAGTCACGCCTTGACTGTTTTGGGGCAAGAGCCAAGAAGTTCAGCAAGAGCTCCAGGGTTGCTTCTGGGTGTGCTCTGCACTCCTGCTGGGGAGCACTGCTCGGCCTGGGCTGATTCCTGGGCTGCATGTGTGCTGCTGCAATGCTGTTCTGCTCTGCATCCCCCACTGCAGGGGTGGACTGGGGCAGGGGGGCTCTTCCTGTGGTGGCAGAGCCTTGCTGGAGCGTTGTTCCGTGGTTTTACTCATGCCTGTGTCAGAACATTCTCCCTGCCCTGGTGGAGGCTGGCTGAGGCTGAGCCAAGCACACCATGGAGGCTGTGCCAGCACCTGGGACACCAGGACTTGGCTCTGCCCCTGCAGCCAGTGCCTGTGTGGTTCTAAGTGCCCAGCTGGGATGTGAGGAGCATCCCATGTAGTGAGGACTCACCTGCTGGCCTGGAGCTGGTGGGACCCTGCTGCAGCCACAGGGATGCTGAGCTGAGCCTTGCTGCCATTCCACATTGTCCTGAAAGGGGGATGGCTCTTTCCTGATGCTCCCAGCAGCTCCTCTCCATGTGAGAAAGTGGAGCCATGAGGCCAAATCCTGCCTGCTGCTGTGATAAACATGTTTATCCCACTTGAAATGAGCTCAGGGAGAAGGGCTTTGGGCCAAGCTGGAAGGAGAGCCCTGCTGCCACATCCAGAGGTGAGGACATTGTTGACTGCATGGAAACCTGACGAAACTCCTCATGAAAATGAGAGATGATGAGGTGGGTGAGGTAGGATGGATGTCACTGCCATCTCTGTGGGTGTGGGGGGCTGGGACAGGTGCCCACCCAGGCACCATGGTGGCTGTGGAGGGGTTGCCCCATCATCAACCAGTTCTTCCAGCTCCTTTGGGCAGTGCCAAATTGAGTTGGAGTCAGACTGGTTTGTGCAGAGCCTGTATTTGCCTGGAGAGGAAAAAAAAAAAAAATAATAATAATAATTTAAAAAAAAATTAGTTCAGTCACCTCAGCTCAGAGTTGTGTTTTTAAAGGGAGTGGTGTGGGGAAGGTCCTGGGCACCCCCACTCTGCCCTTGTGCTGTCCCAGGCCTGCCCTGGGGCTGAATTAGTCGTGGTTTTTAGGGAGGACAAACAGGGATTTGAAGGAGACACAAACAAACACATTTCTCACTGTGATGTGGAGAGGGATTCTTGGAGAGGGGTCAGAGCCTCACACAGAGCTGTGGGCTGGACCCAGTGCTGTGACATCCCTGGCTGTGCATCCCTGGCTGAAGGGAGCCTGAAATTCAGGCATGGACCCATCTCAGGAGCAGATTTCAGCATGGCCACGAAATCATTACTGATAAGCAGTGGTGGTGCAGCTCAAGCCTCGTGTTTGCTGTCTGGGGCAGCTGAGCCAGGCTTGCCTTGCCCTTGAGCTTTTTCCTTCTGCCTGTGCAGTGTTGCCACCCTTCCTTGGGTTGTTCTTAATCTGCTTATTCCAGAGAAATCCTATCTGCTCATTACTGTGCCCCAAATGCAAAAAGACTTTCTGTCTTTGCCAGGGTGGAAAAAAAAAAATTAATGTTTTCAAAACCCCCCCCAAATGTTGCTGCCTTGCACCAGTTTTCTTCAATCCCACAGAGGATGTTTTAATCTGATTTTTGGCAGTGCTTGGGCATGTCACAGGATCATCCCAGCCTGAATGCTGGTGGATACTGGAGAGCTGGGTATGAATGGTGGATTTTGGGGAAGGAAGGCTGGAGCTGATTTCAGCCACTGAGTGCCAGGGTCTGTGGAGTTCTGTCCCTGTCTGGGCTTGTCTATTCAAGTGCCTTCTACTGACCCATGTTGCAAACACCTCCTTATGCCATGGGTGTAAACACTGCAGGAACTGAGGGTCAGAGGACCTAGTAAATCTATTGACCAAGCTTAAAAAAAAGTCTTTAAAAGTAGCCAAACCTCAGCTAAACCTTGGCCTTTATTTCACTGAGCTCTCCTGCTGTTTCTGAAGCCCTTCAGGAGGGATGGGCTCAGGCCAGCTGTGTCTGGCCACCTTTGCAGGGCTGTTTTTGCTCCCTGCTTTATCTCCCTTGTGACACCACGTGCCCTTTCCTTCCCCCTTCAGGCTGCAGAGCCCTCTCAGAGCAGGGAATGGGTGATGATGATTTAAGCAAGCCCTGTGTAAGCAGCCTGGCTATGGGGAACTGCTGCAGAGGCAGCAGAAGTGAAGCTGCGTGGAAAACCCCCTCTGTGCTTGGTGTTCAGCTTCCAAACCCCACGGGGTCTTAGCTGAGCATTCAAAATTAAATTCTCATTGCCCTCAAAGCCAAAGGCATCAGAATGTCTGACACTTGGGAGTAGCAGGGGGCAGGTTTTGTTCAGTGGCTACAGAGATGGTCAGTGGCTGCCACAGCCTGCAGAGCTTTTTCTCAGTGGGTCCCTTCTTTCCACACCTCCAGGCTGGGATCACTCTGATGTGAGCAGACACACCTGGGCTGATGTGCCCTGCCTGGGCTCCCTGGGGGTGCTCACCCAAAGTTTTTGGGTCTCCCTTTGGCAACGTTTTCCTTCTTGGCAGAGGAGGCTGGGCTGTGGGTGAGCAAAACTCAGGTAATTCCATTTTGGCTTATCAGACTCCTTTGGGTCAGGCAACCTGATTCCAAAGGCACTTCAGAGGGTCTGTGCAGTGCACCCCACACTGTGGTGAAGGTGGGGTGAGCACCTCTTTGTCCCCATGGAAGATGAGGCTGCTTTTAATATGCCCTGGCTGCATCCTTCTGGAGATGCTGAAGAACTCCCCTGTTTTCTGTGTGCTACAGAAAGAAAAAAAAGGCAGAAAAATCCAGGCTGTTTGTTTGTCATTCAGAAATAAAGCAATGGCACACGTGGAGCATGGGCAGACAAGATCTCTGCACCCAGTCCAATTTCTTGCCTCTCTTGGGGACCCCAAGGACAAGCACAGGGGTGCTGCTGGCCCTGCCCTGGGTCTCTTTAAACCCTGGGGATTTAAGCACATGGCCTGGCCATAGGATGTGCTGATGTTTTTAGCCCAGAGGAGCTGCAGAGGACTGGTGAGGAGCAGGACCTGCAGCTCCTTAATGTGGGATGGCTGAGAATGACTTTTGGGGGTGTTTGATGGCAATAACTTGCTGAGAATCACTTTTGGGGGGTGTTTGATGGCAATAACTTGCTGAGAATAAATTTTGGGGGTGTTTAATGGCAATAACTTGCTGATACAACCACGTACCAAAGTGCTGCTCGTCCCCCAAACACAGCCTGGGCTGCCCTCAGTTGGCCCCTGGAGGGTTTTGTGCTGCTCACACCCAGTGGAAAATCTTCTGGAGTAAATCCTGCAGGTTGCAGGCTCACTGTTGTTTAGATGGATGTGAGATAGTTCAGCCTGGAGCCAAGTTCAGCCCTGGGTTCTGCAGGTCTAAGGCACACAAATGCTGCTAAGAGTTAATGGGAAACAGAGTGTGGAGCAAAACAAAGAAAGACCTTTTGAGGTCTCAGCTGCTCAGGGTAATATTTAGGTTTGGTGACTCTCTGTATCTTAGAGATGGGAATGCAGCAGAGCTCTTTCAGTCCAGAGTATACATGGAGCCCAACAAGACTGTGGGCTAATATCAACAAACCTTTTGGAAAAGCAGATCCTGTCTGCTTCAGCAAAGCCACAGTGTTATTTTTCTTTCAACAGATGTATTGAGACAATAATTATGCTGTGCAGATTGGTTGTTCCAGGCCTACATGATTTATTAGGAAGCAGAAACAATTGGAGTTGCTGAGAAAAAAACAAGCTTTGGACATGGATATTTTTCCTCCTCTTTTTATTTTCATTTTCTCCCCTTGATTTCCTCATGAACTAAAAAAGGGCCACCTAGTCTGGTCCCAGGAGAGAGGTTGCCTCCTTCCTTGCATTTCTTGCTGGACCACCAACCCTGGGTTTGCTGCTTAGATACTTCAGTGCTGGGGACAAGGAGGGGGGTGAAACAGTGCTGGGGACAAGGGGGGAATGAAACTGTGCTGGGGAGAGGCTGGGAGAAGATGATACAGCCATAGGAGAACATTCCCAGGCAGGAAGGCAGGGCAGGTCTGGAGGAGGAGACCTGCAATCTGTTTCTGGCTGTCGGTGGCTCAGGGACAAGTTGTTTCCTCTCTCTGAGCCTCCCTTTGCCCCTGTTTGTCCTGTTTATTTTCTGCCAGAGCCATCAGGAGTGGTGGTGCTGGCTGTGCCCTGGCAGCCCAGCCCAGCTCTGACCTGCCAGGGGCTGGCTGTGGTGGCAGGTCCCACACTGGGGGCCTTGGGTCCTGCCCCTTGGCTCGAGCAGAGAACTCTTTAGAGTGGTTTATTTGCTGCCTCCTCAGTCAGTAACTCCTTGGGGAAGGTGGGCAGGCAGGGCAGCCCCCTCTGCCTGGACTTGTCCCCTCTCTGCTCAGATGGCCTTGCTGGTTTAGAGTGGAGCATCACACTGGCTCTGGCCCTGTCCCCTCTGTGCTGTTCCACACCTTCCCCCCTGCCCTGGCATGTGATGGGCTGCTGAGGGTTCTGCTGAAGGCTCAGGACCATGGGCTGGATGCTTCTCCCTCCAGGGGCACTGGGATGCAGCCTTTGTGCAGTGTGAGGTTTCCTGACCTGCTGCATCCGAAGCTTCTCGGGGCTCCTGGGGGCCGTGAACTCCCTCCACACCCAACTGCTGGTGTGGTTATTGCTCAGCTGCCCAGAGAGGAGAGGCCAGCCCTGGTCAGGGGGCTGGGGGAACCTCTCCAGCCTTGGTGAGAGGCAGCTGGAGGACAAAGCTGTTCCTCCACCACAAAAACCCCCAGTGAGTGGGGGATTCTGCTTGGGATGGGTGGGAGCATCTCCACGGGGATGAGGGAGGGCTGAGCTCAGTGCCAGGTGGTCCTGCTTTACCCACAGCCCTGCACATCATCCCCACTGGGTTTTCTAGGAAGAAACCTGTGAGTTTGGTTAATAAAGGGTCAGGGGCTCCCAGCCAGCCTTTTGAGGCAGCAGGACCAGGTGCTGTGGCAGTGCAGACTGAGTGTCTGCACGGGTAAGTGATATCATCAGGCTTTGCTCGGCCTTCAGAAATGACTAAACAGATTTTCTCTGGTTTCCAGCTGACCCCTGGCTCATGATGGGAGCAGGCTGTCTGGGTTTGAGTCAATGGCCTGCCCCAAATCAGCCTCAAAAGCTGGAGATGGATTCAGCAGGTAGAGGGAGGGGGAAAAGCTGCACCCACTGCACCCAGCCCTCACTGTTATTAAATCAGGGATGGCTGAGAATCATCTCTGATTCATACTCCAGCTGAAACACAAGTATTTCACATTTGTCTGAAGGGATTAAGTTTTTAAAGCTCCTGCCCTTCTGGCTGTGTGTTTTCCTCCTAAGGGTTAGTTAGCCTCAGCTCCCAATTTTTGAGAAAAACTGGAGAATTTGGGCTGATTTTCCTTTGTGATCTTTTTGTTCCATGCCTGGAGTCAGCACAAAAAGGAGCCAGTGCAAATTAGCTATATTTGATTATTGCAGGGGGCTAGAGGAGCCCTGGGTAATTGCTACATTTGGTTCCATTTCTCTTGGGTTTTGCTGACATTTCAGATAGTAAACGAGCAGCTCCTTCCCCCTGCAGATGTTTTCTGTTGGTTATAGCTGGGAAGAGACCATAGATGATAAATCCATGTGTTTTTTGTCTAGGCTTGCTCAGCTCTGGATGCTCCTGCCATGGGGTGAGCAACACTGGGGCCTCCCTCCCTTTCTCCCACTCCTGTTTGCATAAGAGAGGGGAGGTAGAGAAAGTGAATCCTGGTAGCCTGACCCTCCACCCCTGGATCAAACACCAGCCAAACCTGTGTTCCAGACTGAGGGAAGGGAAATTCAGCTCTTTTTGTTGGCCCTGGGCAATTCCTCTCTTAACCCAGGCACATGAACGTGTTTTGGGTACATCACAGGGTATTTTTGGGCTCCTGGGTTTTTCCTGAGCTTCTGCCTCCATGAAGCATCATCCATGCTTAAGGACATGGATAAAGTTGGAGCATTGCTTGCATTTTTGGGAGAAAGGCTGTGTCAGAGTTGCCTACAGGTTTGTCTTGGCTCTGTGGAGAAGGTGCAGCACCTTTCCTGGTGCTCTCTGGAGACAGAGGACCAACCAAAAGCATGTGAAGCATAAATGCTCTCTAAGTAAGGTCTGGCTTCCTCTGCACCCGAGTACAAAGGAAGAGGAGAATCCACAAGACCTTAAAATCTTTAAATACTGAATTTTGATAGCAAGTAAAGTCTATATTTTACTGGACAATCTCCAAGTGATAAAGCCTTACTTTGCCTTTGACAATACAACTGGAATGGAGAGCAGCAGTTTGATGGTTTGCCCAAAGCCAGGAGCCTCCCCAGGCTGCAGCCCCACTCTCATACACGTTTTTCCTGAGAAGGCAGCAGCCTGCAGAGGCTCCATGACCCAGGGCTGGGGGTCTGCACAGCTTTGAGACCCTCAGCCAGACTGGAGGGGCCTTAAACCCCAAAACAACCCAGTGGGGAGACAAGGAGCCTTTGAAGCTCCTCCAATGTGCCCAAGCCACAGAGTGGGGTTGTGAACCTTGTCTGTCCTTCTCTGTGAGAATGTTGCTTTTACAATTAAAACCCACGCAAACCCCCAGCCCTCGCTGCTGCTCGTTACCCCAGTGAAATATCTGACATTTGAGACATAATGGGAAGTCAAAGAATGTGAGGAATTTGGTGACTCAACATAGAGTTTATTATACCAGCCCCACCGTTTAAGGCCATGTAATGTAAAATTGTTTTACGGCATGTGGCACAGTTCTGTGGGTTAATTTATAAGCAAACAATTACTATTCAAATTGGGATTTTTTTTCCCTTGTGCCTACATAAACTTGTTATCTGTTTGGCAGTGGGGGATGCTGCAAAGAAATGCACATTTACATTTTTTGCTTTGATGAGATTTGCTTTTCCTGGAGCAGCTCAATGGTGCATTGATGACCAGGGCTCACTGCTGAACTTGACCTGGGAGTGGCGTGGAGATAAGCCAAATGTTAAGAGAAAAGGAGCCCTTTGTGAGAAGATGCCAGGATATTAGGTCTCACTTTTAGGTCACACACTTGTTAGGGGTTCCTTCAAAGTGATGGATTCTTCTGCTAAAATTTAATGATGTCCGTTAAATCACAGGGTCATGAACTAATGCATGTGCTGAAAATGGTTTGCCAAGGGACCATGAAGACAAGGCCTTGTATCAGGAGACTTCCAAAGCAAATTGGATTTTCCACACAGCAATGGCTGCATTTGAAGGTCTGTCAGTGGCCTGTAAAATTCTCCACCACTGATAACAAGACAGAACTGCCAAGCACTGAGCAATGCCATGAGCATTATAGGACAAATCACTGCCCTCTCAGGACATAATAGCTTCTTGATCATCAGGCAAAGAGTTACCCCAAGCAGCAAATGGGCTGGAGGAAGCTGCTCCTGCTCTGCCAGGAGATTATCCCAGAGCTCCTGGGTTAAATCTGCTGTGGGGGGCCTGGGGCTTCATGAGAACATCAGTCTGGAGCTGAGCAGTTGGGAAAGTGGAATTTGGGCTGGCTGCACAGAAA
The DNA here is from genome assembly GCA_013398075.1 of Notiomystis cincta. Lineage (NCBI taxonomy): Eukaryota > Metazoa > Chordata > Aves > Passeriformes > Notiomystidae > Notiomystis > Notiomystis cincta. Next base: position 131,672 of record VZRX01014397.1, read on the forward strand.
AGGATGGAGCAATTAGATGTTGATTTGTGAGGGACCACCCAGCCCTGCTGGGGTCCAGCCCCAGGACAAACCCTGCTCAGACACATCTGTGCTGGAGGAAAGGTGACCCAGCTGGGAGATGCTGTGTTTCTCTCCCTGCCTTCACATCCTAGGGAACCTCATTTTTGTCCCATTCCACATTCCATTAGTTTGAATTATTTTACAGGTAACCAAGCTGCTGGGAAAGCAGCCTGCACCATTCCTACTGAATCCCCAGAATATCCCATCACTGCTGCTGGTCTCGAGGCTGATTTCTACCCAGTCTCACTCTGGTTTGGCTGAACTGGTTTAAAAAGCACTTTGGAGCTGAACTGCCCATGCTGACAGTGCTCTGCATGTGCCCTCCCTGAGCTGCAGCTTCTCCTGCCACCTCTGAAGGCAGAGGGAAGTTAAACCCTGTGCTCATCTGGCCTTGACCTTTCAGCTGAGATCACCATGGAGAGGGGCAGTTCCTGATTTCTCACTGAGGGAAGCTGCAGCAGACAAATATCAGAGGGTTTGGACAAATGAATGGCAGCTCTCTCATTCCAGTGTTAGGTTTAGGAAAGCCAAGAGCTCCCTCCTGGGCCATCCACAGGGGCACTGCTCCCCTTGGGCCAATGCCAGCCCAGGGAACGTGTTGGTCAGGACGTGCTGACCACTGGCTTGTCCAGCCTGAGCCTGGACTGAGTGATGGAGGAGGCAGTTCTGGTTCCACCCAGTCTCTGAAGGATTTGATATATTGTACTGCCAAAAGAAAACAGCATAAATCATTCTGGAGTGCAGAGCTATCTGACACCCTTGGGAGGAAAGTGCAGCGAGGGTGGAGCAAGAGGACAGGAGGGTGGATGCTGCCTTGGGCTGGAGTGTACAAAAATCCCCTCCAGGCTGTCTTCAGAAAGGTGGGTGGCTGTCATGGCCACACCAAGTGGTTTCTTGGAAGAGAGGGTGCCTGGGGAGTGCTGCTGTGGTGATGCTGCCCTGAGCCCAGCATGGCCCAGGGGTTTGTTCTGTTCCCAGTGAGATGTGTGTGCATATTTATGAAACTGAGCTCCCTGGGTGATGTCATGACATGATGAGAAACTGGGTTATAAATTAAAGGAAGAAAAAAAAGTAGACCCCACTGTGGGTCAGATGATGGCAATAAATTCAGATAACAGCTCATCAGTGTCTCTTCCCTTGTTCTTGTATGTGTTTGCATTTTTTTTTCCAGTTGGGAGAAGATTTGGTGAGAAGCAGCTGGTTTTTATTTGTTCTCCATCCACATCTGATTAGATAGCCCTCCTTCTGCCCACTGAGACGTGCTCAGGAACTCTCCCAGCCCCTCTGCTCACTCAGTTTCTGGGGCACCAAGGAGTTTGGGACTTTATTTCACAAGCTCACAGCATTTCGGAGGTACACAAGGCTCCTTCATGATCACAGGGCTCAGGTCCCACAGGGCCAAAGGGCATGGCCAGATCCTGCAGTGGGGCTGTTTATGAGCTGCTGTGGGTTTGGGCCTGGGAAGGCAGAGGTGGGGATGTGTCTCTCTCCCTGACATGAAGCTATTAATTTGGTTTTAGGCACTCCTGGGGCTCTGCAGCCCAAGAGGAGAAACAAATCTCTCCAGGCTCTGTGGATGTGTTCCCCTCTGGAGCTGATGGGGAGGGAGCTGTGCTGCAAGGAGGAAAGTGGGCTGTGGTTTTGGACCAGTGGGACAGAACAACCTAATAGTTAGGTAGGTAGTGTGGGAGCAGGGAGAGACCAAGGTGAAGGCAGGGACATCCATCCCCCTGCATGAACGGCTTCCTAAAGGCTAAATGAGAGTATGGGGAGCTCCTGAAGCTGGTGTGGAAACTGCCATCAGCTCCACTGAACTCCAGACTAAATCTTTCCAGGCCAGGCCTATAATGTTTCTTCCCACCTTGCTACTGGAGGGCTCCCATCAAAGCATTTTGCAGGCAGTTGTCTCCTTTCAGGAGACAGGTGTGTTTCACTCAGGGCAAGGAGACTCTTCTGGTCCAGCCCTGCCTTTGCCTTCCCTTCCCCTCACTACACAACTGGTTGGTAAATTTAGCTGTCTGCTCCTTCTCTCTTCCTCCTGCAGCTGCTGGTGGTGTCCAGACCCCTGGTGCAGACACAAACCATCACCAAGGGTGGTTGGCCATGGGGTGGGCGAGCTCTTCACCAAAGCAAAACAGACCCAGAGCTTCTCTGCTCAGCAGCCCCCACCTGAGCACAAGGGAGCCTGAGAACTTTTCCTGCTTCTGTGCTAGGTGGGAAGGGGATCTCCCATGGCAAGTCTGAAGATGTGGTGTTGAGCTCCCGGGGCTGTGCCCGGGCAAGTCCCGGCCAGGCTCCCATTGGGTGCTGAGCAGAGAACTGCAGCTCACACAACCCTCACCTGGGAACTGATGGGGGTGATGGGCTCTGGGGCTCTGCCTCAGGTTCCCAAGGGAATTTCTGGGATCACAGAGCCCCCAAAGCTGAAGTTCCTGGAGGAGAAGGGGCTGTGACCCTCCTGTGTGTCAAACATGGCAGTAATAAGGTGGGAAATGTTCTTGAACTTATCTCAGAAATCAGTTTTCTGTGGGTCAGCTTAAATCTCTGGCAAGATCATAGTTGATTTTATTCTAAACTTGTTTCCCCATTCCCTTTAATGCATGCAGCCTGCATGCTGAAAGCACAGAGACCACTGCCCAGTATGCAAAGGATGGGGTGATGTCCCTGTGCTGAGTCCTGGGGGTTCCCTGCAATGGAGCCACCCTGCCCAGTGCTGGGGATGACACAGAACCTGGCCCTGCTGCTGCTGCTCTGGCCTGCAGTGACCATGTTGATGCAAAACCTCCATCTGACTCGGTATCAACAAGTTCAGTTTCAAAAAGAAGGATAACTTGTTTTATTTTACCAAAGCTTTGTGAGATAGGGAGGTTTCCGGATGGGATCTGCAATGCTCAGGCTCAGGTATCAGTTGCATAATTTCCTGTGTTATTTCAACACTCTTGTCTTTTTCCTTTTTCTTTCTTTCTTTTTTCTTTTTTTTTTTTTTTTTTTTTTTTTTTTTTTTTTAATGAGCTTCTTTGCATACTGGATAGGTCTTATATAAGCATATGTTGGGCTGGAAAATTTTTTTTATTTGAGTATTTTTTTTGGCAGGGAACTGCTGGCACATGATACAGCACTCAGAGCCATCAACTGTAGCTGTGATACAGATGTTCATTGCCTGTATAATCTTTCTCATATCAAGCAATTACCCTGAGCCAATTTCTTTATTTTAAGCACCTTGTTGTGGGAACAGAGCTATAAATGCACGGATTGCTGAGTTCCCTTATACCTTTTTACAGTAGACAAACAAAAAAATCAGCACAGGGCCTCAGTGAAAATCAAACATGAGGGCTGTTCTAGATAAGAAAAGACAGACATTAACTGAGAGTTAAAAAAAAAAAATCCCTCTCAAAAGATACCCTGGAGAAGTGCCAATAGCACATAGCTGCATGGAGACTAAATAAAACCAGGTGAGTTTCCTGCCATTGTGGAGTATCAAATGTGATTTCCATTTGTGATGGACGTGCTGCTTCTGCCAAGATCATCTGGAGGTTTTCATTTTAGGACTTATTATTTTTGTTGGCCTAACATAGAGCTACAGCCCAGAGTGCTAAAAGGGAATTTTGCAGCAATGATATTCACAGCAGATGAGGAAAAATGCCATTATCAGACTGAAAGGCTCTTCCTGGGAGAAGATTTTTCTATCTCAACTGAAGGTTTTAGAATTGCTTTGAGTGCAAAACAAAGGGGAGAATATGATGAGAGGAAGCCCCAGCACTGATCCTCACTGCAGAGGCACCAGGTAACATCCTGTCCAATTAAGAATCTGGCTTGCTCCAAAAATATCATTGAAAAACTAGGTGTGAACCAGAGATGTAGATCAGGCTGTTTTGCACTTCTGAAGAGATTACAGGGAGGCTGGAAAGCTGCCCTACAACAATAACAGCAACAAAAAACCAAGTGAGAGAGGGTTTCTCTCTCCCAGAGCCAAGTGTGGGGTGCAGCAGGGCTGGGGGGGCTGCAGGACATCGAGATCTGCCCTGGGTCCAGAGGAGGGCAACAAAGTGAAGAGTTTGGAGCACAAGCCCTGTGAATAAAGGCTGGAGTTGTTTAGCCTGGAGAAAAGGAGGCTCAGGGGAGACTCTCCAGAACTCCCTGAAGGGTGGTTGTAGTTGGGAAGGTGTTGGTCTCTTCTCCCAGGCAACAACTGACAGAACGAGAGGACACAGCTTTAAGCTGTGCCAGGGGAAGTTTAGGCTGGACATCAGGAAAAAATTCTTCACTGGAAGAGTGACTGGGCACTGGAATTGTCTGCCCAGGGAGGTGGTGGATTCACCATCCCTGGATGTGTTTAAAAAAAGCCCGGATGTGGCACTCAGGTTTAGTTGATGACGTGGTGTTAGGTCTTAGGTTGGACTTGATGATCTCAAAGGGCTTTTCCAACCTAGTTCATTCTGGGACTGTGGGATTGTGGAATTCTGGAATTCTGGGATTCTTTGATTATGTGATTCTGTGGTTCTGTGATTCTGTGATTCTGGGATCCTGGGATTCTGTGATTCTGTGATTCTGTGATTCTGGAATTCTGGGATTCTGTGGTTATGGGATCCTGTGATTCTGGAATTCTGGGATTCTGTGGTTCTGGGATTCTGGGATTCTGGGGGCCAGCAGAGCTGTGTCCCCTCCTGGCCATGCTCAATTCCCTCCTGTTCTGTCCTGCCCAGCTCAGGAGCCCCAGGACCCCAGTGCAGCCACACCCAAGGCTGTGCCCTCTCACTGTGCTCAGGGAAGCCAACCAGCCCAGTGTGGAGCTCGTGCTGAGTGAGCATCACTCACAGGAATTTGGGACAGCCCTTTCTGGGGCTCGGAGCACACCAAGTTCACTTCAGCAAAGGCTCAGGGGCTTGCCTGGAGCCAGGCCCAGAGGGATCCACTTCCATGAATAACAGGAATATGCAGGAAAATAATTAGTTCTAATGATGTTCTGAAAGGGGTCTTAAACCTCCTGCTTCAGGGCTCAGTAATCTGGCTCTGAGAGGCCAGAATTAAACATAACTTGCTGGAAAATGAGTGCAGATCTGCTACTGGATCAGGTGGTGGGAGCCCTGAGACAAAATATTCTCCTGGAATCATGAATCTGGCATTTTTCAGGCTTTTGCAGATGGACTGGAGCTGATTTCTAAGCAGCAGTTGTTTACTTGTAAAAATGACACATAACTGAATGATGACTTTCTTATAAGGGATCTTTTAGAGCAGAGAGCTCAAAAGAGGGGCAGCCTCCTGCAAAATCTTCTGGAAAATGTACAGGCATTTACAGCTCTGTGCCTGCTCTTTGAGGCATGAATTTCTCCTCTTATCAAGTGATTAATTAAAATCTCATTTGCGTGCTCATGGAGTGGGGAAGAAAGACAGGGAAGGAAATGCAGACATGACAACCCATCCAGCTGTCCAGGGTGTGTCCTCTTGCCACAGAGTGGCCACAGGAAGCAGCTGTTGAGTCTATTGGTGCAATGCTTGTGGGCTGGAGGGGGAAAAAACACATGGGAGAACTCACCTGTTCTTTTCAGGTAGCTGAATGCTCTTGTTATTTGTGTGTGAGGCACCTGAGGCAGACCCAGCCACGTTCCCAGGGGTGACCTGGGATGCTGGGATTCAGTCTGTGCCTTGGGAGCACGGGCCTGAGGTGTGTGGTGTGTGGAGGTGCTGGACTCAGCAGGAGCTTTGATTTGCTTCTGCTGGTGCAGAAGTCCTGAATATTTCTGGGATGTTCTCATCTTGTCACAGGGGGTTTTGCTGAGGCCAAGATCATGGCACTGGCACTGACATCCTGCTGGGCAGTTTCTTTCCCTGAAAAGCCAAATTCCCTGCCTGATTCATGCCCACATGCCATTGCTTGACTCCAGCAGAAGCTGCTCTGCCTGGCCCATCCCATCTGCTCACCATGTCTGCCTTCTGGGGGTCACTACCTTGGATCCATTATTTGTTCCATTTTTCCCTTCTGGATTAAACTAGAGGAAATTACTAGAAATAAGAAATTATTAAAGCTCACTTTATATGCTGAGAAAGGGCTGATGGCAGGAAGAAGGGAAGAAGAGTTAGAGAGGAGAGTGATTTCTGGAAAAGATTGAGGGGAGCACCCCAAAACTGTGTATGTCTCTGGTCTGTGTCTCCAGGTGTTGTCCTATTCCCACTGCTGTGGCTCAACAGGAGTGAAACCCTTTTCTTCAGCAAAGCCTGAGGCCATCTCAGCACTGCAGAGCTGCTTGGCTCCCTGACCCAGAGCCAGGAGGGCAGTGGCTGCAGGGACAGGGACAGTGACAGGGACAGGGACAGGGACTGTGGCCTCGAGGCAGCAGCAGAGCTGGTGGGACACTGGTGCTGGGGTTGGCCAAGGGGAAAGGGATCATTCTAGGAGAGCCATGGCTGCAGAAATGTGCTTTGTAGCCACCCCTGCACATCTGGGCTCTCCCACCAGTGTGTTGCTGGGCCCAGGATCAAGAGGGATTATTTAGGTATTTGTGTGTTCTGAAGTGGTTCAATTGTTTCTGGAATAGCCGAGTCTGAGCTGGGATTTTGTAGGGATTTTGCAAGAGCCTCTGCAATGAGACAGAAATTCTCAAATGGTCCAGAGAAGGTTCTTTTGTCAAGCATTGTTGATGGTGTTGGTTGGCACCACTTCTTCCCTTTGACAGATCGTGCTGCTCTCTTCCAGAACTTCCATTTACAGGAGATTTTGGCAGATTGCTGCTTCCTAGATAGGAAATCTGACAAGCAGCCTGTTCCAGCTCCTCACCAGATTCATAATGTCATTTCTTCAGACACAGGATCTCATCTGTTGCTCCATCTTGGAGAAAGTTTGCAGATTTCTTTCTCCACTTCTTCACCAAACCATTCTTTTCTGCACTTATTGTTGGGAGATGTGTAAAGATTCACTATGCTTCTTTCCTAAAGAGATGGTAGGAAACAGTTACATTTGGAAATGTGGATCTGATTTTGATTTTGTTTTCTTTCCTCTGAAAGGAAAGAACTACAAGGCAGGCTCAAAGCCTGCTGGAAGCCAAAGGTAAAACATCCATAGCTCTCCCTCAGAGGGAATAAAATTAATTTCAGGAGAGAAATGAATGGACATAGAGCAAGTATGAATTTGGCTTCTTGTTTCCCAGGAATGCAAGAAATCACACAGCTTAAGAAAGCCAGACAATGCAAACCTCACATAAATCTGGGGAGAAATTTAACCCCAAATACTTGCTGACCTTCACTGGTGCTCCCCTTCATCTCACCAGTATTTTATTCTTCTGAAACCCAGCCCCACCACTGGCAAATCTTCAGAGAAGTCAGCCCTTGCACAAACAGGAAAGCAGACTCCTTTCCCACTAATTGAGGTGGTGTTTCTAGTCCATGGCCAGAGGACACAGGGGCAGGGAGGTGTTTGCCTCCAGGACCAGGCTTGAGGCTGGTCTGGAACAGATTAATTTCTCTGGTGGGCAGATCTAGCCCTTCCTGTGTGTCAAATTCAGAGCCAGATCAGGTCTGAATTCAGAGATTTCAGAGGTTGTCCTGTGAGAACTGGTTGATGGCCCTGAGTGCTTTGCTCCATGCCACATCCAGGGCTGGACCTGCCACTGACCCTCCTGACTGTGTTTCTCAGAGACTGTCTGGGGGTAACTCAATCCCAGTTCAGTGTAATGAGGTGAAATGAAACACAGTGATATCTGGAACCTTCCACCCTCAATCTTCTCCTGCTCTTGTGATTGCCACAACTCCTGCAGCAGCATCTGAGATGATCAAAGCTTGGGGATCACCTCTGCCTTTGATTCTTTCTTGCCCAGCCAAGATGTAAATTGGGGGAGGCCACACTGTAGGCAGGTGGAAAAGGTGAATTTATTTCACTTCTGCAAGTTGGACAAGCAGGACAAGAAGGTGATTTTAGGCAAATAAGTGACCTGTAGGGGTGGGCTGAGGACAAGGGCTGGAAGCTGCTGACTGGGGCTGAGGTGGGATGGTAATAGAGGTGAGAGTGACTGGGGGACCTTTTCCAGAAGCAGCCAGGGTGTCTGATGTGCTTCTACAGCACTTTGCCAAACAGTCCAAAAGGAGCCAAAGGCAAAAGGAGCATCTGCTGCCCAGTCAAGCTGGCAAACTGGGCAAGCTGGAGTGGAAGTCACAGGGCTGTTGTGGAGGTCCATTTTAACCTAAAGCCTGGACAATTCGACTGTGCAATCCCATTTGGCAGAAAGCAGGGCTTGGCCCCAGGAAATGGGCTGGAAAAGCTGAGAAAGGGACCAGTAGTGCCTCCTTTTTCATCTGAGGTGAGCTTAAATACAGGGTGGTGAAGGGGGCCTGGCACAGGAGCTGGGGGCTGGGGGTAGGGAGCTTCACTGCAGAGCAGGGCACAGCTTGTGCCAACAGGGTACAGAGGGAAACAGCCCTTTCCAGTGTGGCTGACCTTGACCAGCTCAGAGAAAGTAAGCACTGGAATCTCAACAAAGAATTGGTTCTGATGGACCAGAAAAGCCTTTGGACATGATTTTTTCCCATGGAAAGCCAGTTTGCTCCCATTATAAGCCACAGTAGTTCTCCTAGGTGTAGGCCTTGTTGGCAGTGTGCAGGTACATTATTCCTTTAATAAAGGCAAATGAGCACAAGGAATGTGTCAGTTTAATCTTCAGCTCGTATAACCTGCAAGGAGAAATGGAAAAACCCTCAGCTGATGTTCCAGACGTCAGATAACAGATTTTCTCCACGTGGATCACACACCCAGCCCTGATGTGCCTCCAAGAATCCCTGTCTGAGTCCTGGAAAAAGCCCCAATGGCTCGTGGCGGGAGAGGCCAGTTGAAGAGGCAGGGCATGCAGGCTGTGCTGTTCACAGTTCCAGGTTCTGAATCACTTCCTCTGTTCATGCAGACATCCCTCCCCATCTGGGTTTGGGCCTGTCCAGCTCTCTGATCCCTGCACTTCCTGAGCCTTGCAGGCTTTGTGTGCTGCCCTGGCTGGAGCAGAGTCCTTGGTGGACTGCCAGCAGAAGCATCCCTGGGTGTGGGAGAAGTTGGCTGCCCTGGCTGGATCCCTGGGTTTGGGAGAAGTTGGCTGCCCTGGCTGGATCCCTGGGTTTAGGAGAAGTTGGCTGGATCCTTTGGGTTTGGGAGAAGTTGGCTGGATCCTGGGTTTGGGAGAAGTTGGCTGGATCTCTGGGTTTGGGAGAACTTGGTTGCCCTGGCTGGATCCCTTGGATTTGGGAGAAGTTGGCTGCCCTGGCTGGATCCCCTGGGTTTAGGAGAGGTTGGCTGGATCCCTGGTTTTGGGAGAAGTTGGCTGCCCTGGCTGGATCCCTTGGGGCAGGGTACATGGAGGGTCTCCAGAGGGCCGTGGTGCAGAGCCCTCTTTGGGAGAGCAAAGAAACCTCTTCCTCCAGTGCTGTTTATCCCAAGGTGACCCTTCCAGCCATGTTTGGAATCTCCCTGACCCTGGAATGCCTCCTCCTGCAGCTCCTGGACCCATGAGATGGACACAGCTCTGGGTGCAGAGGTTGGAGGGAGGGACAGAGGTGGGATAGAGGTGGTGAATCCCCCAGCAAGGGGTGAGTGCTGGCCTGGCCCTGGAAGTGGGGCTGTCCCCAAGCCTTGCACAGCTGGCAGTGTTCTTGTTGGAATTCAGACCACAAGTGGCTCAGGCTGGGATTTATCTTCTTCCTTCCAAGTCCTTTCCTCTGCTCACACCCTGGAGAGATGTGAGGGCAGCACATGCACACATCCTGCAGACCCAAAAATACTCTGGCTGATGCCTGGAGGAAGAACTATTTTTTACAACTGATCAGCTGCCAGGAATCCTTTTCAGCTTCTCTGGCCTCTCCCTGTGTTGTCCAACATACTAGATGTATTTTGGAGCACCTGGGTCTTCACTAGACATAAACAATCAGGCCTTTGAGAACTGAGCTATCTCAGGAACCAACCTGTCCTTGGTTGAGAAGAAAATGTTTGCACAAGGGAAAGTGAAAACAACATGGTAAGAAGGTGAAATCACAGCCTTTGGGGAAATTTGTCATTAACAGCTTTTGGGCTGCCTGGCAAATTAATGAACAAAGTGGCACAACCAAACACAGGTGATAACTCTGCTGTGTTAAAGGTGAAGAATGGGCTGCCTGGGGGGAAACTGAAATGTACTCATTTCTTGAAACTTTTGGGTGATGTGTGGAACAGGAGATGCCTGTGCCCACCTGGCAGGACCTGCCCCACCTGGTTTATCACCATGAGCAGCCACAGCACCACCAGCCCCAGGCCAAGGGTGATTTTGGCTTGGCCAAAACAAATGGCAGTTTCCCCTCTCTTTGGAAGTTTTAAAACATAGGTTGTCATGCAAAGGAAATCGTGCATGATGATGATGAATGGTTGTGAAATACCATTTGCCAGAAATATTTCTGGATTCTGCAATTTAGCTGCAAATTACAGAACGTGAAGCGCAGCCTTACGAGGAGGATAAACCCGACCTTTCCCTGCTGTGCTGGGAGAATATTTATGGCTCTGCCCCTCTTCTCCTTCTCCCACCTCGCTCCACAAAGACATTTTTAGCTCTGAGGGGTTTTCAGAAGACAACATTCAGCTCCAACAGCATGGCTGGGTCCTTGCTGGGATGAGCTGTGGCAGAGGAGCTCTGACAGCTCACATCTGCCCGCGGTCTGGCCCCACACCCCTCCTGAGCCGTTCCAAGAGGAGTGAAGTGGAGTGGTTGGAAATTGTGGGTTTGTTCAGCAGTCTTGGCTATCATGCTGGATGGTGCTGAAGTAGGCATAGCAACAGGAAAGGAATGTTCCCTGTAAAAAGATAACCGTGCTTTGCCGAGGACGTGGAACAGTAAAGTTTGTTAAAGCAATCAGTATGTGTCATAATGTTTATTTAACTGAGAGCAGGGACGATGGAAAAGGGTTGCAGCTGTGGAGAAGCCCAAGAGTGCTGAGAGGGATGGGGAGCATAGATTTAGTAGCTGTCTTCCCTTGAAAAAAGAAAACAAGCTGTGCTATCAGGCAATCGAGGGGGCAGACAGGGGGAGAGCACACAAGGTAGCTTCTGACTGCTGGCTCTCCTGTAGGGGTGAGGTTAGAGTTTTATTATCTGAAGTTCACTTTCAGGTTAACAGCTTTGAGGATGTGGTTGCAACTCTAAAGGGAACAAATTTTAATTCTTTTCTAAACATAAGCTATTTCTGTTTGAGGCAGATAACCTTCTTGGCTGTGTTATTTGCCAGTGGTAGATAGAAAGATTGGAGCAGCAGAGTGATGCTTGAATTCCTCCAGCAAATTAGAGGGGAGAACTTGACACCACACAGAGTCAACGTGGGGCCAAATTCTGTTTTAGCCCATTTCCTGGGGAGTCCTTGCAAAGAGCAGCTCTGGTGTGGCTCCTTCTGCAGAAACAGGACCCTTGGTAATTGGTACAGCAATAGAGGAAATCAAATACTCGGCCACTGCTCTGGCACTGGGATCTGTTAAGCTGCAGAGCAGTGCCAGGGGATCTGGCAAACTCACTGGACCTGCTGCAAGAGATAGACTTCCCCTGCTCCACCCCACTCCAAAAAAGAAGCAAAAAATGTTGCCCTCTTTCTTCTAACAAGAGTTGAAATTGCTTCTGGTCAAATTTGGAAATTACGTGAGTTCGGGGGTTTTGTTTTTCGTGCAAAAATTCAAACCTGTTTTGGGAAACACCAGCCTTTCCTTCACTCTGAAAACTGAATTTTAATTGAAGGCAACGTTTTCTCTCAATGAGGGGAAAAGGTTGCCTCAGCTGTTCTCAGACCAGCTGAGCCTTAGCCAGCTGAAGCACTTGCAATATGCTGAGCAGAAATAAATCTGCATTGGCTGCCACCCTCTTCCCAGGCAGCTCTCCCCACTGGAGGATGAATGGAGCCTTGCAGAGACCCCCATTCCAGAGGCAGGACAGTGGCTCCTTCCAAACCTTCTCTCCTCCTTCCTCAAACTACAGAGCCCTGTGAGAGCCACCCCTCAGCTCTGCCTTCATGGGGGAGCTGGCACGGACGTGTTTCCTCCAGGGATCTGCTGGAGCAGCTCTGTAACACTCATTGCTTTCCTCCTGCTCCTCTCAGCCAGCTCAACAACCATCTCTGTAACAAACTCCAGGCTTCCTGGGTCACCCAGCAGAAAAAAAACCCATAAAATCCATTTCAGAGACCAAATTGCCCATAATTTACGTGCCTCTCCTCACTTTGAAACGCAAGACTGCTGATGATAACATCAGGAGTGACAGAAGTGGTATCTGTTGCTAATTACAAGTTGACATTATGGTCAAGCAGAGCCATGGGCCCCATCAAAAGCTTATTCAAAGTTGCTTTTTTCCCACTTCAAACACAGGCTGGACACAATGCCTGGCATTTTCCACCTTTGGAAAGAGCAGTGCCTCTGAATTGGCCTGGCAGCTACTTCTTCAGGAGAAAAATTGCTCAGAGAAGGAGTAGAGGTTACAACAACCTGGTCTGCACATCAGTGGAGCTGATCCTTTAATGGTGACATTTGTTCATCTTTCATGGAGGAAAACAGTGACCATTTTGATTTCTAAAACACCTTTCTCCTCATAGGTTCTTTCAGGATGTCCCAAAGGCTCACCTGGAACTGGACATCACATCCAGCTGGTCAGCTGAGGCTTGAAAGTGCAGTGGGGACCATGTTGGAGCTGTACAGAGAGTCCTGCACTGATAACCCAGAGTGATGGGCAGGAAACTCCAGTTTTTACTCTTTCCTGTGTAAAAGGTGACTGATCGAGAGAAAGTGGCCTTAAAGCTGCACTGGAGGAGGTTTAGATTTGATGTGAGGAAAAAATTCTTCATGGAAAGAGCTGTCAAGCACTGGAAAAGACTGCCCAGGGAAGTGGTGGAGTCATTGTCCCTGAAGGGATTTAAAAGAGGAGTAGATGTGGCATGGTTTAGTGGTGGGCTTGGCAGTTCTGGGTTAATGGCTGGACTTGATGATCCTAAGGGTCTTTTCCAGCCTCAATGATTCTGTGATTCCATGATTCCTATGCCCTGTGGGACCTGTAGCAAATCCCCTTAAAATGGTGATTAAACTCCCATTAAATCTCCCCACTGTGCTTTCCAGGCTTTGCCACAGTCCAAACTGATTTCCTTCTTTTATCCTAAGGACAAACACACAATTGTCCCACCAGCCTCAGTGGCACTCATGTCTGTGGGAGCTGAGAAAAGCTCCTCTCAGCTCTGGGTTTAGCTCAGAGAGGTAGGCTGGGCCTTGGTCAGCCAGTTTTTGGAATGGGGGAGATGCCACACAGCAAAAGGAGATGTCAGTCCCCTCCTTGCAGGCTGTGGAGCCTCTGCCTCAGGTTGCTTTGAGAAGTGTGGTGCCTTTCCCAGGCTGTGGGGTGGGGCTGTGCCGGGCAGGACGGGGCCCTTCCAGTCCAGGTGATTCCAGGGGCTCTGCTTTATGTCCTGAAAGGTATCTCTAGCTGTGGTTTTTCCTTTCCCTGCCCTAACCCCATCCAGCTGGTTGGGCTGGGAATTCTGCTCTGTGAACATCTCTGCTGGATGCTTGAGAGAGCTGAAATGTCAGATTGACCTTTTGGGGTTTTTTCTTTCCTCAAGGAAGAAGGTTTCTATACAATTCATGTCATGAATCAATCCAAAGGGATGCATTTTTCTGCAGCAGTTAAATAAAAGATCATTAAACCTAACAAATGTTTCCCAGCCTGCCTGCACTTTCACAGAGTGTTCAGCTATAAATATGACCTGTGCTTATAACAACATAAACAAACCTGCTCCTCAAAAGCAGGACAGACTATATACCTCTTTTCTTTTTATTTTTAAGCTGCCCAAGAAATATATACACACATTCCTAATATGCTTACTTAAGCAGGAAGCAGAGGAATAGTTTAAGATAATGTTTCAGCCTATTGTGAGTTATATGTGCCCCAAAGATTGTTTCCTTTATGTAGTAATTTTTCAAACACAGAGAGAAAAAGCTAAAAAATCTTGTCAATTCCTTGATGTAGGAAAGATTTGCAGGAATTTCCACTGCATTTCCCTTTCAGAGGGATATTTGAGACCACTGATAAGGGGAAAAGGAGATTAAATAATCCTAATTCTTTTCATGTACTATGGAGACTAATTCCTCTTGCTCTCACCACCATGTCCAGCAGACTGGCTAGCTGCTGATTTCCCTGCTTCTGGGGAGATCTGAGGCGTGATATGAGTTTGAGGGCCTGGAGAAGGAGGGGATCGGTTTGAAGAAGGAAGATGCTTGATTTCTATGAGAGTTTTTTCTGGATTTGATCACACCAGAAGCTTCTTCTGGGCTGTTTCCCCCTCCTCTGCTGAAATATCTTTTGGCTGACATCACCAGCAGGACGGGACATCAGAGTGGGTTTAAAATGCTGCAGAAGTTGAGTGCTGGCAGCTGATGAAGCCTCATCTCTGGCAGGGTGATCAGTGGTCTGCAGGCACAGATAGGAACAGGTTCCATAGGGAACCTCCCTGTGGTGTGTGCAGATGGGCTGGTTGAAGCTTCTCCACCTTTGAAGACCACTCAGGCTGGACAAATGACCTGTTCTGCCCAAGTCAGCCTGCAAAGGAGAGGGTGACAGGAGCTGTCCCAAGCATTGTCCCTGGCCACAGGGATGAGTCCCATGGCCAGGTTGGGTGGTGAAACCCTCCTCCCGTGCCTCCTGAGTGCTGTTTTGTGTTGTGTGCTTCCCAGGGTGGGAGAAATCCCCGCTGGGTTTCTGAGGGTCCTGCTGCAGCCCAGCCCTGGGCTCAGATCCTTGCCCTACCCCTGCCTGTAGCAAGGGTAGGTGAGGACTTCATGCCAAAAATCACTAAATGAAAACAGCCAACAGGCAGCTCATTGGAGCCAAATTCTGCCCTCGGCCACGCTTGAGCACCCGTGTTGAATTTTATTTTTGTCTCCAGGTCAGCCAGGACAATTATTTGGCCTTTTGTGCGCTGTGAGTGCTGCCCCGGCGGGTGGGGGCAGCCCCCGGCGCTGGATGGGTGCTGCGAGCAGGGGGAAGAAAGACGAACTGTTTAACTTGTGAGATGCTTAGATGGGCTACAAATAGCTTGGCTGGTGTGTATTCTTCCCTCTCTCCGGCACTGCGTGTCTGGCCCGGTGCCATGGGAACCCCGAGGGACAATGGTCTGCGCCCATGGCAACGCTGCTCGGGTGTCATTCGCCCTCAGCCCCTGGGGCTGGGCTGCTCTGGAGGCTGGAGACCACAGTGAAGGCAAAGAGGAGAAGCTTGGGACTCCTGGTGTCAGGAGTAAATTAAAGCTGGGTGAAGAATGAGGATCTGATGGTGGTTTCCCCAGCCTGGGATCCCGTCCCGAGTCAATGGGGACACTCAAAGCCTGAGGAGCAGCTTTGTGGGGTGTCCTAAATCTGACAGACAGCTCTCTGATAGGCAGATAAAAGGCAAGGATGTATAAGGAAATAATTGCAATGGAGCTGGAGTCTAATTAAAATGGTGGTTGTTGGTCAAAAGTGAAAAGAAGGAGGCAGCCTGAGAAAAGGCACACGTGAGCAAACAGACAGGAGGAACTGATCCTCCAGCTGAGAGGGGAAAGGGGGTGATGGCCATCTCTGCCCCTTCCAGGACCCTGGGGCAGGGCCATGGAGCCTGCAGCTCAGCCCTTTGGGGCAGGGGTCTGCCTGCTCAGACCTGTCTCTGGAGAGCTGCTTTGGGAAATCCCTGGACAGATGCTTTGGGAAAGTGCTCCAGTGCCCAGCGTGGTCTGTGGGATGCAGGTGCCATGGCTGAGGTCAGTGGGGTCAGGGATGCTCCAAAGGGCTGCAGAGCTTGCCCAGCTCTGTGGATGGAGTTCTTTGAGGCTGCTACTCTTGCAGCTTCCTTGGGACATGCTGATCCCTCAGTGCAGGCACATCTGCACCCAGCCTGAGGTACTTCATGGAATGCCCCAGGCTTGTCCTCCCAGCCAAACCCCATCTAAAGTTTGAGAACAGCTTTATCTGTGTCCCTGGCACTCCACCACTCTGGAAGCAAAGTCAGGCAGCATCATTTCCCCACCCTTTGGTGTGGTGTAAACACACCAGTGACCCCAGCTCAGCTGGAAGCCCAGCAGCTCTGGCCCATTCACTGTCCCCCAGCTCTGAGGGTCTGCTGGGAGGGGTGGTGGGAGCTGCAGGGGGTGTGGGACATGTCCTGCTCCCCATTTCCTTGGCTCTGACCCTGCTAAGGGCGTGGGGCTGCTCCCAGGAGCAGAGTGGCTGACACAGGGAGCAGCAACTGCACAGCCACTCTCATTAGGGCTGCTTGCTTTCCACAGTGAACTGTGTGTCACTCTGAAAACTGATCCTGCAGAGGGAAAGCAGTGTCCTCTCTTCCCCCACCCCCTCATGGAGGGACAGCTTTTATTTACTTGTAAAGAGATATGGGTGATTTGGTGAAATAATAAAGGGGTCGTTAAAGAAGCAAAAATTCCCAAGTAGGGAGAAGAAGTAGAGGTTTTATTCTTTTCATGACATTTTGTTTTCACTAAGCACAAATGTAAGAAGTAAGGGACTTGTCCCTGAGGGGCCTGAAGGGTTTTGTGGCTGAGGGAGGAGGTGGCACAGGAGCACAGAGCTGAGTTTGGCCATGCTGGTGTGTGGATAAATAACCTACACTGAGAACAGCTCAGCTGTGATCCCCTTGGAGCTGCCACTGAGAGGACAGAGAGACCTTGAGATGTGGTTTGGATAAGCATCCGAACCTGCACATCCTTACAGGGACACTAGAGCTGGTAAAAGAACTTTAGCAAGGAAGGGGCCATCTCTGAAGGTTTCTGATGCCTCGTGCTGCTCCTCTGGCTGCTGCTAGGAGAGGGCAGGGGTTGTGACACTGGAAACCACTGGCAGCTCTGTTTGCATTTCATCCTTCACTTGTAAATGCACTCCACAGAGCTTTGTTTGGAATCCTCCTATATTCAAGCCAACTTTCACACCACGGTACCGGGACAAATTGAAATTGAGATAGAATTAAACACAGGGGTGACCTACAGCAAGCTGAACTGGCTTTGCTGAGCTGCACTTTTCCTCAAGAATAGGTGTGTGCAGCACCTTGGCACAGTGAGACAGGGCAGAGTGTGTGTCTTTTATACATCTGTGTCTTGTTTTTGCCCTCATGACCTCCCAGTGCCTGCCGTGTGCTGACATCCTTTGGGTTGAGTGCCCTGTGTCTGCACTCAGAGACAAAGCTCAAAGGGAGCTCCTCTGGCCTTGTTTTGGTTTAGTCTAATTCACTGCACAAGGCTATTTTGGTTGAATCTCCCCCTCCATGCCCTACCTCCCCTCCCCTCTGCCGCTTCTGTCTGCTGTGCTCAGAGGTGCCGCCAGCGCTATCTCGGGAAGGAGCTGGAGTCAGTGCTCTGTGAATTATCTCATGTTTGTTCAGTGTGAAGCACTGCACTCTTTCCAGCTGCATTGTTGCTCTTGGCTTGGAAGTTTCTTGCTGTTTTCTGATTTGAACCCAAGCCCTGGGTCTCTGATGACTGCAGTGGTCTGCCCGTGCTCAGCCACACTGGGACCTTGCTCGTGGCCAGAGGGCTGCACAGGGAATTTCCAGCTTTTCTTGGAGCAAAGAGGACACCTGGGTTTGGTCAGGTGGCTGAGCTTCAATGGCAAGGGGCTGAGGGATGAGATTTTGTCACGTGGACTCTGCCAAGGACATCCTGCATGGGTATGTTGTGCTTCAGTGCCTGTGATGTAAGGCAAGATGAGGACAAGCCTCATCTGTTGTGTGAGAATCATGCAGTGGTAAGGGGATTATTTCTCAGCAGTGCTAGGATTTTTTCATTTTCCATTCATTTTTCTTTAAATTTTCCCCCCAAATCTTCTCCATGGGTATAAACACGCAGAGAATGCATTTAAATGTGGGGCTCTGCAGCTCTCTAAACACCCATAAATCCACACCTCGATGAGGAATCAATAAATTAGTCATGTCAGGTGGATTTTAAACATATTTTGAAACTTAGCAAAGGTTGAAATTGTAGGAAAATTGTGCTGCCTTCAGCTGTGACACCTGCCAGCCCCTGGGATGGACACAGCAGTGTCCAGCAGAGCTCTGCATGTGGAAGGGCTCAGGGAAGGGAAATTACTTGGTATCTCACATCCAGCACCTAAATAAAATGCACTTGGCATCATTCTCCTACTGGGCTTTACAGATACAGGAATGAGAGCCCAGATGAGAAAAACATCAGGGTGGAGGTGGTGGGGAATACTTGGCTTAGGTTTAGTAGGGGAAAACTCTGGAATTAGAAAGGATTTTGCCTTTGCAGCAGCTCATTCAGCCTGGTATCCAGCCTGGAAGAGGATTGTGGGTTGGTTCCAGCACCTGGTTGTTAAAATGACAGTTTTTTTCCATGGAAAGCATTGCTCCTGACTGTCCCATTCACAGTTTTTTTACTCATTCATCAGTCCCAGGTGAAACCAGGTTTTTCCATAGTAGCTGGCCAGAATGGATTTTCTGAGGAGTGGCTGAAATGATTTGGTGTGAAGAAACTGAAAGCAAGTGGTGTTATATGTTGATGGAGCAAACTAGCAGAAATTACAGGTATCAACAGTCACAAATTCATTAAATCTTCTCAAATTGGATAAACACACCAAATTATTGGGATTTCATAGGTGCTTGAATTAATGCTGGATGCAAAGCAATGTTATCTCTAGAAAATTAATTTAGCTTCGACTCTGAAGTAGAGTAATCATGGGGTGCAGCTTAGGCATGAGTATTAATACTATAAAAAACATTTCATTTTTTAGGAGCTCTTTGTTTCTGTTCTGGAAATATTCTTGTCCTGTGCTGGCTACAGGACAGCCCTGGAGTGAACCTGCACCCACTGACACCTGTTTATCCTGGGTGATCTGCATGGCAGAACCAACCCCAGACCTTCCTACAGGTTCCCAAAATTCACTCTGGATTTATGCCAGAAAGATGCACTTAATCCTTTGATTTCATTGGGGTTTCTAGTCAAGGCAGTGATGAATCTAGGCAGGTGGAACCAATCTTTGTGCACCGTGGTCTCAACCCTGATTAAACCCGATGAAACTACAACAAAGGTGTATTTTATATGAAATTAAAAGGTATTTTAAGTCTTAGTGTTCAGTGGCACAGGGGTGGGGGTGGAATTTATATAAATCTTATATAAATCCCCATTTGGCTTTCTCAGGCCTCTGCAACCAGAGGCACCACTGCTGCCACAGCTCTGCTGCTGTCACTGCATATACAAGGACACAGGCAAAAGCCAATTCATGATGAATTCCACCCGAGGACACAGTGAGAGCAGTGCCTGCCAACCAGAGGATGAGGTCATTGCAGGAATTCTTTACATTCTGCCTTCTGCACAGGGTGCCTGAGCAACGAGAGTAAAACCATAACAATAACCAGCACATGGGAAGCTCTAAATGGCACTGGGGAGGTTTTTACTCCCCCCTGGTCTGCTCCCCAGAAGAAAATGGAGAGAATAAACTGTTAAATTAGGTCCTGTCTTGATGGAGGCTCTATGAAGCCTGCAGAAAGCTCTGTTGCTCGTTAGGAGTGCATACACAGGGGGCTGCAGGGGCTCTGGCCCCAGCCCATCCACACTCCCAGTGGTATCCACACCACAGGCTGTGTGATGGAGAGGCTTGTGAACTGCTTTGAAGCTCTGCCATCCATGCTGTGGCTTATTAACCATAAATAAAAGTAATCTGTGAGTTCTGAAACTCCTAGAGTTCACTTCACTGTTGATTGGTGTCTATTGGCTCGTTCAAGTTTTATTAATTGTATTACAGCTACAGCCTGAGCTCTCTTGTCCTTCGAAGTCAGAAAATCCAGACCAATGAGAAATGTTGCTGGAGTAGCTTCCTCAGGGTAGGACAATCCTGACCACAGGTTTTCCCTCCCCAAGCTGGGGGGCCTGACCCCTTCCCCTGCTCCAAGAGGTTTTTCCTGGTGTGCAAAGGATTGATTTTTATGCTACTGCCTTTCTTTCACTGGGGATATCAGTCGAGCTCTCTTTCCTTCTACCCACTGACTTTCTTTTGCCAAAAGTGAAGTAAGTTAATATCCCAGACCTGCACTCCTTGGATGTGGATGATAGGCCCAAACACTGGATAGGATGGACTGAGTGTGCAGTGTGGCTCCATAAACTTTATTTCATTTGGAGAGTGGGATAAAAGATCTCAGTAATGAATTTGAATCCTGGTGATTAATGAACAGAGCCAAAGAGCCTTCATTTTGCTCACAGCTATTCTGTGGGTGAAGGCTGTCTGCATTTGACAATTTTATTATTTGCTGCTGTTTATTATTTTATTTGCAGTACAGGAGGCTTTGTAGCTCTTTCCATAGATTTTGGAACCAAAAGAGACTTTAAATCATCCAGGATGTGACCTCCTGTATAGCACAGGCCAGAGAATTTCAACCCTTATTGAACCCAATAACTTGCATTTGACAAAAGCACATCTTCCAAAACCCCATCCAGCCTTGATTTAAAGGCAAGACATGGTAGCAGCTTTGGGAATTGCCTAGAAAAATGTGGCTTCTGCAGCTGCCTTGGTGTTTAATGTTATTCTCAGGAGAGGAAGGGAGTGGGGAGAATAACAACCCTTGCTTGTTTTAATGCCTTGGCAGCTCCAGTTTATGACCTGGTGCCACTGGTATTATCCTCCAGCTCTGAGCAATGTTTCCCTGACCAACCTTTGCTCTGGGTGTTTGTTATTCATGTTTTGGGAGATGCCAGGTAGGTAAAAGCCTGGTGGGTCTGGATAGGTTCAGGGAAGGTCTGACAGGGCACTGAAAGAGCTCTGTGAACACCTTCTCACTGGGACACTCAAACACTCAAACCTACAGGAAGTCCATCGTTTCTCTTGTTCTCCAGGAAAAATTAAGGCATTTTTTTAAGGTCCTGCTCCCTGTCCTTGCAGGACTCTTTATCTTCTTGGATCTGAGCTGAGGCCACGACTTCTTTAAGGGAGGTTCCTCCAACAGCTGCCAGATAAAAATTACTTCAGTTCCTCCAATCAGGCTGGTTTTGAACCACTGACAACAGGGTAATAACTGGATATTCCTATTCTTCCACCCAGCCAAATCCTGAGCTGGGCTTTCTTCCTTCCTTGTCCAAATGTTTGAATAAGTGAAGCCAAGTTTTCTTTTTTTTTCTTTTTTTTTTTTCATGAAATAATATTGCCTTGATTCATGTAGATGTTAAATAAACATGTAAAATAAACGGACTGAAGCGGGACTGGATGTAAAGCTGAATTCCCATGGTCCTTGGCTTCAAGGATCTGCTCTCCTGACCTCTATGGTAGGACAGGATGCCTTTGGTGCTCTGTGTATTTCAAATGGTCAGGCTGCTCTCTCTTTCCTTCCATGATTTTACTGAGAAGGGCTTCAGGACAAGCAAGACCAGGAAAGAATTCCAGGGACCAAATGGTCCCATGTTATTCATGGTTTTGGACCTTTACTTTTCAACACTGTGGAGGCAGAAATGCCTTTTTCAACATCCCTCTTCAGTCACCCTTGTCCCTGTTGTTTGTTCCTTTTGGAATAAATCCTTTGTCTCTTTTCACAGCTCTCATGATCAAGCACTTCTATGTTTCCCCTTGCTCTCTTCTCTCTCAAAACCAGGGAACAGTAATTTTTGGGGAAGTGCAGCTGATAAATAGACAGAAGCTTGGAAAAACCTCTCTCACCTTTACCCCAGGCCTGCCATGGTGACCTGGGCAGGTTCTTCCCTCTTGGTTTCTCTCTTTCATTTTTGTCCACTGATCTGTGCTCATGATCTCTGTGATTCCTTCTCTGTGTGCTGCACTTGGCTTTCCAAGTGGGACATTTCATATTCAAATATGTAACTTTATTTTCTTTCCACATTTTTTTGGCACCACTCCCTTCACTCTCTGAACTCATAAACAAACCCTGCAAAGATTAAAGAGCCTGAGCTGACAGTGAAACAAGGAGCTGCATCACTTTTCCACACAGGCCTGTTGCTCACATTGGGGTTCCAAGCAGTGCTCTGGTCTCCCTCCTCTTTGGAGCAACATTTGTGTCTCCATGTGCTTCCCAAAGCCCCAGGCCGTGAGGGTGCTTTAAAAATAAATCATTCTATCACCCAATTGCTGTAGTGTTTAATTACCCCCTACTTGATGGAGATGTCTGGAAACATAAACAGAAGGGATTCCAGCAGCTCTCCCGGTGTCTGGATGTTTGAACCACGTTGTGCTTTTCCTTCCCTGTGCTTTGCCACCCGTCCAACATCTGCCTGTGTCTCTCCCAGCTCAGGATTGCTCAGTTCTGCAGGATCTGGGCCTGTCAAGGACCTCTCTGTAACCCAGAGAGGTGGCAAAGCAGGAGGGGACTGTGTGCACTCACTGATCACTGCACTGCTGGAGAGGTTTGGGATGGGGTTAGGAGGCATGGTGTCACCTCAGGGGTAAGGGAGTTTCAAACTCTTGGATATTTAGCTCTTCACACACTTCAGTTTATGAATATATTTTATCCCTGATTAATGAGTTGCATGACACCTGAGTCTTTTCACCCTCACCTGTGCTGTGCAAGTATTGTGCTCTCCTGCAGCTGAGTGTGCTCCAGGGGATGGGCAGGAACAGGCATGCTTCATTTCATGACCTCACACAAACCAATTACCCCATTTACAAGCAGCATTATGCTGTGCTGAGTCAAAAGCCAGTTTTACAGCATTTTAACACCAGGAGTTAATGTTTCTTTTCTTTCCCTTTTAAGAAAGGAGCTGTCATTCATCCTTTCCCTCCTTTAAACCTGATAGATAAATCTGTTTTGACTTTTCTGGTGTGCCTTGGTGAACTCCCCTGCAGGTTTAGGCTGGTATATAATGAGAGAATTGGGGTTACCTTTCTTTCCCATAAGTTTAGTAACAATGTGTGTGTTTTTTTCTGCTTTCTTTCTCTATCTTTTATGTTTTTTTGTTTTTTTTTTTTCCTTCAATTTTAATGGAAGTCATGGGTGTGCAATGGTTATTGAATCTTTAATATTTGTGCTGATCCAGGAGCACTGAACTCTGAAGCACCTTTCAAAGTCCCAGATAGAATATTTGACTCTGTTTTCCCGAGACATTTGAGAGTTCAGAGGATTATCCAGAGTTTATCCAAACTCATTAGAAGCTCTTGGTCCAGACTGAGATATGGAAACTTCACAAAATTAGGAGCAACTTGTATGAGGTTTCCACTGCTGCTTGGTTTTGCCAGGATGGAGCATGGAGAGATCAGCTTCTCTTGTAGCATTGCAGCTCCAGGTGCCTGCCAAAGCCAACAAAACACAGAGAGGTGCAAAAATGCTGAAATAAAGCATGCCAAAAAAAGGATGTCAGCTCGATGTTTTCTAAGCTCAGCAGAGGGTTGGCTTGAGTCTGGCTGGTTCAGCTCTGGGCTGGTTGCTTGCTTTGCTGAATCCAAGGCTCGAGGCAGGAACCAAACCCTGATCATTGTGAGTCTGCTGCCAGAGTGGGGAAGCTGTGCTGAGGTTCCCCCTGCTCCTCCTCCTCCTCCTCCTGTGAGGAAGGAAAGGACACAACTTTGTCCAGGTCAGACCCAAACTTGCACTTTGTTTCATTTGGGTGTTTCTGCTTCCACCCTTCCACCAGAACAAGGCAGGTGGGGCTGGGCTCTTCTCAGAGCTCCTGAGCAGTGGCTGTGCTGCTGCCTGGGGTTCTTCAGCCCAGCAGATCACAGTGAACCATCACAGCAGGGCTCCCAGAGCAGCCTTGGAAAGCCCCAGCTGCTTCTGCAGCCTGAGGAATGATGAGCACTTGATCAAGTCATTGTGCTTTGGCCAACTCTCATCCCAGTGTGGCAGCAGAGGCTGCAGGAGGAAGGGAAGAGATGCAGCAGTGAATCTCCTGGGATGTGTGGCAGGCCAAGGCAAACTTTGCTTTTTTTCCATGTGCAATATTAAAGGTGGATCATTAACCCATTAGCCCTTGGCTGGCAGCTGTGGAGCTGTCACTTCCCTCCTCTGCTGGATGAGAAGTTCACGTGTGGCTGAGAGGATCCTTTGCTGGAGGTGGGCACTGGGCTGTTCCCTTGGCCAGCTGGGAAGTTATTTTTGACTCTGTGCTGCAATTTGATTTTATTTTCCATTTGATGGTGGGAGGGTTTGGGTTTATGTAGCTGTTCTCATTTCATTGCATTTTGGGTGGTGGCCAATTGTTCCCAATTGGGAATAAACCAAGAATTTTCCTAAGCAAACAGAAGGACCATCAGCTTGGACCTGCCACCTTCTACAGTGCACACTCTGTTTTCTCTTGCTCTCCATCTGGAGATTCCAAAAGTCTTTTCCACCTACACAAGCTGTGTCTGAGGGGAGCTGGAAAAGGAGAATTGATGTGCATAAGAAGTTGAAGCTGCTCCAGATGCAAGGCCCAGTGGAGAAGACAACCACACTCCACAGTGTGGAATGGCATGGTGGTAAGGGGCTTCTACCAAAAAGAAGGCAAAGTACCTATTAAAGCCAGTGGAAAATGTTATGGGGAATGGGATTGCTGAGTTTGGCCCAGTAAATATTCATACTGCTGCTTTGTGGTTTAATCCATGGGTCCTCTTTAAAAATTAGAACTTTCTTAAACAAGAGCTCCCTCTTTCCCTGCTCTGTTTGGTCTCTTCAGCTCCAGGGAATAGCTCTTGGCTTGCCTGAGCCTTCCTCCCCACTGTGGCATGGCACAACTCCCCTGTCAGCAGCACATTGTTCTCATTGACTTTTATTATTCCATGGGCTAAATTACTGTGTGCTTTGATCTCCTGTTGGACTTGCTGCTTGGAAAGGAGGGGCAAAGGTGGATTTTTAAATGTTTTTTTTTGTTTTTTTTTTCTTTCACTCATGCAGAAAGGTCAGGCTACTGAAAGGGATATAATGCCAGGGAGAGACTGCGTGGCTTTGGCAGTCTTTTGGTAGAGAAAATGCTATGGATATGGAAGTCTCAGGATTTTATCTGACCCCATGTCACAGTCCCACACATCCTTGTGAGCTGGGTGCTGACATGGGTGCTGTCAGTGCTGAGCAGAGGAGATAAATAAGATTTGCAAAGAGTCAAGGCTGTTCATGGGTGTTGGGGATGGGCACAACTGTCACGGAATCCCAGAAGGGTTTGGGTTGGAAGGAACCTTAAAATCACCTTGTTCCACCCCCTGCCATGGGCAGGGACACCTCCCACCATCTCAGGTTGCTCCAAGCTCCATCCAGCCTGGCCTTGGACACTTCCAGGGATGGGACAGCCACAGCTTCTCTGGGCACCCTGTGCCAGGGCCTCACCACCTGCACATTAAATAATTTTCCCCTATTTTGAAGCCATTCCCCTTGTCCTGGCACTCCAGGCCCTTGTAAAGAGTCTCTCTCCATCTTTTCTGGAGGTTCCCCTTAGGTACTGGAACGCTGCAATTTGGTCACCCCAAAGCCTTCCCTTCTCCAGGCTGAACAATCCCAACTCTCCCAGCCTTTCCTCCCAGCAGAGCTGCTCCATCCCTCTGATCCCCCTGGTGCCTCCTCTGGCCTCTCTCCAGCAGCTCCAGGTCCTCCCTGTGCTGTGCCCCAGGGCTGGGGGCAGCTCTGCAGGTGGGGTCTCACCTGAGCACAGGGGCAGAATCCCCAGGGTGAGATTCACCCTGTCCTTAGACTGAAACTTGTCCTCTGGCATGTGCTGAGTTGCTTGTGGGGATATTCTGCCAGGAGGTCTGGCTTTGCCCTGGCAGGTCCTTTTGAGCTCTGTCTTGCTTTCCTCCCACCCCCACACCTGTATGTGGTGCCTGCTCATAGATTTTGCTCCCTGAGGTTCTCAACAGGCAGGTGCCACCTCTTCCCCTGCCCTACCTGGTGGCACTGGTGGTGGCACAGCTGTCATGGCTGCTGTGCAGGTGCAAGAATGTAGCTGGGAAAGACTTCACTGAGGTGCCCCTTGGCAAAAGCAGTCTCCAGTACAGGGACCATCTCCAGGCCTGGGAGCCATTCCCTTGGCCAGCTGGGAGAGTTTTTCACTGGAGGGAGTGGCCAAGGCAGAATTGGTGCAGGAGGAGGGTTGAGAAAAGCACCTCAGTTCCACATTCCCTGATGTTCAAGGTGTAACATCCACATTGCCCTTGGGTGTTAACTTCTGTGAAGCTGCTGAGGTTGTGTAAAGCTGACAGTGCTTTTGGGGGAAGTTGTCTGAGCATGTGAAGGGAGATGGTGTGTGTGTGTGAATAATGAGCTCTGGGCTTGGGACTGCTGAAATTCACACATGGTACCTGTTGCCAAGGGCTCTGCTAGGAGAGCTCCCCAAATGCAGTCTCCTTGCACTTCCAAAGCAGTTGTGGTGGTGGGCAGTGTTGCTCAGGATGTTGGAAAAATGGCTTTGGGCTTGGCCAAGAGCTGCAATGTGTCTTGGAGAAAGGAGAGGAAGGATTGACCCCAAAGGATGTGTTTCTATGACCACAGCAACTTCCTCTGACCCCTGCCTGCTCATCAGCAGGGAAGGTTTGAGCCAGTGGAAACCACTCC
This sequence comes from Notiomystis cincta, assembly GCA_013398075.1. Taxonomy (NCBI): domain Eukaryota; kingdom Metazoa; phylum Chordata; class Aves; order Passeriformes; family Notiomystidae; genus Notiomystis; species Notiomystis cincta. The sequence continues at coordinate 158,193 of VZRX01014397.1, forward strand.
AGTACTGCACGTGATGTTACTGACCCCTCCAGAGGCTCAGCACCACTCAACACCCTTTTAATCTCCTGGCATCAGTACAGGGACAGAAAAGCTTGGAGAAAGCTTGTACATTATCACACTGCAGTGCAGCTCCTCGAAAGCTGAGCTCCTGAAACCAGCTAAGCCTTCCCAGGCTGCTCCAAAGGAGACATTTTTAAGCCTCAAGTGACCTGATGGGTCAGCACAGCCCCTCAGTAAACCTGTGGTGTCCTGATACTGCTCTTATTTCAGACATCCCACCACCCTCAGCAGTCATGCCAAGCTTAGCCTGGCAAAGGAGTGGTAGTGACATAAAAGGAGGTGCCACCTCTTCTCTGATTTGGATTCCCTTATTTCAGGTTGGATTCAGAAACTGTGACCAAACCCCATGACAGAACTCTCTGAACTGTTTTGAAAACAAACCAGGCTTTGTATCTTGACTGTTCAAGAGTAGAAGTTAAAACAACCTCTGGACACTGCAGGTGTCTGATCTGATCCCTGGAAGAACTGGATTTTCTTTATAAAACCTGGACTTGTGTAGCACACAAGTGCACTGTCCTGCTCATTCTCCAGCCCTCCAAGCAGCACCTGGGGCCATATTCACCAGAGCTGTCTCCATGCAGAGTTCCACCTCACCAGGAAGGAGAGGTCCTGCATGTAGAGACATGAGCTGCTGTATGAGATCACTCCCAAGTAAGGCCAATTAAAGAATTGACTGAGGTTGCTCCTTTCATCAATCCCCAAGGAAATGGCTGAGTATTGGAGGTGGAAGAGGGATTTTTGGGCCTGGAGAACCAGGAAGCAATGAATACTTGTCCATTGTATTCCAATGAATAAATCTCCTTTTCACAGAGTCCCTTAGTCTCGTCACATCTCAACTACAGGTTGACATCTTGGATTTCTCTTCACACAGTTTTTGTGTAGTGCACATAGACTTTGTGGAGTTATTCAGCAGATTTTACCTCTTCAAAGCCATGTGAGCAGTTTTTTACATGTTCAAGCACCTTTTAATGTAGGAGAACTGATCACAGCCTCAAGCAAAGGATTAATCCTACCATGGCACCTTCCCATGCTCATGTCCTTGAGGAGGGCTCAGGGGAAAACTATTCCTCTTCACTCTTGACTTTTTATTCTCTTATTCTCTGCTTGTGTTAGTGTCTGGTTGCAGGTCTCAGTGCTGCAGTGCTGAAGTGGCTGACAGAGGAAATGACACTGATGTTCATGTTAGCTCTCCAACTGTGTAAAAATAGACGGGATGACATTCTGGCCTCAAGATCAACTCCTGTCCCAGTTTAGTGCACCCTTATTCTGGGGAGAAAAAACAGATAATAATTATAAAAAAAAGAAAATGTTGTTTTCCTGGATGCTGAAAGCTTTTGACCTTTGAGAAGAATGTTCTATTTATAACAGCAGGACCATGTATTTTTCAAAGCCTTGAGACACACGTGTGCTGAGGAGTCAGAGATGTTCTTTGGCTCTGACTTACTTTTTGACCTCTGCTAGATTAGTGAAGATATAATTCTAGGTTAGTGAAGATACAATTTGCAACATGACCCCAAGAATCAAAAGTCTCTTTTTATTAAAAACTTCAGAAATAACCTCACTGGGGAGTTAGAGCTGATGAATGCAGAGATAAGAAATCCTCTACTGAAGCTCCTTTTGAGAATTAATACACAGAACAGATGAGGATGTGGATGTATTTAGGACAAAACTCATTCATTAGGCTGTACAGATAGAGACTAAAAAATATGAGTTATTACTCATTTTTAAAAGTTGTTTAAATAGTGTTAGTCCTGTATCTGTCTAAATTAGAACAATTGAGCAAAGTGTTTCAGCACATGCTCAAGTGAATACTTGATCATTTTCATGGGTTTGTGCAATTTAGGTCCAAAAGTGCCTATTCCAGCCACCTAATTATATTTGCTCCCAACATTGGCCAAAGAAATTTACCTTCTGGTTTTGGCATCTCCCACTGAAGCTTTAGCAAATATATCAGAGAGACCCAGCCTTGGTTGCTGGAGGTGGTGGTATTGATCACTTCCCAGTTTTGGGCAGTTGGGGTCATACCACCTAAACTGCCAAATCATTACTAAAAATAATTATTTTGGGTTTTTTCTCTCACCTCCCACACTCATTGCTGTTGGGAATTGTTTGGTGGCAAAGGGGAGTTGCTGATTCATTGTTTTTATTCCTGCAGCTGCACCTGACTTAATTAAGGTTCTAGTGCAGACAGCTAAGTGAGCAACCCTCACAGTGGAGGAGGGACAATATTTTGCTTGGTCCTGTGTTTACCACAGGTCTGTTACCCCTGATGGGTTTAGCTGGTCCCTCCTGAGCACGTGGCACTGTGGTTTGCTTCCAGAAACCTTCAAGTGCCAAAGCAAAAGGGCAGAGTGATGCTTGCAAGAATCTGGAGAGCATCTGCAAAACCAACCAGGTTTGTGACCATTTACTGGAATGAAAACAGGGAGTCACTGTGATAAGTCAGCAAATGCTTATTTTAGAGTCAAGTGCTGCTCCTTTGGAGCTTCTGAAGTTTCATAGGGAGCCAGGACTGAGATTTGCTGTACAAGGAACTGTGCAATGCCACGTGTGTGGGTGTGCTCCAGGCCAGGCTGGGCAGGGCTCAGAGCCACCTGGTGCAGTGGAAGGTGTCCCTGCCCATGGCTGGGGTGGAACTGTTTGATCTTTAAGGTTCCTTCCATCTCAAACCCTTCTGTGAAAGAAATGAAGTGCAACATTTGGAGCTCACCTGAACAATTCATGAAGCTTTGGCCTCCTTGTCTTCAGGTGAACAAGGAAACATACAAAAAACCTTGAATGGGTCATATTTTTACTTTTCTATTAAGCAACGCTGTCAAAAGAAGAATTTCTTAGTGCCAGCCACTTGAACTGGAAACAATCTTCCACTGGACCTCGAGGCCATTTAAACAAGGGTGTGGGTTGGCCAAGACCTCATTCTAAATCAATAATTTGCCCTGTCAGAGGCAGCACAGCCACCTGATGCTGATGGCTCCTGCTGAGCCCTTGTCCATGTCTGCCGTGCAGCTGTTTGCCTTAAAAATAAATTTAAAAAAAGGGAAAAACCCCTGGTGCTGCAATGCCACTGTTCCACCTGAGAACCTGGCAGGTGGGCACACACCACCCCCTTGGATGTGCAGCACTTGGAGCCCTGGGAAGATGTGAAGGGCTGGGACTGATCCTCTCCTGGAGATGCGAGTTTCACCGAAACTCAAAGCGGAGAGAAAGAGAGAGAGAGAGCAGGAGGAGCGTTGGCCACGCCAGCTTTTCCTGGCGGGATGTGCTTTTAGCCTGAACTACCGGAGGCACCGTGGAGCAGCGAGCAACCCTGGCGGGGCAACCTGAGCCTCGCAAACGCGGGGCACGGAGCAGAGCAGTTGCCAAGCGTGTAATCTCCCCTCATTATCTCCCTAATATGCATCATCTGATTCACTGCCAGCCTTTGCTTCCGCCCCTCCGTCTCGCTACGCCCCCCCTTCCTGCTGGTGCAGAGATAAAATGTGTTGTTCTAACTGCGAGCGGGGCCCCCGGGACTGCTCCTGGAACCCTGGCAGTAAAACCCGCCCTTCATCTCTGCAGATTGCCTTTGACATCCTCGGGGTTTGAAACGTAAAAGAAATAAATTGTGTTTCTCTCATACGTGTGTGTATACACACACGCAGGTGAAATGTATAAAAAATAACATAAATGTCACGTTGCAAATCCAAACAAAAGTACTGCATGTTTTATGTTGAACATATGGCTTAGTGACACCACGTCAGGGTTTCCTGTGTGTGCTTTTTACTGTTTCCTCTCCACGCTTTCTGTAATCTCTCCAAGACCTCTGGAAGCTCACATAAATGGAGATTTATCTCCTGGGACAATGTCAGTTGGTCCCAGTTTTTGTTTCTGTTGTGGGTAGTAGTGACAGAAATACTGAGTGAGGTTTTTGAGTGGTTTTTCCATTAATCTGTTTTTTTGCCTCCCTCTGCAGACAGGTCTTCAAGGATGGGGCTATGTGTGCACAGCCCTTCCCTACTTCCATAATCCTGGGGAAATGCTTGGAGCTGTGACTTTTGGATCCAGGAGAGAGGTACCCAAAAGCAGCAGTGCTCATGAAATGCTGCAGGAATCGTGTCCCTGGACTTTGGGGGTGTCCTGGGAGCTGGAAAAGAGCCTTATTGCTGAGTGTGGGGGCATGAGGGATGTAAACCTGCTGTCATCCTTCTGAACCAGAGGGAAAAGCAAGGCTGTGGTCATGGACAGAGCTGCAATGCTCTGACCAGGGGAGAAATTCTGTAACTCACTCCCTGGTGAGAGGAGCAGCTTCACCTCCCTGTGTGGCTCTTGCAGAATCAGAGAGAACCAAGGCCATGACGAGGTGTCCCTTCCCTTCCCTTTACTCCTCAGCATCCTTTCTGCTGCAAGGAGCCTCTAGGAACCACAGAAACTCGCAGAAACACAAAATACAGAAGTATTAAAAGCCACACGCCTGGTCCTGGTAGGTGGTGGCTGCTCTGCTTTTCTACGTGGGGCAGAGCAGCTCCAAGTGGTCCCTTTTGGCTCTGGTTTATGGCTCTGAGAACACCTCACAGCAGGCACTGCAGGGCCTGTCTCTACTCGATAACAGGGCCCTGGGAAGGAGTCATAAATCAAACCTGAAATCTGGCAGGTTTAATAATAAATCCCAAACTTGTGCCAGGTCTGTGAACTTTGCAGCGTTACTGAGGTGCTCTGAGAGTGAACCTGAGAAGTCTGATGGTTGCAAGAGGAAAACAGGCAGAACTTGTCAGTTTTGACCCCAAATCAAGGAAAATGTTGTGGTTTTGGCTAAGTGGGGCTTTGTGGTTTTTGTTAACCTGAGGCTCAAAGCAAATGCATGTTTGAGAGAGGGAGAGGGGGGAAAAAAGAGCATGAATTTAAATGGGAATGCTTTTTTGTCATGTTTCTCACTGCTCCCACTTGGAAGAGGGTAATGCAAGGAAGTGGTGGTTTATCTCTGCATCAGGAGTGTAAATAATGCTATGGAGAGCCCATTTTGTTACTGTGAAGTTCAAGTACAGATTCCAAACCCCACACAGCCCAGTGGCTGATCCCTTCTGATCACTTTGCCTCCCTCCCCCAGAGTCCCTCTGCACCACATCTCTGCTAAAGAGGAACAATTGGTTCCATGATGTGAGTTCAGATGGGGGCTGGTGAGGAACAGGAGGGCTCCTTGACAGGTCTGGGCTAATTTTGGGGGAAACAACACAAGTGCAAATTTCCCAGGGAAAATGCTGCTCCTGTGCTTTTTCCCTACCTCTTAACAGCACTGCTGAACAAGCAGCCCCCACTGATGCCCCCAGACTCATCCTGTGAGCTCAGCAGAAGCCCCACAGGTTATTACAAGTTGAGGGAAAAATTGTTCTTGTGTTTTTGATCTCTCAAATCCCCCATTTGTTCCTGATTTTTGATCCCTCAAAGCGCAGCAACTGAGCCATAAAGTGGGATGTGGATTTTGCTGTCGTGTCCATGGCAAGAAAGGGGTTTAAGATAAAAAATCTTCTCCTTTGGAGACCCCAATGCTTCTATTGATTTTTAACAGAGCTAGAGTCATGGCTGTCCTGTTTAGTTGTTGTGTTCCCTGAGTTTCCCAGCTCTTACCCATAGGCTCTAGCTGGGAAATCACATGGATTGTGTATCTGGAGAACGGCTTGCTCCAATGCTGCCTTGGAGAGAGACTCAGCATCTGATACTGCTTAAGTCTTACTGGAAGTCAACATTTTTTTGTAAGATGTGCATTCCTGAGTGAGATTTCAATTCAGGCAGGTGCTCACTGGTAGCTTCAAAATGCCAATGCTTTGTTCAACACCCTACTTGGAGGAAATTTCAGCAAGTTATAAGTTGCTTCTAATGAAAATCTCACCAGGCATCTCTGTCTGTATCTATTAGATCTTGCATGACTTTCAGAGTTATTAACTTGATTGTTTATGAGCTCTTTTTTATTGCTCTTGCTCACGGGACACGACTGCTTGTGTAAGTAAATGCAAAACACAGACGTGAGCAAAATGTGCAGGGAAGTCCTTGGAAAATGGGTCAGGGCAGAGGTGGCTGAAGGCTGAGGAGGAAACTTCCTGCTCCAGGGACAATGGTGTGATTGATGCACCCAAAGAGCTGATTTAATCCAGTTGAATTATTTCATCATGAGGCACAGAGCTGCGATAAAGAGGCTTCCTCCTCTCGGGGTTGATGCAGGGAGGCAGCAGATAACAGGATTAATGACCTGGGCCCGCGGTTCAGGTTTCATTCCCAGTCAGGATGAATCAGATGTGACCCTGCTGCCTCTGCTGCAGTTATTCCAGAAGGGCAGGGGTTTAATGAAAGGTGGAATTGAGCCTCCTGATCTCAAGGAGACTGGCTCTCTGGGCATGATTAATTTTTCCAAGTCAAACAGATCTTTTGGGCCAGTGAACAAGTCTTTGTTCAACACTGGCAGGGACGTGTTAGGAGGAGGAGGAGACTTCCCTGTTCCCAGCTAGACCCCTTGGGGCCTGCTGGTCTCAAATTAGGATGTTGCAGGTGATGAGAGGTTCATTTTGTCTGTGAGTTATATCCAATCTGCTGGTGTTGGAGTGTTTATTAGGGCTGGAGCTGCACAATCTGGGCTGCATCCTTCATAGTTGGGGTTTCGTTTTTGGCTCTGCTCAATTTTTTTCTTTAAAACTTGCAGGAAACACTTGAAGCAGGGGTGAAAAAGTGGGGGGAAAATCTTCTATTTCAGCCTAATTAGCTTTCTGACCCATTGGGCTATAGGGCTGCATGAAGAGAGGTGTGGAGCAGGGGTAGATGGGCACGTGGTGATGCAGGGACTGCTCCTTTTTGGCAGTGCACGTCTCAATGCTGAACTGAAATGTCTGCATGAGTGAAGTCCTGCTGCACAGAGATGCTCCAGAGGGCTCCTGCAAACACACCTGGGCTCCCTTTGCCCTCATCCCTCAGAGGTTCCTCCACCAGGGAGGACCCAGAGCCTGGAAAGGAGCTGTGGCTGGCAGGCTCAAGCCCTGAAGTTTGAATGTGAATATAAATGATGAACACCTCCAACATGCAGAGCTGTTTGCACCCATGGCTCTGGCCTTGGCCTCCTCTCACAATGATCAGAAAGTGCTGGAAAATATTTATACCAACAGATTGTGAGCAGCTGTTTTAATGAAGCCTTTATGTACTAGGGAAACTTTAAATTGCCCCAAAATGGGACACATGTGTTTTATAAATACACCATTATGAAGAAGTGGGGAGGAAGAGATCCTGGCTCCAGAAGGCCAATCCTCCTACACTTATTTATTTTGATATAGAGTTTATATGCTGGAAAGAAATGGCGTAGAAAGTAAGAGTGGGGCTTTCCAGAATGCAACCATGCTTCAAAACTGCAGCAGAGGAGAGTTAACCTCCCCAGATCCAGCACATTGCCTCTAGATCTGCACATCAGCCTATTTAAAAGCTATTCCACCCCAAGGAAACACCAATCAGCTATGGACCCCTTTCTGTAGGAAGATGTAATTTAGAAGATGGATTTGGTTTTGCTTTGGATGCAAACCCAAGCTTTGAAATACCTTCAGTTCTCTGCTTCCCTAGCAGATGACTAAAGATGAGGAGCATAACTCCTGGAGTGCTGTCATGTGCCAAATCCCAAAGTGCATTTCTTAGGAGGAATGGTCAATTGTTTGGTGCTGGTGCAAGCCTGCTGGAAAACAAACTGAAGGAAGGTTTTGGGGCTAATATCCTCTTTCTCTGCATGTCAGCTCTGTGGCAGGTAGGCCTGCAAAATGCCACTGGGGCAAGATTTCCTTTTCCCACTGCCTTCTCCATGTCTTAGGAGTCTTTGGTTCATGAAAATGCTGGGGAGAGCACATGTGTGTGCAAAAGTGACACGTGCTCACTCTGCCAATTAAAACTGGAGGTCCTGCCTTAGAAAGTTGTTCAGAATTAAACTTTCTTATTCAAATAGCATGTGGCCCTGCTGGTCTGGGGAGGTTGTCATGGTTATCCCACATCAGCTGATGTCATCTCCTTTTCTGTAGAAATAAGTGCTTTTCAGCTGACCAGTTCAGGGTAAAGCTGTTTAAAATGCTGTGGCAGCCAGAGCAGCTCGCTGGGGTCTCTGCTATCAGGGAACATAAAAAAAAAAGAAGCTGTGAATCAGATGGCACTGCTAAATTGTGGAGGAATTGATGGGGAAACTAGCATGGACATGCTTGGATGGGGCAGCCCCAGAGGTATTGTGGGTGCACAATGGTGGCACTGAGGAGAACGGGCGAGGTTGGGATTGCTGGGGGAGCTCATTGAAGCAGCTGAATAGACAGAAGGAGAAAGGCAGTCAGAAATGTACAAAAGCACAGAAAAACCTTGTTTGCCTTGTGACTTGGGGATTTTAACCCAGGATAAGGGTGCTGAGTGACAAATGGCTTTGGGATGTTAAGTGTCAGGCCCGAGGGCTGGCATGTGCATGTCCAGGGTTTGGGGCTTGCTCGAGTGATGCTGCTTTGCTGGGGAGGAAGAGCCCTGTGCAGGGCACAGAACCTGACACCCACTTTCTGTCTAGGAGAGGCAGCTCCCAGTGCAGCAAGGGGTGCTCAGTGATGTGCAAAGGATGTGGAGCCCAAAGTTCATGGCAAAATTCAGGAAAAAGCACACCCAAACTTGCCTTTGTGGAGAGGGTGAAAGTGGTAATCAAGGGCTGCTAAAGGGGTGTTTTGGTGTAACTTCATGCAGTTACTTCATGTAACTTTTTCCAGCCCTGGCTGTGGTTCCTTATGAGTTGAGAGCTCATCTTCCAGCTGGGAATGGCAGCTCTGTTCTTGTACAGCTCCATGGAAGAAGAAAGTCTCACTGTCTTACATTTAAGGTTGGACTTGATGCCTTAAAGGTCTTTTCCAACCTACTCTTCTATGATTTGGCTGAAGATGCTACTCCAAAAAATCATGTTTGGGTGTTCTTGCATCTCTGTGCATCTTCAAAGGAGGAGACCTTGGACAAGCCATGGCAGAAAGCAGATCTGGTGGCTTCTAGGTCTTCTCTGGTACCCAGATGTAGGTGTGGAAATGTGTTCAGAGCTGGAGCAGTGCAGCTGGCAGCTTTCTGAGGTCCAGGGAGGATGGAGAAGATTCAAGTGCTATTTGGGGTGTCTGGAAACTACAGATCTGATGCCTCTTCCTTTATCAAACACAACTGAAATGTGCCATGAGGCTCAAGAGTTCCAGGGTAGGAGTAATGAGAGGAAGGAACAAAGAAACAGCAGTGCTGCTGCACATGACTCATTTTCTTTGGAATCTTGGCTGTAGAAAATAACAACCCTACTCATCATTCTACAAATGCTTTTACAAACACTTAAACATGGGATGTTACTGTTAAGGGTTGAGCAAAATGCTCTGAGCATGAAAGCTTCATTAATCTGGATGAAAACATGTAAAATGATAAGATAATCTGTGCTTCCAGTTGCAGCACTGTAAACCAATCTCTTGGTTTCACACCAGAGTAAATAGTAGAAGAATATGCTTTTATCTTATTTTTTAATTTTTTTTTTCTGTTGTGGCTGAAGATCTATAGCCCAAACTCGCTCTTTAGGGCTGGAAGAGATTTTTTCTGTTAAGTTAAAAAAAAAAGGAGATCCAGTCCCTGGAGGAAACCTGATCAGAGACATGCTGGCTTCCACACACACTCCAGGCCTATTGATCTCCCCTGTCCCCTCTGCCCTCTCTGTCTGGAGGTTATGGAAACAACGTCTGTCAGCAGCAGCTCTGCTCTCTGTGCTGCTTATTGACTTTCTGGCAGAAGGGAGTCTGCTCTCCCTTCATGGGGTCCCAACACCCACAAGGAACTCAACAATCCAAAGGGAATATCTCCAGGAACTCACCCATTTTACACAAATTCCGGTGTTTTCTTAAAAAAGAATGAAGTCTCGGGGCTCTTTAGTTGTACAAGGGTTGAACAAACCCAAAGAGAGGTGCACAAAATATTTCTTTAAGCTTCATGTTTGGGCAGGTATCTAATGTGTTTTCTTGCTCAGAGTGCAACCTGTTGTCTGCCACCCTTTGTTTCATGACTTTGCACAAGAGAAAAGAATCAGAATTTCAGCTACTGGCCAGGCAAATATTGAGCAAACTTTAACCTACTGGGACAGATTCTGTGAGAAACAAATCCCAGTGACTTTCTTCACCCCAAATTTGCTTCAGTGCCACTTTGAGGCACTTTCACAAAAATCTGAACCCTGTGCCAATGGAGTGAGTAGGAAATCACAGCAGCTCACTCTGTAGCTCTTTGAATTCCTGCAGGGCAGATGGGGACATTTTCCAGGGAATTTTAGACCAAACTTTCAATCTCTGTGCCCCAAATATAAACTATGAGTTGTCTTTGCTCTGACTTCTGGCACTGAACTGAGTTGTGTCCAAAGCTCTGGCAGGGCCCCTCCAGCACTTCAGTCCACTCACACTTGTGCCTCAAAATAGAACATTACACTTTTGTTTATTTGCAGGCAGCTCATCCTGCCCCTTCAATTCACACACTTCTGCTGTGTATTAATAACTTGCTCTTGATCTCAGAATAGTCACAGTGCTGGTGTCTCTTCAGAGAGCTCAGGGGTCTTATTTTGGGAAGGCAGTTGTGAGTCCTAGAAAGCAATATATCATAAAACTGAGCTGAATCTAGGGCAGCCCTGGGAGAAACCCAGCAGAGCCTTTGAGCTGTTCAATTCCACTCTCTGCATCACCAAGATGTTTGAGAAAAATGCTCAGTCTGGAAATTCTTTGTTTCATCTGAATGCTCTGCCTTGCAGAGCTGATGTCCCTGGGCATTATTTGCCTTGTGAGGGTCCAGCAGGCAGTGCAGCAGTTGCTGGGGTGGAGCTGGTCTCTGCTGCCATCCTGGTTTTTGAGCTGCTTCCCCACTTGTTTCCAGGCAGGGCATTCCAAGGAGAAATCCTTCTAGTGCTCACAGGGAGCTTATGGAAAGGGGGAGAGAGACTTATTGCATGGACAGATAGTGAAAGAACAACAGGGAAATGGCTTTAATTGGAAAAGGAGAGATTTAGCTTAGATCTTGGGAAGAAATGCTTCCCTGTGGGGGTGGAGTGGCCCTGGTTTCCAGAGCAGCTGTGGCTGCCCCTGGATCCCTGGAAGTGTCCAAGGCCAGGTTGGATGGGGCTGGGAGCCACCTGGGACAGGGTGATATTTAGGGTCCCTTTCAACCCAAACCATTTCATGCTTCTCTGAAGCCCAGCAGAGAGAACCCCACATTGGTGGGTCTGTGGCAGCATTGGAGCAGAACTTTCTGGCAGCAAAGGCACTGGGATGGGGATGGACAGAGGCTGAGGAAGGCTGACAATGCCCTGCTGAAGGCTGAGAGCCATAATTCCACTGCCATACTTGTTTTCAAGTCTGAATTTCCTACAGATTCCCTGGCTGATGCCTCAAAGGCTGCAAGTCCTCAGAGCAAATCTGGAAGCAGTTTGGTGCAGGCCATTTGGGTTTAAGTAGAAACCAGGCATAACTGTAAGCTGTTGACCAAACTTCTCTGGTGTCTCTGATCTCACCCAAACAAGCAGAAACGGGGAGGATGTCAGTGTGAGGCTCTGTGATCCTAAACCTCAGCACAGCCTGTGTCTCCTCCCTGTTACATCAGGTGGTGTCCTCATGTTGCAACAGGGGATTCAGCTGGATCACCAAATTTCAGACAGCATTAAATGGAGATTGGACTGGGGGCTTTGGAAAGGTGAAAGATTCTCTGTGCCTGTATTGAGACCCTTAAAGTCCTGCCAAAAATCAGGTCTAATATATTATTTTATCTGCCTCTCCAGTTGGAAAACTGCTCTTGGCTATCTTTCCTTTGCTACCCCTTCAGATGGAATATATGATATTCTCCCCAGTCATTACACATGTAGAAATTCCTGCTAGCATTCCTGCTTTCATTTGTCTGGAATATTCCCCTTATATACCATCAGTGACTTGGCAAAGCACAGCTTTTGGAAACTCTACTCCCTCTGCCTAGGCTCCTCTTCACAGTGTTCCCTAATTGGTGTGAAATCTCCCTCCTTGCCCTGCAGCCTGTCCAAGTTGCTTCTCTATAAATTGCTGTGAGTGTCCCTGGACCTCGTTAGGCCACAGAGGTTGGGCTGTGTCAGCCCTGGGGAGCTCCCTCGGGTCTGCAAAGCCTCTCCTGTTTCAGCCTCTGCCCTTCCTGTCAGGGAACGCTCTCCTGACTCACTGCCTTGTTCAGCTGAGGATTCTTCAGCTCTGCTCAGTGCTTTTGGTGCCTGTTGCTGCTCCTTGGTTCTGGTACCTGCTGAAGGTTTAGGTGTGCTGAGTCTGTTAATCTGTGCCACCCCTCCTGAGTGCAAGTAAATTCAGGTACTGCAGGTGGCTCTGTCCTTTGCTGTGTTCTCTCCTGTGCTGTGCAGATCTCCTGGAACTCTTTTCTCTTGCTGATCACAGAGTTTCTTGTGGGCATTATTTTTTTTTAAATTTCCTATTTGCACTCTTTGCTAGGAGCAAATGATTTACTCACATTGAAACCGACTTTGTTTCCATTTTTTTTTAATGGATGTGAGCCAAGATCCCATGCATGGTTTAGCTGCCTAATTTCACTGATTTCACCATGATGACATGGTCATTCATGCCTCTGCAACTGGAATCAGAAAGGGGGTGCTGACAGGTGACCCCAGCAGTGCCCCAGGCAGAGCTGTGCTGTCCCTGCTCTGCCACTGCCCACCTGTGTCACAGGGCTGGATGGGGAGCACTGGAACTCATTCTTTTCCTCCAGAAAATTTTGCCCACAAAGTTTCAGACATCAAAGATGAGGCCTTGAGGCATGACTACAATCTCAGTAAATAAACAACCACAGAAGCAATTTGGGTGTACTGTGCTGTTGTGGAGCAGTTGCAGTGTGTTTATGCTGTCAGTGAAGGTGAAAATAAATGAAAGAGGGATTTTTTTTTATTTTTTTTTTTTTCTTCCTTTCTGTTTTGTTGTTATTTAAATGGTTGGCTCCCCCAAGCCTCTGAGGAAGGCAGTGCAGAGTCCCACACCATCCTGCTCCTACGTGGACTGGCTGGACATTGTTGAGGAGGAGAAAAGAAATCTCTTGTCAGCAAGTGAAGAGTAACCTCAATATACTCAGGGGAAAGTTCTTCTTTAATCCCTAAAAGGTTGGTTTATGGCTTGAAGGCTGCAGGCTTTGTAACCCTGACAGACATCAGCCTGCCTGCTGTAACATTAGGTGCTGTTGCCTTGACAAATATAAAAAGAATCCTCCTTTGATTTCTGATAAGCAAAGAAACTTGAGCAAACCATGTGTCAGTGAGCAATCCAGATTGTCTGGTTGTTGTGCAAGGGCTGTGCAAGAAGATGCTGTGGCAGCAAGCAGCCCTGTGTGGATGCTGAGTGGTGTTTGGGCCTTGTTTGCTGACAGGAGTGCAGATCCCAGGAGATAGCTGGGTGTTGCAACTGCTTGTGGCATAAGAGCTGTTGGTCCACACAAACAACACTCCTACAATGGGTGTTTTGGAGAGATGTGGGCATTTTCAGAGCTGCTACAAGTATTTTGTGTAAATGGCTTTAGAGGAGCAGAGCTGCTGTCTCCTGCTGGGGGCTGAATGTGTTTGCAGAGCATCCAGGCCAGGGCAGGCTGGGCTGGACTGGGGCTCAGGGCAAGAGAAGCAGTAATTTAGTCCTGATGGAGTTGGAGTTGGTGCTACAAGCTGAGCTTGACTCATCAGGCACCAAGTACACTGGAGATCAGAGAAGCCTCATGAGATAGGTGCTCTGTAATTAATATTCCTCCAAATCTCTCCTGCTATCAAGGCAGATGGTGCCCTGGAAGTGCCTTTACCAGACTGCCACCCCAGGCATGTGCTCTGCCCCCTCTGCTGAGCACCCCTGGCCTCTGATTCATGGGCAGAACTGGGCCCTTGGTGCCTGTCACCTGCAGCTGACCTGCTGTTTGTGCACAGAGAGGAGCAAGGGACACCCAGGGACTCCTCCCTTCCTACTGAAACAAGTCCAACGTGGCTTTCTGCCACCACCTTCCACGTGAGCTGGTGCCAGCCCTGTCTCCCCAGCCTTCAGGGTCACAAAGGAACTCCTTGGAGGAACAAGAGCAGTGGTGAGCTGCAGGTGTTTGCTTGGCACCACCCTACATAAAACCCAGACATGAATTCTGCCCTTGCCTTCTGCTGTAGGGATGTATCAGCTGCCTTTTCAGTGTCAAATATTTAAGGGCAATCCTTGCTGTTCTCCCCTGTTTTGGCCAAGACTGAGCTCAATCACAAGTAAGAAAAAGCCCATTTGAAAAAAAAAAAAGACAATTTTGGGCTGAATCTGGAGTTTGACGTATAAGGTTGACATATTCATCCTTTTATTTATAGTGTGCATCCTTTGAGCAGCAGGAGAATTGAAGTTGAACAGAGTCCCTGTAGGTTTTGGGCTCCAGTGCAGAGGAAGAAGACAATTTCTGGCCTGTAGGAGTTGGTTGCATGGCTGGTTTAACATCCTTCTCTAACCTGCAGAGCAAATGTATTTCCTTTGGCTCCTGAACAACCCAAACACTTGGAGAGCTCCAGCTGTGCTGCACACAGTGCCTTCATCTGCATTTGTGTCAGAGCCCTGTCAGAGCCACAGCCAGTGGCTCCTCCAGCACAGTCTCATCCCCACCTGTTGGAGCAGGCAGGCAAATCCCCCTGGGTGCTCAGGGCCCTGACTCTGCACATCCCTGCAGCTCCACAGCCCTGACTCAGCCTGCTCAAATTCCTCTTGGATACACCTGTAGAGGGGTTGAGGCAGGACTGGGATGCTGTCCAGGTCTCCTAAAGTCCCCAGAGCCACTGCTGCTGTGTTGGTACTTGGTATCCAGCTCTGGAGCCCCTCTGAAGCTGAGGTTTGGCAGCTGCTGTGCCCAGCAGCTCCTGCTCTGGACAAGGGTTGAGCTGGGCTGGGAAGGAGCTGCTTGGTAAATAAGGAGCTCCCATCCTGCCTGGAATGGGAGGCTGGTGCTGGCCAGTGGTTCCTCCCAGGCCCACTGGGAACACCTCCAACCATCCTGTGGTGAGCACTGATCCTCTGCTCTTTTCTTTCCTCCTAAACAAAGCCATGTGTCACCACTTTCTCTGCACTTTTTGTTTTCCTGAGCTGGAATATGGGCACCAAACCCATGTGCCACCACTCCCTCTGCACTTTTTGTTTTCCTGAGCATGCTGGAATATGGGCACCAAAGGCACGAGGCCTTTGGAGCAGAGATCAGCACTCTGGGCTCCCTGCCTTGGATGAAAGCAAAACGAAGAGTGGAGTGTGTCCAGTGATGCTCCAAGCTGGGTTTGTGTGCTGCTTTCCAAGACAAACAGCAGCCTGCCTCCTGCTAGCCCTCCTCCCTCCAGATTCCCAGAGCATGACTCGGAGAGGGGCAGCAGATACCAAAGGAAAGTGCCAAATCCATTATTTGACTCTGTCAGCTCAGTAAGGCAGTCTGATGTTGGTAGGAGGTTGTGTTTTCATAGAGAAAACCTATGTTTTCACAGAGAAAGCCTTGAAGAAAATAAAACAAAACAAAACCAACTCCCCCCTCCCATCCCGGGGCCTCCTGTCCCGGGTTTCAGGTTGGGGCCAAGGCTGCTGACTCATGGAATGTGCAGGTGCTGGAGCCTTCCCATGGGGAGCACCACCTCCCCACCTGCCCTCTGGGACAGTTTTTCAGCTTTTTTTTTAAGCTTTCACCCTGATTTTCACAGCAGACCAGACCCTGGATCACTTTACTCTTCTGGGTGCAGGTCCATCCGTTTGCTTTGCATCGGCCACGGGCGTCTGCTCCAGCACAAGATTTGGCCCTGTGCCTCTCTCCTTTCCTTTTTCTCTACCACAGGAAGCAGCATTTATAAAATCCCTGATGATCCTGTCAGCTTTTATACATTTCCTGCCTCGCTTTTTAACTGAAAGAGGAAAACACAGCACTTTTGACCTGAGTTGCTTTGGATTTGTGTTTGCTCTGTGTCTGCTTTGCCTCTGCCATCCCTGATGCCAGGCTGGCTGTGTCTGCTCCCATGTCCTCATCAAAATCCTGGCAACTTCAGCATTTCCATAACAGCCCTTCTTCCCCCTTCTGATTTGGGGGGAGTCTGAGTGAGGAAATTGCTTTACCTTTAGGAGTCATAGAGAAAACCTGGAAAATCTGCATTTTTTCACTCTACAGACTAAGAACAAGCAGGCAAATAAATAGAATTTATGTTCTGTTACTGAAGATGAAAGACTCTTCATTTTTAAGCTAAAAGAGATTGGGGTTTTTGTAAATGTCTTATTTGAGACCACAGGGCTGACCACCCAATGCTGAATCACCACTTTGCAGGAGACTCTCTGGTTTGACACATGCATTCTTGAGGTCATAAATAGATTTACTGGAGGATGCAAAAGTCCTGAGAGCTCTAACCACACACCTGACAGTAGTTTTGAGCCCTACATTAGTGAGCTCTCTATTTTCTGTGGTGCAGTTTACAAAGAGCAACCCAACCTCTGTTTTCCCCTGCCAACAGCCAAGGATTTCAGGGGTTTTCAGAGCCCTCACCCACAAGGTAAATGGAGCTATAGCTGTGCAAAACTCCTCAAAGCCAAGGGTTGTGGAGGTTTGCCATTCCTGATGGGTGCTGCTGTTCATTCATTCATGCCCATCCAAGGGACCACGTCCCAGCAGTGCTCAGGGGGTTGATTCCTGGGGCACCTTGCAGGGCATGGGGCAGGACAGGGCTTTTCTCCTCAGGGTCTATAAAAGCTGCAAATTTTGGGCCACTTTATGACTAAAGAAGGGGAAGACTGGCTCTTGTATCCTCGTTACCTTGAACCTTCCCAATGTTATTTCCTGAACGGGTGGAAAACTTAAAACCCCAGACCAGACATTAACTGCTGAGTTGAAAGGTATGTTATTCCATTCCCTTTCTTTGCTGCCTTGTTTTTTCCTTCAGAAGTTCTCTTGGAATACCATTCCTACCCATAACTTCGTGAAAGATGGGGGCCAAGTGCCTGGAAACTGTATCAGGCCAGCTTCTAAACTGACTTGCACATGGCTTTGGAAATAAAAGTAATTCCTGTAGTCATTGGAGCTTAACCAGACTGAAAACTAGACTAAGTAAGCAGAAAAATCCTGTCCTGACTGCTATAAAAAGGCTTTACTCTATAGCAGTTATGAAATGGCAATGCTATAACCAGGTGTCTCGAGCAAGGAATAAAGTGGTTGAAGTGGTGCATAAAAAATTTCAAGCTTGCTTTCTTCATCTAAAATAGGGAGCAAACAGCCAAGGACATCACTGGTTAGACAGGCTGTTAAACCAGCTCTGGGGGGAGCTGGGTGCAGTTTTGCAAGGAGAAGAAATCAGGAGGACCAGCTGTGAGCTGGACAGTTTGCAGCTGAGATGAGGTAATATGGTCAAATATGTGCCTCTGCAAGTGAGGTTAGTTATTTACTCCCTTCAAAGACTTGCCTGTGTCTATGCAGTCTGGAAGTTATTTTTACAGCCAATATCAGCCTGGCCTTGTTCTGTTGCTGTTGGTACTGCTGAAGCAGCAGAGGAGCAGCCAGATCTGCAGCCCAGCTCGGGGATGCTTTGATCAGGGTCTGTAGGGTCCCCAGTGACCCCTGAGTGCAGATTATCCTTATCAGGCACTTGAGCTGAGGTCACATGAAGTCACTCAGAAGGCAGCTGGACTGATCCTGCCCTGTTTGGCTCTATCAGTGGCCAAGAATGGGGAGATCTGGGGAGCTGTGCTGAGGTTACCAGGGAAGGGACTCCCCAGTGTGCCCTGTGCTGGGTGGGGTATCCCACAGCTGCCTGCAGTCTCCTGGGACCATGCCAGGTGTGCACAGTCTGCTCTTTCTGCTGGTGTCCTCAGGTGCAGATTTTTGTCTTCAGGCCCGAGTGCAAGAACACCTTGATGTTTGTCCAGCCTGCTCAGCTCCCCTGACCCAGCTCTTGGGTGCCTGGAGCCCCAAGAGTGCCCCAGCACAGGGAGCTGAGGAGCTCCAGGGCTTGCTGTGGTGTGAGCTGGAACTGGGGATGGCCCTGTCCAGACCACAGAGGGCAGTGGCGCCTGACTTCTTTAAAACCAGCACCACTCCATGGCACAGCACAGAGCCCTGAGACCCCAAACCTTGGTTGTGGCCCCCAGTGTGCTGGTGGGAGGCAGGCTGTGGGTGAGCTGAGGCCAGTGAAGTTACCTGATCTCTGCTGTAGTCCCCACTCCTGGGGACCAGGCATGAAATCACTTCCAGTGCTGCCCAGGAAGGGGTGTGACACCCAGGAGTGATGGGGAAAGCACCAGGGCTGTGTTTTTGTGGTGGTTAACAGCTCTGGTGCCACGGGCTGTGCCGTTCCCCATGTCCTGGTCTGGCTGTGTCACCCCTTTGAAGGAGTTTCACCACTCTTGTTGGAGCTGGGTCCTGCCATCCATCGTGCCTGCTCCAGAAAAAAGGGTGTAAAAGTGCAGGAGATGGGCCTGCCTCCACCCCCAGTGAAGGGCCAGAGCCAAGATAATGTTGTGGTCATTATGCCCAACCTCTGTGCCAAGTGGAGATCAGCTAATCTGAGTCTGAGCTTGGGTTTACACTATGGGAAGTGAAAGATGGAAAAGATTGTTCTCCTGTTGTGCTCTCTGGTGTTGGGAAATGTGCTCAGTGCCCTGTAAGGAGCCTTTCAGCAAACTTCAGACTTGGGTGAGATGAAAGGAGACTTCCGAGAAGTCTGGCCAAAAAGGGGAGGAGGGAAAATAAAAAAAGACAAAAAGGAAAATTTGCTTTGAGGTTCTGCTTTGAGAGACTTGGGGTTTGTGACATTTAAATTAAGGGAGGAGCCAGGGAAATAAAAGACATCACCAGGAAATTTTGATGCAAGGCGATTTCTTAACACACACAGATCACTCCTGACTTTGGGAGATTTACCCACACTGAGCTTAGAGGCTGGAATTGGCAAAAACATCTGAGTGCTTAGGTTTCCTACAGTGGGTTTGGTTTGCAACCCCCAATCTTACACAACCCAGCCTCTGCTGAGCTTTCCATCACATGCTCCCCTCCTCCTGCTGTGCCTGATGCTTGTGTTACTCAACTTTGAGACCTCAAGAGCATAGGGATCTATAATTCAATCCCACTTCCAGTTTTTCCTGGGTTCTCCAGGAGTTTTTCCTTCAAGGACTCCTTGCATGGGAGTCTCAGACAGGTTGCTGCTGGTTTTGGCCCTGCTGGCTGCTGTGTCCCCTGCCAGCCCTGCCCCTTGGCATTCAGTTTGGGGCTGCCTGGAAAGCAGTGGGAAAACAGCAAAAGAACATGTTGGAGCTTTATTTTTCTTTCTTGTTTTGACAACCTCTGGCAAGAATCTAGATGAAAACAGAGGGGCTGCAGGAATGATTGAGGAGAGATTTTTCTGGGTGGTGGGGTTTTTTTAAGTTAGGATTTGCCAGGAAAGCCACCCACCTGTTCAGACAAGGCCTCAATTGTGGTAGATGGTGGTGAACAACCGAGTGCCTGTGTTTCCCTCCAAGAGCCACAATTCCTGGGTTATTTTTAGCAGGTTTGTGCACCTCTGTTTATTTGCTCTCCCTGGTGCACATTCCTCAGTCCCTGTGACTTCCTCCATAACGTGGCCAGCGCTGGAGGCAGAGGAGCTTTCTGTGAGCAAATGCACTTCTAATGGGAAAGGATGCACTGAGTTTTATCCCAGCACTCATTTAATATTAATCACAATTGTGGGCTTTACCTCTGGGGGCCCCTGAGTCCTGTCCTTTCCAGGACAAATGCCCTGCTGCCTCTCCTGTGCCACTCTGGATGTTTTTTTTGAGCTTATAGAAATGGAATCTTCATCTGTTTTTCATTTCTTTGGATGCTGCTGGGCTACCAGCCTGTTTTGTCCTTAATGGCAAGTTGCTGCTCCACAGTCTTTCAAGTGGAGGGAGGTGTTTAATCTGCTGCGGGTTTTTTTCTGTGCTCATAAAATAAGGGAGGCAGAAACTGATGTCTTGGGGGTGGAGGGAAGGGATTTATCAGTGGAGAAATTCCCACTGACCTGGAGGAATCTCATTAGATGTGGATGAGTCCTTAAGTGGTAAAAAGAACCAGTCAGCTGCCTGAAACCAAATGCTCGTGGCCTTGAGCGATGCTGTCGGAGCAGTCGGTGTGGTCCCCTCAGCACAGCCCCCAGAGCCTCGTTGATGCTGCTGTGCATCTTCCAGAGTGCCAGGGAAACAGGAAAGGAATGTCTCACCCTTGTGCTGGAAGGAGCTGAGCAGGGATTGCTGCCTGTCTGCCCTGGGGGACACGCCAGGCTCCCAAGGCCACCCTGGTCCCACAGCGGTGGCTTGGCCTCTGTGAGCTCCAGGGTTGTGCAGGGAAGTCCTCTCAAAGTGCAGACTTTCAGTGCAGGAGTATTGAATTCCCTCAGTTTCCTTCCTTTTACTGCTGTTACTCTTGCCTTGCTCCTTGGCTGAGTTCCTACTCTTCTTCTTTGTGCTTGAGACATCATTGCTCACTTGCACAGGTAGGAAATCTCTTGGACAACTCTGTTTCCTCTCCTCTATCTTCCCTCAGGGTTAACCCTTGATTTGATACTCTTTCAGTGTGAGCTGAACTCCTTAGATCAAGATCTTTGGCTGCTGCAGTGTGGTCACTTGGGAAGGTTTAGGAGTTTGAGGATCAGTTTGAAATATTCAGGCTCATGAACGACAGCAAAAGGGCTTCAGCTCTTCCCTGTCTGCACCAGAGCCAGCTCCACTCAGTTACAGGACACAGCCCCTGGGCTGGGTCAGGCATGACCCTGAACCAAACCCAGTGTGATTTTTCTGAGGAATTCCCTTGCTGGCCTTGGGAGACCTGTGACAATCCTGCTGTTGCCAGAGCCACCCCTCAGATGTGTCCATTGGCCTCCCTGCAGCTGATGCTGGCTGAGGCAAAGGAGGATCCTGGAAACCAGTGGTCTGGGCACCTCTGTGGAACATTCACCTCTGTCACTCTGCACACTTCTGCCTCAACACCCTCAGGTGAAAGTTCCCATCTCATTTGCTGCTGTGCCCTCCAGCTGTCCCCGTGCCTGGCAGTTGGGTTAGAGCTGTGTAAAAAGGGAATTTTTTACACATTAATTTTGTGATGGACAGACCCCAAAGCTCTTTGGGATGTAGTTAGGATGCAGACTGGCTGCCCAGGCCCAGCTTTGTTTGCAGGAAGGTTTTGTAGGACCACAGGGATGTTTTTAGTGGAAATGCAGCACAGTTACACTGGCTGCACACACATCTTGTCAGAGGGAACACATGGGGAAGAGAGCCATGTCCTGCTAGAGCACCTCACTTGTTTCTTGTCCTCCTCCCAAGGCAAAAGCACCTTTTTCTGGGCTGACTGAGCCCTCAGCAGACTTTGCATGTGGTTGGGGACACCTGCTTGTGCTGCAGTTGGAAACTTCTCTGTTTCCAGAGAGAAGTGATGACCTCTCCCATCCCTCCCCACTCTCAGGTGGTGATTACTCAGTGATTCAAGGCACAGGCTCAGGATCTAAACATGAAATGATGACAGTGATGCTGGTGGTGCTGGGATTAGCTGTGTCTCTCCCCCCCAGCCACTCCTTGCAGCAGTGGGGCCAGAAACAAACGGGGCAAATTCCCCATCCTGCTTTAATGTGGCCTGGCCATGAAACTGCACACTCCAACCAGAGAGCTGCACATTAAACAAACAGGGGGACTCCTCATTGTAGTGAAAGCATAACCATTAATAACTTTGTTTATAATGTGCTTATTTGCTGATTTGGAGGTCAAGCATGTTTGACATTCCCACTGCTGGAAGGGGGCTGGCTTAGCAAGGACCTCTGCTTTACATCAGACACTTCTTTTATTTTTGCAAACCACATCTACATGTTCCTGAGAAATGTTTATGGTGTGGAGGTCGCTGACATAGTTCTAAACATCTGCTCAGCTCAGAAAGGGAGAAATTGTAATTGTTTTTGCTAAGTGCCAGTTTCTTTCAGGCTCAGTGATTCATGTGTCCCTCTCCTGCTTACTTCCAACATGCAAACAGTGATCACTCCAGAGCCAGAGAAAGCAAACAGCTCAGCACCTGCCACTTCCACACTGTCCTGTGGCCTCTGAGAAGGCTCTTGAAATTACATTTTCATGGCCTCTGAGAAGGCTTTTGAAATTACATTTTCATGTGTGTGAGGTGCCAGGTCTTGATGTGCAGGGCAAGGAGGTTTTGCCTTCAGCCTCCAGTGCCAGCCAAGCAAGGAAGGTCTGGACACACACTGCTGAACTCCACCCCTGCCCTGGAAAGAGCAGCTGGGAGGTCACCTGGCAGGTGCTGTTTTTGCTGGCTGTTGGTCCTGTGGAGGCCTTCCCCTGCTTTAACACGAACAGAGACACCTTTTGATAGCTGAGCATGGTTATCAAAGAGCCCTGGTGTGTGCCCGTGGTTTGGCTGCCAGCTCATTTCTGTGTGATGATGCTGAGGTGTCTGCACTGCTTTCCTGGCTCAGAAGGGCTGGGGGCCAATGGGAAGACAAGGTGATGGTTCAAACATCAATTTCTTACGTTGCCCCAGAAGCCAAGAGCAGGAATAGCTCCTGAAAACTGTGCCTGACTTAAATGTGTTGGAAAGACACTCTGATTTTTGTGTGCTGTGCCCTACATCCTTCTCAGTCAGCTGAAAGGGGCTGTGGATGGTTCAGAGCCTGAAATGGACGTGGAGTTTGATGTGATGATGTCTCTGGAAAATGGCTGATGACATGATTTACAGAAGTAGTCTCTATTTTTTGAAAGCACCATCAGACAAACAAGGCAAGGGAAGTGGATGCATTATCAAATCCATGAAACAAACTGGGCTGCTTTACAAATGTGAAAAAGACACCCAAGGGCTGCCAAAATGCATTTTGGTGAGGAAAACAAGATGACAAACTGCTTTTGCTGTAGAGAGAAGAGGCCAGGATTGAGAACTGTGCATCTACAACCTCTAGAGAGGAGCACAGAGAAATCTGGGTCTCAACATTTCTATAATGAGCAAGAGCAGAGCCAAACATAAGTGTGGGGTGCTCTGTGCTTTGGAAATCTGTCCCTCTTGTGGGTCCTACACTCAGAAATCCCAGCTGTGGAGTTGGCCATTTGTAAAATCTTCGTGCAGGTGGGTGTGGAGCTGTGTGCCAGCTCTTACCTGTGATCTGCCTGGGCAGGGAGAGAAGCTTTGTCTGCCTCCCCTGCATGGTCAGGATTCTTCCTTTCACCCAGGGGCTGATTTTCCAAACACAGGAGGTGACTCTGCCTCGAAGGACTTGCACCCCTGCCTTGCTGATCCCAGCCAGGGTGTGATCACAAAAGACTTGTTCCTCTACAAAACTTAACTAAAAATAGGAAATGATGTAGACAGTCATGGCGTATTTTCAAGTTCTAAACAATATTTTAATTTTATTTTAATCCTAGTTCCCCAAGGAGGAAAGGATGGGGTGCTCCTATGGGGCTGTGTGTATGTGTGTTTGCATGTGTTTGTTTTTCCATCCACACTCACTCCTACACGCTGCTTTTTGAACCCCTGGACAAATTTCAGCAAAACAAATGGACATTTTGATAGTGTTCTTGGAGTTCACAAATCTCTAAAATTGTGTGAAACATGCAGCTCAAAAGATACAAAGCATTTCTATTAATAGGCACAGTGAGGGGATTGACATCCAAGCTCAACCCTCAGTAGAGTGCAGAGAATCCACACAGGGGGATGCTATAAAAGCTCCAACCACAGGAGGAGTTTCAATCACAGCACATCCTTTATTGTGCACCAGAGAATCCAACCACAATGCAGAAATCCCCAGGAAACTACCCTGTGTTATTTCTGCTGCTTATAGAAAAACTCATCTGCTCTGTTTGTTTATTTGTGTGTTGGGTGTTTTTTAAATTTTATGGAGAAGCCGCAGGGCATGACATTTTAAATTAAGATTAGATTGCTATAGGAAATGGTGAGAAAGGTCACAGAAATATCCCTCTCTTGGCAAGGAAAGGCCTTTAAAACCACGTCCAGGCTCTGCTCTGCTGAGCAGGGTGTTGAAGATGTGCTCAATGGAGGCGTGGGAACGGGGAGCAGTGCTCTGGGCAGCTTCTCAGGAGGTAATGGGAATCTCTGGGAGGTTCATGTGGCCTGGCAGCACCGTGCTGTGCTCACTTGCTGTGCTCCTGACCATGCTGCTGCTCCTTCCCCTGGGGGAGCAATGTTTGGGCAAAGAGAGGCACAGGGTCCAAGGAGGCACCAGCCTTCCACATGACAGCAGTATGGGAGTCATCTCCCCAGCCCACAGCTGTCTACAAGGTCTCCAAGGCTAAGTTATTTTCTTTGTAAGCAGAATAAATAGGCAAAAATAGAGTAACTCCACCCCTGGAGGTGTTTCATCCTAAGACAGGTGGGGGCCCATCCTCTGGAGTGACTGCTTGTCCTTTTGGACTTCACCAGTGCTCAGGGGGACTGGTTTAGATTTGGTCACCTCCCTTGTAGAAACCCTGCTGAAGGCAGATGAACCCCACTCAAGCTGTCCTAGTCCACAGTGGTGGCTTCCAAAAAGAGGTGTTTTAGTGCAGGGCTTTAGCCCAGCTCTACCAACAAGCTCAGCCTGAGCCTGAGATCAAGATGATGAGCAGGTATTGCCCCCAGCCAGGTGCTCTGGGATCTCCACACTGCTCTGAAGCATCTGACAGGGCAGGGTGCTGCTAATGGACCTAAAATCTGAGCTGTCTCTGAAAATAAAGTGCAAACAACTTTGGAGATCACGAATAGGGCAAGCAGCTGGTTATGGGGGTGTGCTCTGAGGAGGTTTGTGTCCTTCTGCTCACTAAGGGACACTCACAGGTGTGCTCAATGCTGCTATGAGCAGTTTAGCACTCTTCATACTGGCAGCAAAGGACAGACATGTGAGACCATGAAATTCTACCTGGTAATGGCTTTTCTGGTTCTGATGACAATTAACAATGATAATTTTCTTTTTTTTTTCTTTCTTTGCTCTCTGCTGATATTCTCAACACGATGGGGAGCAGTTGCTCTGCTGCCAGCTGCTTCTTTCAAAGAGTTTCTGCTTGGAATTACAACACTTTCCTGGTGATTATATTAGGAGAACATGGCAGCCTCTAGTTGTCCTTTTGCCATTTCAATCTGTACCTGCATTTCCAAGTGTGGAGCTGTGTATCCATAAGCAAACTCACTCTTTTATGTATCCTCAGTCTGTTTTCACTGTTTCCATTATTTCTTCAGTCTGTAAAACTTATGAAACTCGAAGGAAGAAGCCAGCAATGTGGCCAGTTCCAGGCAGAGATGCATTTTCTACGTGGGGATTGGGGTGTTGGAAAGACTGACACTTGTTTTTGTCATAAAAATTGTTTTTGTTAACTCCAGTCTGGCTTAGTAATACCTCCACAAGATCCTTAGCAGTTCCAAATACCCTTTTGCTATGCTCTCTGCAATTGTTTATTTTATGGTGTCAACTACTTTGTATTGTTAGGACATCGTTGCAGGCCAATATTTTACTTGGCAAAACCCTTTGAGTCACAAGCTCAGTCCCTCAGAATTTCCTAGTGTGAGTATCAGTGAAACCAAAGTGTGCTCTGACATCTGTGAAGGGCTCATGGGTAAAGAGAGGGGGATTAGCAAAGAGGTGACCTCAGCCACTTTGGGGTGTAATTGAACCATCTCAACTTCAAGTGCTGCAAGATGCTGTTTTTGACTCCTCTCCAGTGCTGAAGCACTCCACTCTCTGCTTTATGGGAGGCTGGAGACTGAATCCAGTTGGAAATCTGAAAAGAAAAGTTCTCCCTCCTTGGGTTGGTCATCCCTGGGGGGTGACTTCACCCCTCTCCCTGTGTGCACATCCCCTAGGGCTCACAAAGGGCCATCGGTCACTTCAGTGGCACAGATGGGTGGAGAGGCAGCTGGTGTTGAGGGCCTTGGTCTGGTGGAGTTTCTTTTATTAAAAAGTACTGAAACTCCCATCTGGAATGAGCTGTGTCAGGTGTCCTGACAGATAGAGCAATGTGTGCTACAAATTTGGAGAGGGGGTTTGCTGAATGCTGAGATGGCTCAGCCTGGCTGTTGTATCACCACGTCCTTGCTCAGAGTTTGGCATTGCAGGAATGATCACTCTCTTCTTACTGAAGCCTTGGCAGGTATCTCATTTTTTGCTGTCAGTCTTGCTTCTGTTTGCTCTGGGTGAGCCCTGCACCCACAGTTTTTCAGAGAAATCACCATGTCCTGGTGAACTGCAGCAGAACCCTCTTGCAGGGAGCTGCAAGGTGGAGTACACAGCAATCCTGGCAGTTCAAACCCTCTTCTTCCCCAACAGGCTACACTCCTCATGGTGCTCCTGCCTGTGGCAAACACAACTGGGCAAATCTCCTCCAGCTTCTCTGTTCCACAAGAGTTTCTTACCCAGTAAATATTTATTTTTCCTGTCTTGCCAAACTGGCTCACCACCAGCACTGACACCTGTGGTGTGACCAGCTGTGGTTCAGGTGTCCCCTGGCTGTAGGAGATCTCACAGACTTAAAGGAACTTGCCCTGTGCTTGGAGGTTTGAGGACTGGAGACCCCAGTTAGACACCAATCAGCAGGGGATGAGCTCTGACTGTAGGAAGGAACCAGCAGAGCTCTCAGCTTGGTCAGTCAGAACCAGGAGAGCTCTCAGTTTGGTCAGTCAGAACCAGGAGAGCTCTCAGTTTGGTCAGTCAGAACCAGGAGAGCTCTCAGCTTGGTCAGTCAGAACCAGGAGAGCTCTCAGCTTGGTCAGTCAGATGCAGATCTAAGCCTGAACCAGCAGAGCTCTCAGTTTGGTCAGTCAGATGCAGATCTAAGCCTGAACCAGCAGAGCTCTCAGTTTGGTCAGTCAGATGCAGATCTAAGCCTGAACCAGCAGAGCTCTCAGCTTGGTCAGTCAGATGCAGATCTAAGCCTGAACCAGGAGAGCTCTCAGCTTGGTCAGTCAGATGCAGATCTAAGCCTGGATTGCTCGAGCAGCACAGAGTGGGTTGTTTCATCCCAGGAGAATTTTGTGGGTTATTTTGGCAGAGCACAATGGAAAAAGCATGGACTGTGGCTGCCTTTGCAACTCTTGGCTGTGTGGATGACAAAGTTTGCCTTCTGCCCTGCCAGGCCTTTTTGCCTTCATTAGCACAAACTTATTTTGGAGCCTTTTTTTTCCAAAATTTTTATTCTTACTTCCTTTCAGTCTCCTCTGGCTGGTCTTTGTCCCTGAAGCCCACGCTGATGGGAGCATCCAGGAGATAAGAAAATAGTGAATTATGTTTTGCATCATCTATGGTTGGAATTTTAGTGCTGCAGGGTCAGTTTTAAATTATCCCTGGAGGGTTGGTTGTGTTTTATAAGCTGGATGGCTTGGCTTGCAGCCTTTTGATTTTTCCAAATAGTATAAATCTATAGACATTTGCCTTTGGCACAAAAAAACCCTCCCCACTTCGAAGTCAGGAATAATTATTTTCCCAGAGCCAAGGTCAGCAGCTGGATCCAAATAATGGGATGGAAAAAGCCATTCTTGTTGCTTTTCACATGATTTTTAAAAAGTAATTTTTAAAAGCAATCTCAGTGCATCAGCATCTGCCCCTTGCTCCCATTGTAGCCCTGACAGAATTCCTTAAGCCAGGTACAGCTCCCAGCATCCTCCAACAGAGCAAGAATTTCCTCTGAAGCTCCACCTGCAGAAACAAACATAGAAAACCACAAAAAATGGTCCACAGCCAACTCTTCCCCTTACCTAATAGTGGCTGCTTCCCTAAGATTTTCCAAATTAGTCTAAAACTCACCATTTCTTTTTTTTTTTTAAAGTTTTATGGTGAACTGGAACCAGTGTAGTCCACATCAACTGAAACCTTTCATTTACATTTCTACTTTTCCAGAAAGAAATACCCTTTGCAAGTAATTTGCACTAAAAAATGCCAATTTTGGGATGGGACCCTGGACAACACTTTCCACCTGGCTCTGCAGGGAGGACTTGGGATGCAGGAGGGAAGTGCCCCACCACTGGCCTGATGAGTGGTTTGGAGGGGAAAAATACATATCTGAGTGGGTGATGATCTGTATTTAGCCTGATTTTCCTTCTTGAAGCTATTGAGTTTATTAAGGGTTATTATTTCAGGCATCCTTTCCCCTGCTACTGAAAGCCCATTAAGATGGA
Organism: Notiomystis cincta; assembly: GCA_013398075.1. Lineage (NCBI taxonomy): Eukaryota > Metazoa > Chordata > Aves > Passeriformes > Notiomystidae > Notiomystis > Notiomystis cincta. The sequence goes on from VZRX01014397.1 coordinate 186,387, forward strand.
AAACAAACCCTTCTTTCTTTGAGCACGTGGATCATTTTGGTCTGGACCAACTCGTGTCAGAGTGACATAACCCAAAAAAAACCAGTAGGAACCATTTGGCTGATGTTCTGCTGCCAGAAATATTGAAGGTTAAAATAATTCTTGGCAGGCTCTCCCTTCCCTGTGGATCCCAGGTGTTGGACATGCAGATTCCAGCTCTGCCTTTGCTGCTTTTGGCCTCTTGTGTGTCTGTGAAGCAATTCATGGCAGAGAAAGCAAAGGGTGAAGAGCTGTGGCTGAGGGGACAGGCTGGGCTGGGGCCAGCACACCTCTCCCTCTCCAGGGCTGTGGTTCTTGGCTCAGGATGGATTTAGCTGTGTCCTGGAGGTGCTTTTGTACCTGGGTTTCAAGGGCTTTTCCTGAAGCAGGAGGCACCTTGGGCTTCTCCACGAGCCAGGCCAGGATGCAGCTCCTTGCTGTGGAAAATGAGGAAAATGGGCAAAACCCAGCTCAACAGTGGGGAGATATGAAAAGGTTCTGCACTGAAAACCACAGGTGATATTCCTTGTCAGTCACAGGGATATCTTTGATCCTGGGGATGTGCTCTTTCTTGCCCTTTGTATTATTTATGGCAGTTCTGAAGGTGTTTGTTATCTTTTCTACACAGTTCATGTGTTTCCCCCTTCAGCTTCCTTAGCACCAGTTCTATTTCCTGGGTAAACATTGCTCATAATCTGCTCTTCCCCTGCTAAAAACTGATCCCTGAGGCTGATGAGGGTGTCAGCCAACACAGCAGGCATGGGTGTCTGAGGTGGTGATGTCCCTGGACACCTCAGTAAAATAACCCAGACATTTAACATGACCTTGAGTAACTCACCACTTCTTTCCTTGTCTCCAAATCTCTTAAATAATAGAAAAAAAGTATTCCTCCCTTCTAAGCTATGTCAAAGGCTGGGTGATCAGCCTAACTATGGATTTTGGAGGAGCAGGCCCATTTCCATGAAGCCCATTTGCAGCAGCTGGGGATGAGCCCCCAGACATCCACTTTACATGTGGGCAGATCCCTCTGTAAAGTACAGACACACTTTCAAAGTGAGTTAAATCTCTTTGTGTAGAGAGCTTTGGTATCAATGGATATATCATCTTCCATTCTAACTCTCAGTAAAACTTTCCATCTTCCAAGGAATCTCTGAAGATTGCCTGATGGAGACTTAAATTCCAGCAAGGTTTTTAGTCCCATTTCACAGAGAGGCAAACCAACATTGGGGTGAAGGCTGACATTTTGGAGAGGTGCCCCTCTAATTCTGAGGGCATTCAGGTTTTATCCCATCCTCCAGTGTGCCAAGGTGCTGTTACCCTGCCACAACACAGGGTCTGATCTTCAGCTCGTGCTGAGAGTGGGAGAGTGATGAGGAGAGGCAGTTTGGGTGATGGATTCCCACGAGCAGCTGCTCTTGGGATTATCATCCACCACGAATTCCCAGCTCACCCAGGGCCACCAGCTCCAGCAGGGCAGGAGGACCAGATTTGGGGTTCTCCTAATTTGTTTTTACACTGGCCATTGCCCTTTGGGCTGTTCACTCTAATTCCTGGTGATGCCTTAGGGTTTAGCTCATATTTTTTAGATCAGCACTGCTTTAGTGTAAAACTCAAACTCCACAGCCTGGCAGCTCCTGTTCTCCCCTTCTATTCACACAAAACAATTTCTCTCCAGGCCTGAAACCCAAGGCCACCTTGCTTTTCACAGTCCCTGAAAATGTAAACTACAGTGAAATAGGGGAGAAAACTAAGGGAATGGGACTGCACTGCCTGAAGCTGTAATTGGANGCTTTAGTGTAAAACTCAAACTCCACAGCCTGGCAGCTCCTGTTCTCCCCTTCTATTCACACAAAACAATTTCTCTCCAGGCCTGAAACCCAAGGCCACCTTGCTTTTCACAGTCCCTGAAAATGTAAACTACAGTGAAATAGGGGAGAAAACTAAGGGAATGGGACTGCACTGCCTGAAGCTGTAATTGGACAATTAATATGCAAATAGACCAAACTTATCTCTGTCCCAAAAATGTGTGCCCATCATCCATCCTGGGTGTGGTGTCTGTGAGACTCCTGCACTGCCCAAGGTGCCTGGGAAGGTCTCTAATAAATCCCTTTATCCCTTTATCCTCTGACTCTGCCCAGCCCTGCTCTGGCTCAGCCTCTGCAGCCACCACTGGCTGGAGCTGAGGAGCCCTTGCCCAAGGCAGCAATGCCGACTGTCTCCCTGCCCCTTTCTCCATCCCTCTGCACCTGGTGTTGTCATTCCTGCCCGGCCTGAGTGGGTGTAACAGCTCCCACTCGTGTTCCACAGGTGCCCTGGGTGAATAAACAGGCTGAGGGCTGGTGTGGTCTGGCTCAGAGAGCCGAGATGAACAAACCTTCCTGCACGGCTGGCGCCGACCCCGCAGGCTCTGTGGCACCACGGGTCACTCCCCACCCAGACACCCACAGAGTTTCACTCTTTCTTTGAGTGCTGTAGCTGAGTTGTGCAGAAAAGGCTCCAGTAAATACTCAGCAAAGGGCAGCTCTCCCTTGCCAGTCCTAAGCCCGGCATTGATGGGTTTATTTAAGAGGCTGAGCAGGATATGTATTTTCCATGTAATAAGAAGGGTGTTGGCCAGGTTTGTTCCCTTCAGGCTGCCCAGGGTGTACCCTCCAAACAAAACAGGGCAAAATCACACCTGGTGTGATCTGTCCCTCATGCATTGGCAATATTTCTTGGGAAAGCAGAAGTTAGTACCAGGTTTCTCTCTCATGGATGATCACTCCTGATCTCCCTGATTTTACCTGACTGACAGAGGTGGAAACAGGAGCAGGTACAGCTCCACAGTGGGCCAGGGCGTCAGGGGAGTTTTGAAGGGAGAGGAATGCAAAACCTCAACCCTGATTAATCCACCTTGGCTTCAGGTGGTGCCTGTGGATTCTGGTGTGTGGGTAAGGAGCATCCCTTCCAGCAGGCAAAGTGCAGCATGGGGGGGAACCGTGGTGGGAGGAGAGGAGCTGGGCTGGGAGACCCAGGCTGCACCAGCAAACCATGGTGGGGGTCCAGACTGTGCAGTGAAGTGACAAAACCCAAAGCTAATTGTGGGAAGAAGGTGCAGATTAATTGAAAGGTACTTTGGCAGAAGAGATTGGCCTGAGAAGGGGGTAAATCAGATGGCTCTCCCCTCAGTTAAAGCCATGGATTAAATACAGGATGTGAGACTTGGTGTACAGAGGAGGCTGCTGGTCAGGTGTGAGGCATCCTGGGGTTACCAGGCAGAAGAAACCTGTTTCAAGCCATGGATGTCAGTCTGTTGTATTCACAGAGATGCCAGGATCCCCTGCATTGAGTTATCAGGAACAAACAGTTCTCTGAGCAGTAGTTTAATAGTGTCAGATATGATATCAGTATCTCTTTGAAACAGAATTTGATTTTCTTTTGAGTGTTTTATCTCCTCTGCTGCCAGTGGTGAAGCTCCCAGGACCAATTTATCTGTCCACTGGCACAAACTTAAGTTTAGATACTGGTAAATCTTCTCTTCTGCTCATAGGACCACCTTTCCCACCCTTACTGAAATAAATTTTCCTATGACAGGAAAGACCCAAGAGCTGTGGAAGAGGCAACCATTGGACTGGAATGACAGGAAGAAATGGTGCCACCCAGAATTAAGTACAACTTTGTTTGGCATTTTGGCCCCATGCAAATGAGAGGTAAAATTTGCATCAGTTTGGGCTTAGCTGAGATAAACCTTAATCCACTACAGATTACAGTAACTCTTTGCTGCTGGTGTTGTGAGTAGTGTGGATATGGGTTTCTAGGCTTCAGGCAAGTCTGATGGTGGCTTGGATCACAGCTGCCTCACCAAAGCCATTGCAAAAGTCCTGTTGACTTCAGTGTGACCAGGTTTGAGCCCTGCAGCAAGCCTGGCCTTTTAGTCAGCCAAGATCAAGTGTGATATTCATTTAATACCTGATGAATCACCTTGCAGGATATAATTTTTTCCCATTGCAGGGAAAGGGGTGTATTTGACAACCCAGTATGATCCCTCCCTCTTTAACTACTAATCCAAGTAAATCTTCTGGCAGCAGACATCTGAAAAACACTGGAAACTGCCATGCCACAAACGTGGTGATGTGCTGTAAAAATAGCTTCGTGCTGAAATGCTATTTTATTACAGCAGTTGCTATAGTTTCTGGATCTGGCAGAGATTCCTTCCCCATAAACCCTGACTTTAAAGGGGGGTGTTTTAAGTCAGCTGTTGTGATTCCCATTAGGCTGAAACTTGGCACCAAGTCCATCTGCACTCATCCCCTGCAGGTCTCGTGAGCTTTCTCAAAGTGTTTGTGTGTGACTTGTGCACAGGAGGAATACCAGCCCAGATTCACTGACTGCCCTAAAAGACTCATTTCTGGGTTCCTGAGAGGCAGGAGCAGCCCTGAGAGCAGCCAAGGCCAGGAGAGGCTCGGCGTAGGCGCAGCCCTGTCAGATGAAATACCACTGTGAAGGTCAACTGCATTATTACCATCTCTCCCTGCTTTATGTATTATACCTCACTCTTTCCAAGGTGACAAAGTAGAAAATGAGAAAACCCACATGTGTTCCTGGATCTCTGCTTCTCTGCACGATTTCCATCTGCCCTGAGCAGAGAGACGTGGACGCTGCAGGGAAAAGCTGAGAGAAAAGGAGGATTTTACCAGCCAAGTCTCAGCTAAGTTTGAGCCCCACAGCAGCAGGAGAGCAGGGGGGTGCAGAGGAATCCCCCACAGACATCCCAGCAATGCCAGGGAGAAGCTCAGAATGAAGCCCTGGTGTATCTTCCACCTCCCATGAACTGAGCAGAGGACCAGTGCTGGCCTCTCTGTAGAAGGCAGATGTTCTCTTGGGGCTTATTCAGCAGGTCCAGAGGCCAAGGTGTGGACAAGACAGCCAAACTGTTTATCTCCTGACAGCAGTTTGCAGTCACTTCTAGTTAGCAAGAGCCAAGCAAGGGTTTGTGGGGTTCTCAGTTAGCATGAAGCAAGCCACCACTAGAAATCTTCCACCTGGAGGCCAGTGTTTCTCATGAAGCTGAAGATATGTCAGTGCACGATGTCAGGTGAACTAAAACCTGGGAGGGAATGATTTGTTTGGGGTCACTGTACAATGGAGCTCAGCAGAAAATGCAGTTATTTGAGTTATGGCCTGCTGCTGTTAGTTTGGGTCCTGAACACGACCTTGCTCATTGCCATACCAAGGGTCAGGGTCTGCACTGCTGTAGAAAGGTGTCAGTGATGGAGGGGGACAGGCACCAGCCCTTGGGGATGTGCATCCACACAGCCCTTGGGAATCCCCAGCTTGGAGAGGCTCAGGTCAGGTCTGCCCTGTCAGAGCTGCAGGGAAAGGAAGGGGCAGGAAGATCTTTAAAAACACCAAATAAATAAAGACTCCTTTCCACCCCCTGGTGCCTCTGATCCCACGTTGTGCCAACGCTCAGGAACCACCACGTGGTACAGGCAGTGCTGTGGGTTCCTATGGCCCCACTGCAGCCAGGTCACTCCTCAGGCTTCCCTCTGAAGTTCAGGCAAGGTCTGGATATTTCTCTTTCCTGCACTTCTCCCCTTTGAAGGGCAAACCCCCTCGTGTTGTGTGAGGGCCAGCTGTGCTCTACACAAACCAGGAGCCCCTCACAGACAGCTGCCAGGTGTGCCAGGCTTGTGCCACGGGGGACCTGTGCTTGGCACGGCAGTCTGGGAAAGCTGCAGCTCTGCTCCAGTCCAGGGCTCGCCCCATGCCAGCTCCACGTCCTTACCAAGGCACAGAGGCTCCACAGGACCCACATTTCTGCAGCATCCCCCAGAGCTCCCTCAGGTGGGACCCACCTGAGCCTGGCGTGACTGTGCAGCCGCTGCCTGGGGGAACAGCTGCTCTCAGGAGCAGGGAGTGCAAGGACAAGTTAGTGAGGGAAATGTGAGATGGCCTATGGAAATCACTCGCCCCTGCAGAGCCCTGAGCAGGCAGGGGACAGGAGGTGCCTTCCTCTCCCTCCTAAGGCAGGGTTTGCTTATGAAAAGCGAACCACATGCCCCGTTCCTTGCCACCAACGCCTTTCCTTGTGGCTTTCTGAGTGCTGCAGTTGCATTTTGCAGACATCTGGATTCAATAACCCCGCTGATACAGCCCATAAAATTAGAAACCGAACACTGTGGAAGGCAGAGGTCAGTGAGTGATTCATCCTGATATAATGTGCTGGGGCTGGAGCGCTCCAGGACTCAGGATGGGGCTCTGCAGGACCCTGGGGTGCAGCGGGGCAGCCCCCTGCCCACGGCTCCCTGCGCTCTCTGAGGAGAGGTGGGAAAGCAGGGGGAGGCACTGGTTGCCTCCAGCATTTCCCTGACCTCAGAGGGAGAGACCTGGCACCTCCTGCCTCCAAGGACCTCTGTGGCTTGCAGAGGAAGTGCTGTGCATCCCGTTATTGGGGGGATAATCAAGGACTTGGAAAAAGCAGGCTCGTTTCCTCTCCACAAACTCCTTGTGTAACTACAGACAAACCCCTGCTTTCCTTCTGGCTATAAACCCAGGACCTGAGCCTGCTGAGAGTCCCATTTTGGGTGGAGAAGCTCCACCTTAGCTTATCCCTGCAGCCTCTAGCTGGTCTCCCCTGTCCTCACAAGGCTCTCCAAGCACCTGAGCCACCATCTCTGAGCTGGAGCTGATGTTTTGTTCTGCAATGCAGCAGCCCCAGGTGTGAGCAGGGACCAAGAGGAGGATGTGGGTGGGGTGCACATGGAGAGGGGTTAAAGCTCATGCTTTAATAGATTTAAACAGGTCATATATTAACATAGAGAGTGGAAGTAGAGAGAAGGGGATGGAAAAGATCAGAGTGCAGAGATCTGATGCTGCACTGCTGCTCAAAAACCCAGAAAGCCCACGGATACCCTCTTGCTGCAGGACCTGTGGGTGTGCTGGATGGTGAGCACTGTGTGCTCACTGCCTGGGATTCACCTCCCGATTTCTGAGCCTCACTGGAACTTGTTCACTTCGGTTCCCTCTGCAGCCAAAAGGGAGAGAAGCTGTCATATTTTCGTGGTGACAGCACACAACCCTCTGTCTCCAGAGAGCAAAGGCACAGCCAGAGGGAGGAGGGATTGTTTTGATCCCGGTGCCTGCGGGCAGTGACTCACACAGGGACGAGGATGATGAGGGATTTCAAAGTCAGGAGGAGAGCCAAAGGCTGAGTCCTGCGGGCAGCCCTCACCTGCAGGGCTGCACAGGCTTTGAGATGGGGTTTGCTACAGCCAGATGTCCCTTGTGACCTGGGATGGGAGGGGGTTATGACCCACAGGTGTGACTGGGCTCTGGTAGGACGTGCAGGACAGGATGGTCAGAGCAAGAGGGTGGTGATGTCACACCAGCTCAGACTGGGGATGTGCACTGGCCAAACTGGGGAGCTGGGCTTGGTACCACTGCTTTGGTTCTCACAGAACTCTGCAGGACCCAGTCTAGGTGAGGGGTTTTTATAATATTGATTTTGTCATAATGGTTCTCTGATTATCACTCCCATCTCTTGACCTCAACACACTGAGACCCCTGGTCCTGTTGGCCTGAAACCATGTTTTCCTGATACTCTGTAACTAAAATGATAATCTCTGGAGCCACTTCCTGGGCAGTTTTTGGGCTAATAATATCTGTGTTTTCCTTTGTATTTATATTTGCAAATACACAAAGAAACTCTCAGCCCCTGGTACTGCAGAGAAGCATCTTACACTTCCAAGAGCTGATGTCTCTAAGGCTTTTCCTCCCCCCAGAGCTCCAGCTGGGGTGAAGCTGTTAATCTCCCAGCCTGAGACACACTCCTTCACACTCCCTGTGCTAAATCCCTCACCTTGCTAGGAGGGAGTTTGCCTAAAACCCACAGGGGTTGGAGCCACCCAGGTGCTCTGGACCAGGGGATTCTGCACCTCAGTCACTCCTCAGGGCTCTCAGGGGAGGAGGCACAAGGCACATTGCCTGGGGGCTGCCTTCCCTGCCCTGTTTTGTGTGGAAATGGAGCCTCGTGGCATTGCAGGAGCACAGGTGGAGCAGCAGCAGCAGGGGAAAATGGGATCCTGCAGGATCCATCCTGGTGTGAAGTCCTGGGCGTGCTCCTCACAACCATTTTCACTGCTGGTGGTGTGAGGGGGATGCTCTGAGGTTAAGGTTTTCTGCAGAAGTGCCATTATCCAGTGCTGGGTAAATGAGTTGCCAAAGGAATGTTTTGCCATGAGGCTCTAGGCTGGACTCAGCACACTGAGCAGGGCCCTGGAGGCAGAGAGGCTCTTTCTGCTTCAGCTGATCGTGGAGTTTAACACTGGGCTGGCAGGTGCTGCACTGGCCCAGACCTCAGCCAGGACAGGGTGAAGTTTGGTGCCTGAAGTGCTGCAGATGTGTGCCCAGAGTGTGCCCAGGAGCTGCCCCGTGGTGCCAGGTCAGCACCCTCAACTTCGAGGGGCAGCTCTCCATCATTCCCCACCCTGTGCAGATCTTGCTCCTTTTAAGGTGACTCTTAATCCCATCTAATTTGGCTGAAGGAAAACTGATATTCCCTGAGGAGGCACAGGCAGGATCAAAGACGAGCAAGATCTTTATTCTGGAAAGCTTGGCTGGATTAGGCTCAGCTTTTATAAATATGTAGATCAAGTACCATGACCTACATTTCACTTCAAGGATATTTTATTAACTTTATTTTTTTGACTTGTCATGGCTTGAGTGTGGCTTGGCTGAATGATTTCAGACTGTTAACAGCCCTGGCCTTGGCATGAGCTCGTGCTATTAAGCAATTTGCAGTGGGTTTCTTTAATTACAAATGCTCTTACTTTTTCACATTGTCACAGTCTGCATGGCAGATACAGACTTCTAAAAACCACGTGCCTCAGCCATGAGGGATTTGTAGGAGCTGTGGCTCAGCTTTGAGTGCAGGCATGGGCCACACAGCCATCAGGACATCTGCAGGCAGAGGACCACGTACACATGAGGAGCACCAAAGAGGAAAGTGGGGTGTGGAGCTCTCAGCAAGAGGATGGAAACCCAGCCCTGCCGAAAACCCACACCCAAGGAGCCCCAAGTGAAGCAGCCACAGTTGTGAGGTGCAGATGAAGAATCCCCGTGTTCCTCTGTCCTCAGCAGAGTTTCTGCCCTGCAGTGACAGCTGTGACTGTTCTGGAACCTGCAGAGCCCTGTGGAGGCTGAGGCACCTTTGCAGGGTGGTGTCTGGGGAGGAAACGCCCAGCCAAGGAGGAAAAACAAATTAACTAAAAGCTCCTGCTGTTTTCCTAATTGTTGCTGTTTCAAAGAGAAACACAAACAAAGAAACCTCGGAGGAGTTCAGGGTGGGACAGGAGCTCGGTTTGCTGTGCTGCAGCCCTGGCTGGTTCCAGTAACGTCGTGCTCTCAGCACTGGGGCTGCTGCTGCCTTTGGGGGGAACAGGACCCAGTGGGGCTGTTGGGAGAGGCAAGCACTGAAACAGAGAGCTGTGCTGGGGTTATCCAGCCTGGAGAAGAGAAGGCTCCACAGAGACCTAAGGTGCTAAAGGAGCTCCAGGAGAGCTGGGGAAGGGCTTTGGACAAGGCTTGGACTGACAGGACAAAGGGGGATGACTTCAAACTGACAGAGGGCAGAATTAGATGGGATAACGGGAAGAAATTCTTCTCTGTGAAGGTGCTGAGGCCGTGGCACAGAGCAGCTGTGGCTGCCCCTGGATCCCTGGAAGGGTCCCAGGCCAGGCTGGATGGGGCTTGGAGCAACCTGGGCTAGTGGAAGGTGTCCCTGCCTGTGGCAGGGGGTTGGAAGAAGATGTTTTTAAGGTGCCTTCCAACCCAAACCGTTCTGTGATGCTGTGCCATGCAGGCACCCTGTGGCTGAGCCCAAGGCTCAGGGCACAGGGCACTCTGCTTTCATGCCCTGGTCCACTCCATGGAGCAGCCTCCTCAGCAGGAGCTCCTTTATCCTGCTCTGGCTCTGCCTGCCCAAGCCACACGTGCTCTGAAGTAGTTGCAACTCCGACCTGAATAAATAAAAAGTTCTTCCAACTCCCCCCCATCCCTCCCTCGCCTCACCCCCAGCTCTGAAAGAAAAAGGAGAGTTCAGGAGTTTCACACAGCATCCAGTTTCAGGCAAATGTTTTCTGTAAAATTAATTGAAAATGTTCCTCTGTGCTGTTCCCACTCTGTCGAGAGGTCAGGGCTGGGGCGATGCTCCTGAGCACCCCTGCTCTGGGACTCACGGTGCTGAGCAAGGTACTGAGTGATTACAGCAGGAGCTGGCAGCTTTTGTCAGATCCTCATCAACTCCTGGAGCTTTACAGCAACTGCCCAGCCCCAGAGAACAGCCAGGCCAAAGAATTTATGATGCACACGTTCGTCCCAGACTTTTCAGAGGCGAGCACGAAATGGCTCGAGTGCATAGTGTGAGCTGATTGGGATGTGTAGCTCCCTGTGAAAACGTTTTCAGCAAAGCCTCTCTCCCTCATCCCTCTCACCTTTGATGCTCCCCTGGCTCTGCAAGGCCCTGAGAGTGCCGGGGCTGGGAGCCACCCCCAGGCATCCTCCTGGAGGCAGTGGCTGATGTCTGCACATCCCTGAGGGTCCCTGGGCTGTCTGGATGGGCTGGATGTGTCCACAGGCAGCTGGTGGCCCCCCTGCCTGGATGCAGCCCCCTCCCCTGCCTGCCTTGGTGCAGGTTTGGGTACCCACAGGGGCAGTGGCAGGAGCAGAGCTCCATGTGAAGGCTCAGGTTTAGGAGCTGGGCATTGACTTTTGGTGAATTACCTTCATATTCTTAGTTCTCCACTTGCTCACCAGTGTCACAACAAGAGAGCCTGGAAAGACGCCCAAACACACCAGAAAGGAATCTAATTTCTTTTCGAGGGAGTTGCTGCAGAAAAACATTTGAGTTATTTGCTAAGCTCTAATAATGATACTTTACATTTGCATTGCAGCTTCCACCTAAGGGCATCTTGGCACAGCCAGTAATTAAACCTCCGAGTCCTTGTGAGGGAGACAAAGCCCTTTTCTAACATTTGACAGACAGCTAAACTTTGGGCCAGGGTCAGATTAAGTGGCTTGCTCGGAGATGTACATTGAGTGTGCAGCAAATCCAAAATCAAACAAGAGCCTCGCTCAGCCCAAGGAGACATTTGGGATTCTGCTCCCTCTGCTCTGCTCCAGTTGGCTTTTGTAAGCCTCTGTGGTTTGATGGCAGTTCAGAGACATCCCTTCTTGGTATTAAATGCAGGAAGGTCTTTTGTTGGATTTAGGCAACAAGGCGAGCTAATTGCAAATTCAATTTCGGTTTAGAAATGGAAGCTCAGTCTCCATCACCTTAGCAGCCACAGAGTTATCTCTCAGGACTTTGCTCCAGCACTAGATTCATTTTGGGTCTGTTTTCCTTAGAGCTTTATGGTCAGTAATTAATGGTATAATTACACATGGCCATAATGACAGCTCCTGACACGGCAGAGCTCAGGGGCAGGGCAGGGCACCGAGTGTCGTTCATTGTTTGCTCCTGTTTCTTTATTCTGAGGGTGAAAGCAGGCAGCTCTGGCTCTGACAGCCCAGCTCCAGCAGGGGAAGCCCCTCTGCACCCCACAGGAACCCCCCCATCCCTCTGCTGTGCTGGCAAGTGCCCTGCCATTTCTCACTGCCCTCCCTGGCCATCCCCATCCTGAATGGGACAAACTGGGGGAATCCAGCACACCTGGACACCCATCAGGGGCAGAGCTGTGTGAGCTGAGGGAGATTTCTCTGTCCCCTCTGGGCTCTTCCTGGGCTTTCCAAATGTTCCCTCCATGTGCAGTGTCTTGGCCCAGCACAGACCTGGCTGGTGGGTGTTGAGTGCTCTCAGGAGGTTCCTGCAGGTACAGGCAAGCAGGGACATGTGATGGACTCACTCTCAGGGCTCTCCTTCCTGCCAGGAGCTGCACTTGGCCATAGCTGCAGGCACCTGGAGCTGGATCTGCCCTCTGGTCCTCCTGAATGTCCCCATCAGGCAGTGGGCACATCCATGGTGAGGACAGGCCTCTCCACCTTGGTTATTGGGGACAGGCAGAGCCCAGGAACATCTGGTGGAGTTATTTTAGGGTTTACACTTAAACTCTGTGCCCCCAAGTGATGCAGCCCCTGTGTGACCCCCATCTCAGCCCTGCCCTGTACACAGCCAGTACAGCCACCAGTGTCCCCTGAGCCCTGACAGCCATCGGGACACGACGGAGGACTCGGCTGCCCATGGATCTGCCCTTGGCTGCTCTTCCATCCCCATCTACTGGCCAGCCTGGAAAAGAGCTTCCTGGGGAAACTCGTGGCTGCTGAGCCTGTGTCCGGGCATGTCGGGCACAGCAGCTCACTGGGTGATCCTGGAGCCACCCCTGCTTGGCCCCGGTCAGCGTGGTGGGACCAGTGCTGGAATTTTTATGGGGAGAAAGCAGATCACTCTGATTTTTGGTGGGACCTCAGGAGACCCTGTGAAGTCTGTACACAGAGAGGGAAATGCTCTGTGCTCAGCTCTCAAGTTCCCCAGACAATGTTGGATCTCTCACTCTCTCTGGGAGTTTCTTGTCCTCTTTCCTGTGCTGAGTTTTAGAGGAGAAATTAATGGTGGAGGGCCTGGAGTGGGGCAGCATCTCTGCTGTCTGGCTCACTATGAACTCTTCACACCCTTGGTCAACTTCTCTGTTTTCTCTGTATTTTTAAAATAAACCAGAGTATCAAACCCCTCCTGCCTCCCTGAGAGGCTGCTGGGAACATGTGAGAGAGGCTGGTTCAGTCTTGTTTTCTGGGCTCCTGCTTTGTCACGGCTGGAATCAAAGTTGTGCAAGCTGAGGGCAGCAGTGCTGTGAGGGTGTTTTTCTTGTTCCCAGAGGTGGGGATGGCACAGGGATGCCCTGGGCACTGGGCAGGCAGCTGCAGACTGGCAGTGCTGTGGTGGTGGTGTCCCCCTTGCAGGCAGAGAAGTCGAGTCAGGGTGATGAAGGAGGGGCAGCAGCTGCACAGGCGCTTCCTGAGGAGGAATCATCTCAGAGATGTCCTGGGGAACACCAGGACAAACCTGCCACCATTGGGTTCTGCAGGTTCCTGGCTTTGGAGGCTGAACCCCAGCCCTCCCTTGAAGGACTTGGCTCCTCAGGGCACAGCACTGACCTCTGCTTTTAATTGTTTTTTTCAGTTTGGTTGATCTCTCCATCTCAGAACTTAGGGAGAGAAAACTGCTGGCTTTTGCAGACACAGATAGGAAAGGCAGAGAAAACCTGGCAGCTCTGAGGAAAGAAAATCCATGAGTTTCTCCAGCTAGTGCCAACCACCAGATGCCCTGAATGATTCTGAGATCCAGGTGCCACTGACTGCACTTGCAGTGAGGTCAGCTTATCCCATGTTGATTACTGGGAAGCAAGAGCTGTGCTGAGAGGAGCCATCCCAAACCCCAAACTCCAAACCCCAAACCAGCCCCAGCCTTCCCTGTGCTCCAGGACAGAGCCACAGCCCAGGCTGGTTTGTTCAGAGACACATCTGTGCTGTCAGGGCCTGTGTGGCCTCAGGAAACTCCAGTGACTGCACAGCTAGAGCACAACCACTCTGATCTTGGACCCAAGCTCAGCTTTTGGTGTCTCAGAGAAAAAAGGAAAGTGCTCTGAAAGACACAGCCAAGCAGCAGTGGTGCAGGACCTGGGGTGGGCTGTGTGGCTATGGATGCTGGCTGCAAAGCTTCCATGGGTTATCCTAAAAGGATGATGTGCAATTGCAGAGGGGTTGCCAAATATCTACTCTCAGAAAAGTGATCAGAGATGGTTTCAGGTCCTTTGAGGGCCAATTCTCATATTCTGCTCCTGTTCATGGTGCAAATGCTGTGTCACCTACAGTCTGCCCTGCTTCAAGGACACTTTCTTCCATTTCTATGACTGGGTTGCCCTCAACAGGTGGTCAAACAGCCCAAGTCTGCAGTGTCCACACCTGCCTGGCATCAAGCTGGAAAGCTGGAAGCCCTGCTCTGCTACCACAGCCAGTGGTTTTTTCCCAAGCTCCCTCAGATTGGCTTGAAGCAGGTGCTGAAGGCTTAATGACAGGTGTCACCTAATACAACATCCAAGTGTTTTCAGGACTATTTAGGCACTGGAGAAATCACCTTAATCAGAGCCATCTGTAGAGACCTGTGATGTGGGACTTGGATGGCAGAGAAAGCTGTGGCTACTAATTTGCTCCCAGAGAAAGTTGGCTGTGGCAGTGTGGGGCTGTGGCTGCATTTTTAGGGAGTATTTATGGGTAGGGCAGTTATGGAAGTGTCTGGATTAGTCTGTGCAGAGACCAGTGACCCTCCTGGAGGCCTGAGGAAGGTGCTTCCATCTGCTGAGCAGGGAGACCCTCGGGGTCTCAGCGAGAGGGACTGGACCTTGGGGGACCACTGCTGCAGGAGGTCAGACCTGAATAACTCCTCTGTCTCTCTCTGGTCATTCACCTTGCTGGGAGCAGGGATGGGCCAGAGCTCAGAGCTTTCAGAAATGCCTTTCCCCTTTCCAGGAGTGTGCCAATGTCCTCACACTCCTGCAGAGTAGCTGCCAAAAATGTGTTGGGCCCTGCCTGCTGCCCCAGAAGGATGGGGGAGCCCTGCAAACCAGCCTGGGGGTGAGGGTGTGTTTGAATGAGCTCCAGCAGTGGTGGGGAATCACCACGGGGGCTGTGGTGATCCCAGGGCACAGGCTGGCTCTCTGTGCCTTGATCTGTAAATGCACCCTGAGACTGCCAGTCCTGTAGCAGAGCCTATCTTCACAATGATCTGTGATCCCCGCTGATGTGGGACGTTTAATCTGTGTCTCCTGACTTCTTGTCAGATTAATTACCATCAGCACAAGTGTTTTCTGCTGTTTTCAGGGGAATCCAGTCATGGGAAAGTGAAGGAACAGCTCTGCTCATTTCAGAGGGCTGGAAGGAGGAGGGACGGGGCTTCTGCAGGTCCCGGCAGCCCTGGGTGGACTTGGTGACCTCAGAGGTCTTTTCTGACCCTCTGATCCCGTGGCTTTGCAGGCGATGCCAGCAGGACCGTGTGTCTCTTGCAAACACGGATCCTCCTCTGCAGGACTCTCTCCCTGCCCGTGCGAGCGGCCGGAGCCGCGACCCCTCCTGCCCTGGCCAGGAGCGATGGGCGAGCGTGGGAGGAGAGGGGAAAGGGAATGGGAATGGGAAAAAGTGTTTGGGCTCCTGGAGAACGGCACGAGGCTCTTCCCCCTGCAATCTGTGGGCAGCGATAATTCTGGCAGCTGCTCCAGCCACTGCGTGGGCTGTTTTCGTGTGTGCGCGACTCTTCCCGGGTTCTCAGGCTGCGGCCCCCTCTGCAAGCGAGCTGAGGGGTGGAAACCTAATCCCGTGTGTGGGCGGAGAGCCCATCCCCGAACGCTTTTGGAATGGCCGCTGCCCGTTTTTTTTCCCTCAGTAAATCCAAAGGGATGCTGAGCAGTGGGGGATGCCGGGCGGAGGATGTCCCGCTCCTGGTACCCATCAGGGATCCGGGCTGTGCAAGGGAGCAGAGAAAACAGGCGATGCTGAGGCTGTGCAGGGCAGCGAGCTGAGCTCCCGCTTCTCCCAGCTCTCCTTGTCAGAAACCCGACGTGCTCTGACCCAGCAGCAGCTCCTTGTCACTGTTGTCACCGGGCTGAGGCACACCACGCCCTGGCAAATGGCACTTTCTCTGCTGTGTGTTGTGAGAGTGGCCTGAAAATGTGCTGGGCTTCACCAGCTCCTCCTCCTCCTCCTCACTGGCGGCAGCCAGGGATGTGGTGCCTCCAGCCGGCAGCATCACCTGGGAAAGGAAAGCCCCTTCCTGGGCTCCTCCCTGTGGGGTCCTGGGGTGTGTTCGTCATCCTGCTGCTTGTTCCTGCCTGGCTGGGAGGGTGTGTAGGAGAGGATAAACTGCAGCTCACGAAAGGCAAACCTAAATTCACTCTTTTCTTCGGGGAGTGTCTCCCTTGAACAAATCCATGAAGATGCTGGGGAGGGGAGCAGCTCGCTCTGCATGGAGTGCAGGAAATGCCTGGGTGGGAAGCTCTTGAGTTCAGCAGTGTGGTTGGAGCCACTTTGTTCTTTTCCAAAAATCAGACAAAATCTAAGATATTTTCCCAGAAAACCCTCTGTGTCTTCCCCCTTCTCCCTGACAGAGGCTGCAGAGCAGAAATGACTTTGGAACTCCTTTGGCTTTTCCCATGGAGCCCTTGGCTTGTTAAAATATTTGACATCAGGGTTCTTTATTACCTGCAATAAAAAGCCTCTGCTAATCTTTAACATGCAGCGTGTCAGAGAAAAGGATTGCATTAAAAACCTGTTTATGGGAGTGTTACTAAAACTTGTAAAAAGGAGTAAAAGTGAATGATGACTGAAAAAACTTCACTTTGTAGCAGCAAAGGCACTGCCCAGCCAGGCAGTGCCCAGGAAAAGCACAGTCCAGACCTGAACCCAAGGCTCAGTGTGGGGAAGATCTCTCTCCCCTCTCCACCTTTGATTTGCAGAGATTCCTGAGCCTGCTGCTTTTCTCCCCAGCAGCCTTAATTTAAAATTCTTCAGCAAACCACCCTGGATATGTGTCTGTGTTGAAGAGCACAGCCTGTCTGGGGGCATGGCTGAAGCTGCCCTGTCCCCATGGAACTTGGGTTCAGTATTTTATGACACCTTTCCTTCTTCTATGTATTTTGGAGAGGTTTGAATGTTACAAAATCAAGCTTTCCTGCAGCATTTAGGTTTTTATAACACTGCCTTTTAACACCATGTCTTAATGCCTTGTGGGTTTTGGTATTTTCATCTGCTCTCCCCACTGCACGAGGGTGGAACAGAGCCATGGGCTGTGGTCCCAGGGTGAGATGGCAGCACCATACCTGCTGCTTCAATAACCTCAGTAAAACATTTCAGTCCTCTGGAAGGATCATTTCATCTCAGTTTCTGTTCAGGACAAGGTCTGGGAGTGTCTGAGCTGTAATTGCATGGACATGCTGGTTCCCAGAGCTCAGCTATTGGATTTCAGACAAGAGAGAAGAACAGCATCAGGTGTCAATATTTTTCCCCTGCTCTTTCTACTCCACAGGCTATTTTTAATATTATTTTTATTGCATTGTAGATAAACAAGTGGATGAGTTCCCATGAGGATCAGGGTCCATCCACATCAGTTTAGTCAAAGGGAAAGTACAATTGCATGAGAGACTTCAGTTCTTTTTTGCTGAAATTTCCCCTCTTTTTATGATTTCATTATATTTACCAGAGCTGGTTCACATTAAGCCATGGAGCCAGTGCTGCATCACCCCATGGTGGGGGGAGGGATGGGACAGCAAATTTGTCACCCCAATTGCTGCTGACAGCAGCTCTCAGTGGGGCAGGGGGGTTCAAGAGGCCGCAGGACCCTCCTCTGACCTCCCCTGCATGATTGTATAGGGGAATCAATGTGAACTTGCTTTCCCCAATGCTTTGATCTGCAGGAGGGTGTTTGAAGTGGTCCAAAGCAGCATATTTATGGTAGCATTGCTCTGGAGATGCACCATGGCTCTGTGTCCCACCAGCCCTGGAGAAGAATCTGCAGTGCCTGTGTGGTGCTGGCTCACCCCCAGCTCAGAGGGAAATGCCAGCTGCCTCAGATGCTTGCACAGGACAGGATGTTGTTTACCTTGTTGGCCTCTCTTAGTCTGGTCATGAATGCAACTGACCTGTGGCTGTGCTGGCCTCGTCAGTGTGTGGTGAATTCCAGAGGGTCCCAGGTGGATACACCCTGGGAAAGTGGATTTTGAAGGACAGATGCTGTTCAGTGCTGGGATTGTGCCTGCTCAGGGCAGGGAGACTGAGCTGTGAGGTCAACAATAGGATGTGTGTGACCCACAGGAAATCTCCATCCATGTGTGATGCTGATGAATTTGGTGACAGAGCCAGCAAACAGCAGAGTAAGGAGGGGGAAGGAGATGTGGGAAAGAGCTGAGGGATGCAAAAGGCATCAGAGAGCTGGAGCATCTTCTGGAACTGCAGTCAGGATATGTTTGGAGGTGGGACTGGTGCCATCTGGGGAGATGACTGATGTTAGAACCAGAGGGGACCCTACTTTATGCTACACCTACCCCTGGGAGTTACAACATTAGATCTGGAGGGATTTCTTGCTTTTATGCTGGAAGCTGAGACCTCAGAGCAAGGACCCTGCCAGATGAGGCCTGGAGAGAAAAATTCTTTTCTGTGGTTGCATTTTTGAGAAGCCAAAAGCCAGAGGGTGGTTCTTCAAAGGCAGGCCCTGCTCTGCAGATGGGCTGCCTCCCACCCCTAAGAATCTCCCTCTGGTGAGCACAGGCCAGGCTGGAGCTGCTTCCTGGAGCCATGTGTGAAGCAGCTGTAGGAAATCTGTAGGTGAAGGGTTGGAAGTGGAGCTGGGATCTCCGTGAGGGTGTTCATGCTGCTTTTAGTGAGGGCTGTGGAGGGTGAGGCTTTGCTCTGGGGAGCCCCAGCAGGGTTTGGGGGTGTTGCTCATGCCGTGTGTCCCTGGTGGGGGTGGCACAGCCCCTGATCCCCAAGAGTAGTCACTTTTAATGGGGTGGTATCACTGGAGTGACCCCACAGGGTGCTCAGACTGAGCCCTCTGGGCCTGTTTCCAGCCCCTGGCTTGGCCAAGGAGCCAGCCAGGGCTGGCACAGGGGCTGGGGCTCTTCCCTGGGCACTGCCCTGCTCAGAGCCCCGCGGATGGGCAGAGCCATGAACCTGCTCCACAGGAAACGCAGCCTCCCTGTATCACTGAGATCTGCTCCACACCCCTCGGCCTGAGGCTAGGGCTGGGCCCGGGGGGATAAACAGAGGGTCGGTGCTGACAGTGAGGAAGTCAGGGGAGATGGGAGCAGCCTGGCTGCTCTGGAGGTGACAAACCCCTCACAGGAGGAGTTCTGGATGTCTCCTACCTGCAGCATCATACCGTGCTGGAGCAGGGGGAGGATCCAGCGCTTGAGCTCCTCCGTGTCGCTCGCCAGAGCCAGAAGCTGGTGGCACTGGGACAGTGTGTGCCCAGGGGTCTGTGCTCCCTTTCTGCCGCGGCCCCACGAGCACAGCAGGGCCGGAGCCCGGCCTGAGTCTCGGTGTTCCCGACCGTCCGTGCCCTGCGGGGCTGAGCCGCCTCCTCCTGGCTGCAGACCCAGCAGGGCCTTTCCTTCCACACCTCGCAGCCTCTCCGCGTTTTCTTGCTGCTCCCTCCACTTGGGAGAGGCTTAAAGGCTGCGGTGCCTCGCTGATCTGTCACAGAGAGGGGCAGAGAATTCTCCCTGCGTGCCTCAAACGTGGGATTTGCTTCCTGGGGCAGGGCCCAGGGGTGGCACCCCCAAACCTGCTCTGGCAGGAATTTATGGCACCCATTTGGAGCTGCCCAGCTCGGTGTCCTCCCTCGGGGGGCTCCTGGCATCTGCTGAGAGGGAGCAAGCAGCGCCTCGGGGCGAGGTGGAGCTGAAAGCCTCCTTTGACACCACGAACCAGACCGAAACTGTGTCAACGGGGAGAGCCGGGCCGGCTTTTCCTGTTTTTCCTGTTGGAGCCTTTGAACTGTGTCCTGCAGGGTCAGAGCACCGGGAGACACCTTGGGCTGGCATGGGCAGGGGCTGAAATCCTAGAGCCTGGGAAAGGGGAGGCCAATTTGTCTGGAGAGCCCATCCATCTCCAGGGTATTAGCCAGGAGGAAGAATTTGGGGGCAAGAAGTGACCCATGATTTATTCAAAAAGCTGTGTCTACCCCATGTGCAATGCCATTTTGGCTTGTTTAACTGCCATAGGTAGGTTTGGAAAGAAAACTTTGGATGCCCCAAAGCCTTGGGCATCTCCACACACTGGTGTAACTTGAAGGGGACCCCTGGGACACCTCTGGGTTTGGAGATCCCACGTGGATGTTCTGAGATGTGCTCTAAGATGTTCCCTGCCCAGACCAGGTCACAAGTCAAGAGTGCTGAGTGTCTAGGGGCAGATTTTTGGGGTAGGGGTTTCCCAAGGCTCAGTGATCAATTTTCCTGCTCTTATACAGAGGCCAGCACAGGAGCTCAAATCTCCCAGCTCTCAGTCCTGTCCAAAAGTGGATAAGAGCTGCTGGGAGAGGGTGAGAGCCCAGCTCAGGACAAGCAGGTACAGCCTTGGGGTGGCTGATTACGCTGATTCAGTCCCCTGTGCTGCAAGGGCTGCAGCCTGAGTTTATTGCTGCATAAACCATCAAGATACAAAACCTGATAGCACAGGACAGTTTCTCCTGGTGCAGAAAGGTGGTTTTTACTGTAGTTTGTTGTTCTGCTGGTGCAGCAAAGGGCAGGTTGTACCTGCAGGGCTCCTTCACAATCCCAGCCTCAAAGGTGTCTGCAGGAGAAGCTGGGGAGCAGTGCTGGGTGGATAAATCAGCTCTGCTAGAGAGGCTGGGCCAGCAGCAGATCCCCCACCACCAAAAATGTGGGTGCAAAAGAAATGCTGGGTTGCTGTCTGTGAGTGTCTCAGGATGCTGCTGATGCAGAAGAGTCAGTCCAGGGTTGTGGCTTTCCCCATCCAGAACTTAAGGAGCCACCAAGTCTCCTCTGGGTGGGTTTTCCCTGCCACCCTCTGCTCAGTCTGGTTATTGCTGCAGAAATGGATTTGCTGGTGTCAGGCTGTGAGTTTTAGCAGCCCGATGGAAATCCCTGCCAGGTTTCAGCTGGAGCACCAGAGTGATTTTTATTCTTCTGCTGACATCTAGTGTGTGAAAACCTGTAGCACAGTGCACTCAGTGGGTTGGGAAATCTGGATATGGGGAAAACGGGGCTGTTTCTTGCCATGTTCATGGCCCAGCATCTTCCTCCAGTTCCTCTGTGGGAGTCTCAGTGACCCAGGTGACCACCAGCAAGGGGACATCCTGCAGGCTGGTGTTTTCAGCTGCTGAAATTAATCCTCACCAGAGCAGAAGGGTGAATTTGAAGTGAGTTGTGACCCAAGCCTCTCTTGATGCAATGTGTTTGTTGGGTGGTGAGTGTGTCAGTGGAAATGAGGGGCTGCTGTGCTACCAGGGAGATCCAGGAGGCTCAATGCATCTCTGCTGGATGGGGAGGAGAGGGGGAAAGTGGAGCAGGTTTGGTTCTCTCCCCCTTATTCTGCTTCTGGCCTGGTTTCCAAAAGTTATCTCAGGTCACTGAGTTCTCCTGTTAAAATAAGCACAGTGAGTTCTCCTGTTAAAATAAGTACATTTTTATGTCTGGTGGTGCATGAAGTTTATTGATGTCAGCAAATCTCCTGCCCTGGCATCCCTGCCACCTGCCTTGGTACACAGAGACCCCCAGGCTGCTGGTGGTGCCCTGGACATGGGGCTGGAGCTGGGGCTCCATCTCCTGATGCTGCCCACGAGGGGCACAGTGACAGGTGACAGGGGCCCCTAGCACTGCCCCAGCACATTGCCCTCCCTGCTGCTTTAATTATTTTCATTTCCTTGTGTTTCTCCTCTGTTGTGACAGGAGCCCAACTTTCAGCCTGCAGGGCTGTTATCACTTCATCCCCCTTTATCACACCTCCAGCATCCAACCTGCTGCTCTGCAGCACCCAAAATGACCCAAAGGAAGCTTTGCACAGCCCAGAGTATCATCAAGGATGGAGTGGACCTGCCCCATGTCCTGACTGGTCCACTGGCACCCATAGGCAGTGGCCATCCAGTGAGGGTGCTGGTCCCTCATTCCAGCCTGCTAAATCCTCCTGACACTGTTATGGGACCTCTGGTGGCTTCAGGGCTCTGTCATGTCACATCATGGGAAGGAGCCAAGCGAGTGCTCCTCTGTCCTCACGTGTAAAATGTGCTTTAAGGTACCAAGTGTTGTGGGAAATCTCGTGCTGGAGCCTTTACACTGCTGTTCACATGACTTTATTTGCTACAAAACCTCTCAAATCTTGCCAGAAGTCAAGGTTTATTTCCCCATCCTGAGGGTGTTTAATCCTCATCTCATTAACTTTGATTTTCATGTACAATTGCTGAGGAGAGAAAACAACCAAAACATTTTGTGTTAGGGAACAGATCAGACATAAATTTATCCTGAAGCCATCCAAGATGCTTATCAGCATGTTTTTCTCTCTTCCCTAGCTGCATGAGCTTGCAGAAAAACCGGTTTTGCTTGGCTTTGGCTTTCTGAAAGCAGAAATGATTGCTGGAGAAATTCCTTGGGTAGCACATTCCTGCTTAGGATGGATGAGTTGATGGTTTGAGCATGGGATAGGAAACAAAAAGCATCATTGCATGGGATGAAGTTGGGGTACCCTGGGCAATGGAAGGATTTAGATCTTGAAAAGGAGTTTTTTCCCCAACAGTTTATGCAGAAAAGTGTCCTCTGAATGGGGTGTAACTGATTTCTGCAGTTAAAACCATCTGCTTCTTGCTTTCAGCCACAACCAGCCCAGGTTTATAAATCAAAAAGAGGTGTTAAGTGTGATTATTAAGCCAAATCTCACACTCTCCCTTGGATTCTGCTGAGGCTGTGCCCAGCCAGTCTGGAGGCAGAGAACATCAGGGTATTCCACCAGCCCAGTACTCAGCTTTGCTCTGAGTGATGGGTGAAAATAGCTCTGGTAAAACCACTTCTTTTGCAAAGTAGGAAAGAACTCTGCTTTAAAACTGCTTGAAAACCAAACTTCTGCCAAAAGGAACTTTTGCCAAACACCATGTCAGCAAAAAATAATAGGAAAAGGCAGTTATTTTTCCCCATTTTGGTACTTTCCATCCACCATCCCCTGGTGAGTCCTACTACCTGTATGAGATGAGAAAGGAGGAAATGCTGCAGGGGGACACACAGAGGGGGGAAAGGGGGAAGGCTGAGGTGGCTTGGGGGGAAGATGGGGCTGAGCAGGTCCCTTGCAGAGCTGCCCTGCCACAACAAGGGTGGGGTTAAACCCCAGCATCCCTGGGGGCTCTCAGGAGCTCAGGTGGGGCTCTTTTCTCCTGTCTGGCCTACAGGATAACAGCACCAGCCTTTGGGGAGCACTTAAAATGCCTCTCCCAGGAGATCTGCCCCAAACCTGAGGCTGGAGTGCCCACCCCTGGGCTGTGGGAGGGCAGCAAGGCTGGCCCAGAGGATGGTGGGGAAGGCAAAGCCAGTGGTGCAGCCAGCTTTGTCCTGTGCTGGCTGGTTTAGAACAGCTCAGAGCAGTCAGCCAGTGCTCAGGGGAGCAAAAAGGATGGCAGTGGTGATGTCCTGCCTGGCCAAAGCATTTTGGAGCTGCCCTGGGGATCTGCTGGACCTGCAGCCCCTCCCAGGGTACTGAGCTGACAACCTGTGGGTTGGAGCCCTTAATTCTACACTCAGAAACCTGATCTTGAGGGATCAGCCCAAGTGAGTGAAGAGCAAATGTTTTCAGGTATAGCCCCAGGAGCAAGTCTGGTAGGCCAGTGGGAAAGAGAGAGGTTTGAGAAACTATTCTTTGTCCTCTGCCTGTGTGGATTTACTTTCTCCCCTCTGGAGGAGCAGGTCTCCGCTTCTAAAAAAAAAGTGTAGGAATGGAAAGTTTAATGAAAATTTTGGTAAAAATGGGAAATTTTGTGGTGCTGTGCAATGAATATTCTGCCCTGCACCTTCCTGGCTAGCTCTGTCCCTAACCAGGTGAGTTGAGGAGCCTGATATCTGTTTTTACTCATTTTTTGTGAAGTTGCATCTGAGAGCACTTTTTGCTCATAAACAGCTCGGTGCTGTCACCAAGTGGAAAAAGCAAATCCCAGAAAATTGCACATGAGCCAGGCTAGAACCCAGCCCAGCCCACCAGTGCACCATGACCTTTCTGTGTGTAAGGTCACCACTTCGGGCTTGCAACACCACACTGTGACAGCAAGCACAGCAGGCAGGCAAATTCATGGATTTTTTAAAAAAAATTCGCTAAAAGTGGAACTTTTCAGAAGTGCTGATAAAACTTCCCTGGAGAACGTGTTTCAAATCCAGGAGGGACTTTCTTGTCAGGCCCAGAGAGAATGAGAAACAGCCAGATAAAAAGGGCATGAACCCACAGTGTGAGCAACAAAGACCAAACTCCCAGCCCGCCTCACCCAAGACAAGATGCATGAACTCAGCATCCTGGTGAGTCCCCCAAGACCAGGGTCAGGCTGGGAGCTAACTCTGCTTTATCTCCTGCTGAATAACTCCAGGTCTCCTCCTGACAGGGAATGGGAAACCCGTGGTGATTACAAGATGTTCTCAGAGCTGACAGCGCCGTTCCTTGCCCGCTTTAGTGACGGGTTGTGATGAGGCGTTAGCAGGTTGTGGGATGATCAAAGGCAGAGGGGAGGAATTCCCTGCACCAAGAGGGATGCTGGGTCTCACTCCAGTGCCACCTTAGAGCAGAGGGCAAGAAAGAGCAAGGGTTTTATGCTTCCCCACTTTGAGTTTATCCTGGTCTTTCTTCACAATGATAAACAGCAGCAGTCAGCCGACAGTGATTTACTGAGCTTTATCGCTGCCCCTATCCCGGCTCCTTTTAAGTCTCCAGCAGAAATCTCAGCAAGATAAAAACTGCCTGAGTCTGTATCCACACAGGGCAACGTGCCTGAGCCTCATAAATCCCAGCAGTGTATAAATATCACCCCAGTTTCCTCAGCAAAGGCAAAACTACCGGGTACCAGCAGTGGTGAAGAGAAGGGCTTGTGCTGCCTGGGGTCAGTGTTGGAAAGTGCTTTGCACCCCAAATGTCAGCAGAGATGGGACTCAAGCACGAATCTTGTGACTCAGGCACGAATCTTGTGCTGTGTTTAGGATGCTGAAGCAGCCTCTCCCGGTTTCAGGCAGGAATAATTTCTCGTTTAAAGGGGAGCTGAGGCAGCCGTGCAGAAGAGCCCTAATTCCTGTAGGCGGCACGAGAGTGTCTGATCCCAGCTGTGTGCAGGAGCCTCCTGCAGATCCTGGCATCCTGAACACCCTCCTGGTGCCAGTCCCCACCCCTGCATGTGGCTGTGGGTTGGAGGGTGCAGGGCAGGGCACCCCGAGCCCCAGGTGGTTTCCCAAAGCTCCTCGAGGCTGCTGCGGGGCTGCCCAGAGTGGAGCTGGAATCAGCAGGTGCTCACCAAATCCTCCCTCTGGGTGGAACCTCTGCAGCACTGGCCAGCAATTTCTCACCCTCTGGAAAACACCAGGAGCTGTTCCTGCACAGCCAGGGTCCATTGCCCAGGGAGTCCCAGGTACCACAGCCCTGGTAGTGCTGGGGCAGTGATCATTGCTCCCTTTCCTTTTATTCCTAAGGGACCTGTGGGACCAAAATGATGCTGTTTGCAGCTGGACCACCCACCCACCACACCTCTGCCCCCCAAACAAAGGCAGGGAGTGTTTCCTCAAGTGAAATCCTGGCTTTGGTGTTTCTTTTTTTACTGCCCTGCATTTTAGGGGGAGGTTGGCAAGAGATTCCCTGGAGATGCTGAGTGAAAAATGCCTCTCACCTGTTTTGGACACACACCCCTGTCAGCAGCAGTGCAGAGTTCCAGAGGTATCTGTCTCCTGCCACCAGCTGCAAGAGAGCCTCAGCTTTTGGCTTAGGCTCATGAGGACACTTAGGAAAGAAAATCAAAATTAAATAAATGTTTATGGATTAAACTCCTCAGTAGGAGGCTCTTACAAGGGATTCAGTTTACTTTCATTCATTTAAGAGAACTAAACTGACTCATGGTCATTTTAATTCTGCTAAAAACAGTACAAAGGAGCAAAATGTGACTTATCTTAATCCACTTGAAAAATCAATTCAGTTTAATTTTCTTGAGTGTCTCATGTAGTTTGCCTTTGATTTTTCATGTTAATTAGTTTTATTGTGGCTGGCTGAAACCTAGCCTGACCATAGCTGCCTTCAGCCACAGGAAATGCTCCTGTGGCTGTGTGCAGACTGGAAATGCAGTTGGGTACCCAGGGTGGAGGATGGTACTGGCCCACAAACAGCTGCACAGGATCCCTGGGGTTAGAAGGTGCCTCTGGAAGGTTTGAGCCCAGTCCCTTGCTTAGAGAAGGGGATAAACTGGTCAGTACCATGTCCAGGTGGGCTTGGATATCTGCCAGGATGGAGACTTCAAAACCTCTTTGGGTGAATTTTTCCCATATTTGACCACCCTAACAGTAAAAAAAAGATTTCTCTGATGTTTCAAACTTATTATTTTCTGGTTTTCTGTTTCTTCCAGCAGGTGACACAGCTGGAGACAACCAAAAAGAGACCATCACTGCAGGAGAACTGCCACAAGAGAGGGGACTGCTGCAAAAGGGACCCAAAATCACCTTTGCAGCCCCCCTACACCCAGGTTCAGGGCAGAAATGGGTGGGAAGCAGAGAAAACTCCCTCCATACACCATGGCTCTACAGCAGGGTGGCTCAAGCTGAGAGCAGAAATTGGTGGAGCTGCACAGACTGCTGAGAAATTCAAAATTTCTACTCCCCAGATGTCAGCAGAGCCCTAAGAAAAAGAGGCTTTTAGAAAGCACTTTGCAGAGTAGGTGAGTTCATCATCTCTTCATTCTGCAGGTGGGGAAGACGAGGCAGGAGTCAAAGAAACCATTTGCCAGCAGTTACCTGGCAGAGGA
Organism: Notiomystis cincta; assembly: GCA_013398075.1. Classification (NCBI taxonomy): domain Eukaryota; kingdom Metazoa; phylum Chordata; class Aves; order Passeriformes; family Notiomystidae; genus Notiomystis; species Notiomystis cincta. The sequence continues at coordinate 212,899 of VZRX01014397.1, forward strand.
ATGCTCAGCACTGGGCCAAGTGCAATGGGAGTGCCAAGTCCCTGCCTTTATCCCAGGAACTTCCAGCCTTGGGGCTGTGATGGATAAATGCTTATTGTTCTCTCTCAAAACAAAAACACAAGTGCCAAGGTGGGGTAGAGGGAAAGGAAAAGCACCGAGGCATGGGAATCTGCTCATGGTGTTTCTACTGCTCACTAAAGGCTTGGATAAAAGCCAGATTCTAATTTTTGATAGTTTTCCCAGAGAGAAAAATACCAATAAAACTCAAAAAAAAAAGGCCAAACCAAAGCAATTTACTGTTGAAATCCAAATGTTTTAAGTTTATTGTCATTAACCCTCTATAGAAATACGTGAAATGGAAAAAGAAATCTGTTTTCTTATGATCCAATAAGTCATAGACTCATTGAGGTTGGAAAAGGCCTTCAAACCCATCAGGTCATAAAATGATCCAATAGGATCCAGTGCCTTGGGGATGAAACCTGGACAGGAGACACCCATTTCCAAAATAAGGGCAGGACCAACCCTATCCCCTCAGCAGCTCCAGGGAATGAGGGGCTGTGTAGCTAAAGGAAAAGCTGCTGTGCTGTGCTGGGTGTGAACAGCTGGTGCTTGGAGAGGCTGTTTGTTCTGTGCTCTGAGAAACTCCAAATGACACAATTAAACCATTCCCTGATGGTTTGAAGCCTTGTGGATCTGTATCCCCAAGGGGGGACTGATGGGATTTATTGTGGTTTTACCAGTGCTCATTGCAAGTGTTTTGTTCCAAGGAGGGGCTGTAAATCCCACCCCCCTCAGCCCCAGCACAAGAGGCTCTGATGGTCCAGAGGGAACAGAGTGGATGGAGCAGAGGTTTCCCACTGGCTCTACACCCTCAGGGGGCTCTGAAATGAGGATTTGAGAAGCACTGGGACTTCAGTGAGCCTGCAGCAGTCCAGGGACAGGGCAGGGCACCCCTTCCTTCTCTTCCTTTCTCCTGGCAGGGTGTTGTGCTCCTGTGGGTGCACCACAGCTGGAACAGCCCCAGCTGTGTCCAGGCTTGAGCTTGTCCTGCACCAAGCAAGATTTCCTGTGAGTGAGATGTGCTCCAGGTCACCTTGACATGGGTAAAGGAGAAAAAGACACAGAACTTGTGCATTTGAGCTGCAACTCCCACATCCAGCTGCAAACTCAACCCCTGCACCCAGGCTTTTCATGCCCAGCAAGGCCACACCAAATTCCATTTCCCAGCACCTGTGTGTGGGTGCTCCAGGCTGCAGGAAGGGATCACAGGGGTGACACTGTGTGTAGCCCACGTCCCAGTGCCACAGCTGAGGGCAGAGCTGGTGAAAACTCCACCCAAGGCTGGCTCTGCTGCTCAGCTCAGCCCTCATTTGAGCTTAGCAGCCCATGCCTGGAAGTCCCATATTTTATCCCCTTCATGCCAAGCTGCTCCATCCCCAGGCTTCGTTCAGGGATTGCCATGCAAATAAGCCCACTGCTGCCTCAGACTGTGATAATTAAAAGTGAAGTTGTAAAACAAGCAGCATCAATTTTTGGTGCTCGTCCCCAGCAACACATGGTGATTGCTCTGAGTTAGGAGACGTTTCCAGCTACGCAGCAAATTCTAAATAGCCTGGAGAGAGTGCAGGGGAATTTAGCTTGTGCAGCGATTTCAGATGTCAAAACAAGTTTCCTTGTTAATACAGAACTATTTGGACTTTGCATTTTTAATTAAAGCTTTTAATTATCCGATGGTATTTTATTAGCTTTTATGAAGACAGCTGCTTTAAATGCTATAAAGCCAAATCTGTGCTCTGAAGCACTATTTGTCCGAGACAGGGTTTCAGATGCAAACAGCCTTCGTGGTGAGTAAATGGGGCAGTTTAATTTAAACTGGAGTTTACTGTCCCAGCTTGATTGAAACCCTTTTTATGGCACAGACAATCAACAGCCTCCATGGGAGTGTTTGTGGGAGGGGAGGCTGTGCCTGTCAGCCCTTCCCAGGTGAGCTCAGCTGCCTCTGGAAGGGCCACTCTGCCCACCCCACCTCCCCTCTCATGTTGTTTTGTCTTTGAGCACCAGATTGAGACTGGAACATCCTGGGTGGAAAACTTCTGCACTTCTGATGGGTTTTGAGGTGCCAAGGCCCTGGAGTTGGTGCTGCTAGTGGGTCCCCAGCAGTCACCCTCTCCAGCTCAGGAACTCAGGGCAATGCACTGAGTCTGCAGGAGCTCAAGTTGTGGCAGCCTTTGTGTCCTGCCTGTGCAGGAGATCAGGTGAAGAACAGAATTCCTGAATACCACTGCAAGGGAAGAGCTGCCAATCAGAGCAGGATTGGTTCTGGCTGGAGCACAGCCCCGTGCTGAGCTCAGCGCTCCAGTTCAGGACCTTGTTTCTGGCATTGTCAAAAATCATCAGGATGTTCTAAATCACCTGTAATTTGCTGAGAAGAAAGGCAAAGCAGGCAGCTTCTGAGCAGTGATGCAGCTCAATCCAGAGAGCTGGGAGGTGGCAGGATCATCCTGCCTGGTCCCCAGGGCTGTTGGCAGGGAAACTCCTGCATCAGAGATGCTCTGAGACAGGGCAGGTCTTGCCCCAACATCACCAGGGCTGGGAAGGAGGTCCCAGGACCTACAATTCCCTTGCCAGCAAGAAGATGTGTCCTAATACCAAACCATGGGGTTTTATTCACCCCTTGACTGCCCCTTTTTTGTTTCTTCTTCCCCCTTGGGATCTTTAAGGGAAGGTTTCCAGAAAAAGATGCAGTGTTCTGTGTCAGTATCCAGCCTTGCTGCAGTCTCTCAAGAGCTTGTAATGATGAAGATTTAATGCAAATCGAATGGGCTTTTCATCTTAGCAGAAAAGTATTTACAGCCCATTAAGTAGATGGGAAAACTGGTCATTTTTTTTTTTTTTTGGAGGGGAGCAGAGAAAAAAAAATAGCTCTGTGTAAAAATGTGGCCACAAAAGGCTCTTAGCTTGAGAAATTTAGCCTGAGAAATATATCAGCTTCGAGGATGGAAAAGTCATCATTTACATGTAAAAATATATCACTTTTAATTGCACAGCCAACTTCAGCTTTACTCATTAGCTACTCACACCACTCTGCCAAGTTACACAGTGGCGAGCTGGCTGGAATATTTTATGTGGCATTTCATCCTGGACCAGAAAAGTCAGCATATGGCTCCCTCAGCCTTTGTTTTCTTCGGTCACAGGATGGGGAAATGAGTTCAGACAAATGCAGAAGGGCTGGGAGCAGGACAGGAAGAGGGCATTGCTCAGGGAGGGGCAGCTCTGGCACTCAGAGGTGCCTTTGGGTCTGCAGGGCTCTGTCTGCTCCAAGCCATGAGCTCAGGGTGAGGTGTCAGACACAGGAGCCCCTTGGGGAGGGGGCTTTAAACCACCTTTAGGAGGCCTGACCCCTCTTCCTCCCCCAGGTCCCTCCCAACGTGCTTACACCACCTTCCTTCCAAGAGCTCAGACACGGTCCTGGCTCTGCTGGCATGGCCAATTCCTGCACCTAATCACTCTCACTTCTCACACAGTTTTGCTCAATGCCTCGCCTGAAATATTTCCATTTGTAGCTCCTGGCCTCAGCTCTCCTTGTTTTACTGTTTCCAGATCATTTGAATAATCCCCCTTTCTCCTTTGATGGTATTTCCCTGGAGGTATTTATAGCATTATCACACTCCCCATTTAATCTCCTTTCTTACAAGCTGTATAAAATTAAATTTCCCATCTCCTCTCCTTTGCCTGCTGTGCTCCTTCAGCTTGGTGTGTTTGTGGCAGCCTGGTTTGAGCTGTGTCCAGTTTGGGGTGACCCCTCTGATCCCCCCTGGCTGAGGGCAGCAGTGCCAAGCTGTGCAGAGCCTGGGGGTTGTTCAGTCCTCTGGAAGGGTTTGCAGAAGACCCACAGAATACCCACAGGGCATTTCCCTAGGTTGGGAGAACTTTTCTGGGAAGGCCAGGGTGGTCTCAGCAGTGTCTGTGTTGTTTGGAGTGTGTTTGGGTGACCCCAAAACGTGCCCAGCGTGCCAAGGTCAGCAGGTGGCAGCTGCCTTGACTGGCAGGAGACTGGGGGGTGTGAGGGTCCTGCAGGGAGGTGCCAGGGATGAGGAGAGGATGTTCCTTTGAGATTTGGGTATTTTCTGAGCACAGAAGCCCCCATCAGTGTGAGCTGGTCTGAGGGATGCTGGCAGGGCACCAGAGCAGCTCCACTTGTGCTGTGAAACCACAACAAACCCAGCACAGGCAATGTCCAAGGTGACCCTTTGGTTTCCTGCTCCATCCCTTGCTCTTGGCTACTGCCCCTCCCTGTTCTGCAATCAGGAGTTCTCAATCCCTTCACATCGAGGCAGCTGCAGCCCCAGCCCCTGGGGGAAATATCCCCTGTGGGAAATTTTAAATTGAAGTGGTTTTTTTAAGGGCAAGTCACATCTCTGGGGACAAAAATCCCATAGGAAATGTCTGCTCTGTATNTGGAGAGGATGTTCCTTTGAGATTTGGGTATTTTCTGAGCACAGAAGCCCCCATCAGTGTGAGCTGGTCTGAGGGATGCTGGCAGGGCACCAGAGCAGCTCCACTTGTGCTGTGAAACCACAACAAACCCAGCACAGGCAATGTCCAAGGTGACCCTTTGGTTTCCTGCTCCATCCCTTGCTCTTGGCTACTGCCCCTCCCTGTTCTGCAATCAGGAGTTCTCAATCCCTTCACATCGAGGCAGCTGCAGCCCCCAGCCCCTGGGGGAAATATCCCCTGTGGGAAATTTTAAATTGAAGTGGTTTTTTTAAGGGCAAGTCACATCTCTGGGGACAAAAATCCCATAGGAAATGTCTGCTCTGTATTTTGTGTTCTGGAAGAAAAGTTAAAAGAAAAAATCCAATGAAAATGGAAAAGAATTGGTAATTTCAGAGCTTGCTCCAAAGAAGAGAGACCTGCACTGTTTTTCTTTGCCTACTCTCCCAGGCCAGGCTGGATGGCTGCACAGAGCTACTGGAAGTCTGCAGAACCTGGCTTAGAGGATGTGGCTTCCCCTCTGCAATATCCCAGCTCCAGAGGTCTTGTTTCCTCCAGGCCCTGCCATGATTGACATAATATCACTAATTTAATAATAACTATATTAGTAATAGTTCCTTTGCAGCCTGGGGAAGCCTGGAGTGGTGTGCAGCAGTGGGGAATGGGGGCTGCTCAGGGGAAAATGCCTGCATGGAGATGGATGTGATGGGGAGAGGGAAAAATACACCTTTGAAATCCTTGTATCTAATCAGTAACTTTGGAAAAGTGAGATAGCAGCAGCCTGATGCTGACAGACAGGAGGGTTTGGGTAATATGGGTGGATGGATGAAGCTTTTTGCCTTGAA